>VZRR01003450.1:909596-973713 GCA_013398015.1 Oreocharis arfaki | reverse complement strand
GGTGGGGAGGCAGGAGGCAGCGCGGCCGCACGGGGGTGGGTCCCGGCGGGGCTGTGGGGAGGTGAGGGTGTCCCCGCCGGGAACCGGCGTCCGCCGCCCCAGCGCCCCGGCAGCGCCGTGGGGCGCAGCCGAGGGCGATTTTCCCGAACCGCGGGAATGCACATCGGGGCCTTCACTGCAACAAGTGACCGAGGGGACACCGGCACCCTGTGAAAGCCGATCCCCCCGGCCGGTGGCGGCTCCGTAGCCAGGGGTCCACCCTTCGCTTTAGCTGCAAGTCATGTGTGTGTCACATGGCTCTTGCAAAACACTTCTTGCCTATGTAGATTTTGCAACGCTGTGACTCGGTAATGAAACGCTCTTGGGGCTGTTTCGAGCTGAAATAGCACTTGCCTAGAAAACCTGGTGATGACACAAGGGGTTTTTGGGAGGGTCGTTGTCTGAGTATGGTTTTTTTTCTTTAGCTAGCCTGCTCGGGAGTCGGGCTTTGTGAGCTCTCTGCCCAGGGGTTGTCTGTATCCTGTTAACTCGGGGAGCTGTGTCCTGCCCACCAGGCTGTTGGGAACAATAAACTTTATTTTGCTTAAGGGTTTTTTGAGTGAGTAAGATCAGGGACTTAGGCTTAGTTTAGAAAGCAGTTCAAAAATCAGCTGCTGCGCTTCCAGCCCTTTAGCCTTGTAGGGTGTGTTTAGGGTCCTTTCACAGATGCTGGCTTTGCTGGCACCTCAGTTTGGCATGGTGAAGCCACTGTCCCATCTGATGCCCCTGGAGTGGCTCTGGTACTGAAATGCACATGTGGTGTGACATTGCTGCTCTTGATATCCATGGACTCTGCTCTTGGAAGACACCCGCAATTTTGTCATCACAGCTCGCTTTTCCACACAGCTAAGGTACCTGAGGAGCAAACAAGTAGTCATCGGCTAGTGAGGGAGTTGGTGTCAACCAGGAGGTAGAGCCAGAGTTACATCTTGGCAAGATTGCATCACAAACTTGCTCGTGTAGCTTTGGAAAACACCAAAACAGTAGCTGGGGGTGGGCAGTGGATGAAAAACCAGCAAAGTGCTGGTGCCCCATGGTCCTAATGCCTCTCAAGAGTTTAACTCAAATTTACCTTACAGACTGTTGAGTTTTGTAGTGGGAAAACTGCTTGAAGAGTGTTAGGCCACTAAGAGAAATGAGCTGGAGGGGGCTTTTTCCATAGATTTTTTTCATTTCTTGCAGTCTCTCAGCCCTCTAGACTGAGTAGTTCCCTGCAACGAGGTACTGAGTGCTGAGGACAGTGTTTTGAGAGAGATCCATTCTCAGCGAAGAGTGCTTGTTCCTAGTGGTGAGCACAGCTGAGTTCTTGAAAGTGAAACAAAGAGGAAAAGCTGTAGTTTGAGATTAACTCGCAGTGTTAAATTGCTACTTCCTGAGAGGGTGGGGTCAGCGGGATGAGGGGAGGAGATGGCAAGGGTGTGGCGAGTTGGGCAGAAAATACCTGTCACTGTAATGTGTGTACTTGGATCCGTGTTAAAACAGGAATAAGATTTAAGGGATTATGACATTATTCCTTCTAGTTCCCTGTAACAGATCCGTCCATACGTCCTCTCGGAAGTGCCTTGCCTGTAATGTAACACATTCTCACTTCCCTATCACAGCTTCAGATCAGGCTGCAGCCCCAAATCCTCTCTCCTGGGCATGCCAGAGCTCCATCAGAAGTCAGTGGAATAGCTAGTTAAAATTTCTCGCTAAAGACCTACTTCCTTCAGCTTTCCTGATAAAGCTACAGGGTTAGATCCTGCTCATATAAAGGCTTGAAGGGGAGTTGTGCTTCCGAGAGCTTCCTTGAAGCCAGGCCTGTGGGACAGCCTGGTGGACTATTAGTTTTTAGATGAGTGAAGGAGCTGAAGAGGGCTAGATGAGATACTAAACTTAGTGTTTGAAAGCTAAGTTCTGAAAACACCTGCTGTCCCAGCACTAGGATGTGTTCCCTCTGTTCCTCCCTCCCTGCCGGTGTTTAAACGAGCAAAATGTCAATATTGACTCTGTTGCGACTAGATCATGTCGGATTCAGCATTTCCTGCCCTTCTGCAACTTGCATGGAGTGTGCTGGCCGGCATAAACACGCTGGTGGGTGCACGGTCCATAGCAGCCAAGTGGTATCAGGAGTTAATCTTGATCAGTGTTCTGCCTGGGTCTTGTTCTAGATACCTTCAGGCACAGATGAGGAGACTCGGTGGGTTTTGGAGCAAATCTTGGGGGTTCTTTTTGCATTCTTCAGAAATGTTTGGGATTACCAGTGAGGTGGGTTTCAGTCCGGTGTGATGGTGGTTAGTAGATGACAATTGGGTGACAGCTCCTGGGTTGCTGGAATCATCTGAAATGGTTTGTGTTCTGACCTTTCTAAACAGCAATCTGCCATGCTAAGTGGCAGCATGTCTTCTGGATTCTGTTTACTTCCACAAACAGTGTGTAATCAGAGTGACAGTCATGCTCCTCTTCAAAATTTCTGGGGTGGTAGAACAAAGACTGGGGATTGAGGCTGCTCTGAGTACCTGTTTACGGTAAACTTGCAGCTGACATCAGTGATTAAAGCCAATTCCGGCAGTTCCTTGTTGCAGACAGATGACTACCTAGCCTTGTCTGTTTCGGCATAAAACCCTCCTGGCATTTAAAAAATCCCCAGATGTTTCCTTAGACAAATTATATAAACAGCAGTATCTTAGAGGCCCGCAGGTCCCTTGTTCCACACAGCTTTGGCCAGGTCTGTCCTCAACTTAATTTCCTGGTTTTCTGCTGAACTCTGACGTGGGACATGTGTGTATCAGGAGGATGCTGCACTGCTCAAAACATGAACAGGGCTGCTTTGGAGGTGCCTTTTTTTTCTTTTTTGGCAAGAAGCAGTTACATTTAACATTTTTGTCCCTTATCTCTCTGGCAAGAGGAAGTTATGGGGAGGATTTGAAATCCTCATTCTTACTCACCGTACCCACCTGCCTTGCTGCACATGCTCTTCCCGTGTGCTCTTTTTAACGTCCCAAGTATGACTGGCTTATGTAAATGGTGAGAAATAATTGAATGATTAACCTGAATTCCCACTGTCTCCCAAGGAGCATGGTTAAGGCTGTGCTGCATAGCTCAGCCAGCTTTATGAAGTCTCCCTGAACTGGAGGAGCTGATGAGTTTTAAGTCTTCAGGTTTAAAGAGCAAAATTCAGTGGCCTCAGAAATGTTTTTGTGGCTCTTTTGGAGTAAATACCAGACCTGTGTGGCTTGTTGGATGCATTGCTGCAGTTGAACCCCTTTACCCAAATAGTCTATCAGTGTAGTTCAGCCTAGAAATAGGTTTCTGCATGTTTTTGTAGATTTTTACAATTTTATTTCATTTAAACTGTTGCTGTACCCAAGAGCTGTCTCAAGCATCATGCTCTGTCTAACAAACTGCACGTTTGGTTCTTACGGCCCTAAATAGGCACCTGCTATATTTTAAAAGTTGTGGAAGCTGTATCTTTTAAAGCTTTAAGCTGTATTTGGAAAGGAAGGCACTGTAATATTGGAATATGGAGTGTTCTAAAAAAACTAAAACCCTGAGTTCTTAAAGTCTTACTTCTGTTATTCCCAAACTGATGGAAGTCTTACTTGCCAAAATTAGGTTTTTGTGACACAACACCCATTTCTAAGGTCAGAGAGCTAACTCAGGAAAGGCTGTTTCCAGCTGTGCTGCAGCTGGACTGGTGCTGCAGACCACCTTATATCTCTGTGGTTCTGGAAATACTGAAGCCCAAAGTGAGGGGACATCTGAATGGCAAAGATACCAAACCCAGTATTTAAAGCTTCTGAGCTCTTGTTGTGTTAGCTTAACATTAGTTCTGTGTACACACTGTTATTGTTCTTGTTTGCTTCTGAAGAGTGAGAGATTTAATGGGTAGGTTTGGCTGGGAGCTGCTCTTAGCATGGGGAGTAACAGAGGAAGACAAGTTTTCTTCATGTTTGGGGCCTGGCTAAACCTGAGTTACTCTTGGAAGCAAGTGGAAGTTTTTAAGTGGATCTCAGACTTAAAGCTGAAGCCTTACCTCTACCAGGAAGGAGTTACTTTTTTCCCACTAATTTTAGTGAAGACAATACAGTGCTAATATTGGTGTGTTAATATTCTCAAGGGGATTATAGTGTGCTGCAAGCTGTAAGTAACAATTTGACTTCAGGATTGATGAAAATCCTGTGTTCAATGGGAACTGAGCAACCCAAACTTCCTGCTGGAGTTGGAAGGAGCCGAGCGAAAGCTGAGGCACAGTGGTGGGGAAGGAGGCATAGGTGTAACAGTGGACCAGGTCCTGGAGCCCTCGTGCTTCACTCTGGTCTCCAGGTTACAGAGTTTCTGCTGCTCTTGGGGACCAAACTGTTGCTGGGGGTGAGAAGTTTTCTGGTCTGTAATAGTGCTTCAGCCATCTTGAATCTGCTGAGATGTGTGGGTTGTGGGCTAGTGTAACTTAGGTCCCCTGAAAAGTTTGGATTCATTGTCATTCTGCTAAAGCCATTTTGTGTTGTGTTAGTACATGACTTGGCAGGTGGAGTGGTGAATTCTGTGACTGCAAACTGCTAGGTATCCTTTGACTTTTTTTTTTCTTTGATGCCTTTAGTGCTTTTACCTGTACACTGTGAGGGAAGGTTGCATTTTTAAGGACTGGGTTAGTAGTTGCTACATTTAGCACTTCTGACTCTTCTCTAGCCTTGGCAGAAGTGCTGCAGAGGCTGGAGGTTTCAGTTGGGTGTGCTCTGCAGCCTGAGCCCAGCCAGGTGAGAGGCACTTGGGCATTTGAGCAGAGGAGTGGTGAAAAGCCATGGTTGGCCATCTGCTTGGCTGTTACCAGCTGGGGATGGATGCAGTTTCCTGGCTGGATTCCTGCCAGCCAGAGGCTGTGGCGATTCTAGGGAATAAGAGGTGGGGACAGTTGACTTCAGGCACTTTACATACCCTTAATCTTTACTCACCTTGCCTAAGTGGGCATAAAAATGTCTGTTGAACTGCTGTGGTTAAGTGAGAACAGGACTTAATCCTGGCCATTACAGGGCTGAAGAGTTGTCAACTGAGAATGAGTTAGTGTAGTACTTGAGAAGCAAAATAACTTACGTAGGTGGTGGTTTGTTGTTTTTCTCTGTTACTTTTTCTCTAGCATGAAATTTCTCCATTAGTCTTAGGACTAACACAAAAACTCATATTTTGCCAACAGTGAAATCTTCACTACTCTGTGAACTGTAAATATAGGCTGGTCGGTGACACTGTGCTTATTTTTTAATGTTGGGAAGACTCAACATTAAGCAAAAGATTTGTCAATTCTTCAGTGTATCTTGAGAGTTACTAACATCACACCTGACATCCCCCAGAGATGTATCCTCATCTGGAAATGACTTGAGCTTTGCTTTGATTCTCAGAAGGCAGGTGTGGTATTGGTCACTGCTCATAGTCTGTTGTGGAAGGCAGCTATTCAATTATGCTGTTGCATTCTGCTGGAATTTAAATATGAGTGACTTGAACTAAGGAAAGAAATGGCTGGGTTTGGCAGCTCCCTGGGTGTTGGTGAAGCTGGGCAGGGGAATCGAACCTCTGAGTCTAGACAAGCAAAGATGACGGCCCTGGAGGGCAGCAGGCTGTTACCACCACCTGCGTGTTATGTGAGTTACTCAGCCAAACAAGGGGGCTTGCACTCAATTGCAAAGCATGATTTTCATCTCAGCTACACCACAAAGGGCTGGGGTGGGACTGTGGTACTCCTGCTGATAGTCCCACTATTATCTTCAGAGTAGCTTCCCAGGAAGGCACAGTTCCACACAAAAATGCTGTGTTCAGAGCATCTACTTCACACTTCCCTTACCAAGTAAATTGTGAACTTCTAAACTGAACAGAGGAGCTTGGAGTTGTAGGTGATTTCCCTGGCAGTGAACTAATTTACCCTTCTCAAACGTCTTAATATACTGGCTGTAAGGAACTTCATTCTTGACAGTATTTTTCATTAAGTGACCTAATTTTTTTTTTCCTTCTGCAGTGACTATTTATTCAAGCTACTTCTGATTGGAGACTCCGGTGTTGGGAAATCTTGCCTTCTACTTAGGTTTGCAGTAAGTGATCATGCTTGACAACTATGTAAAAGAGGTACTTAGCAAGAGCTTCCCTTTCAGGTAGCAGGGCTGATGTCTAACAGGCCTGGTACTACCAAAGAATAAGTACGGTATTGCAAACTCCTTCTGTCTTCTGAATTTGTGCCTAGCTGGTGTATTTGTTTGACTAAATTGGAAAGAAATAATGTCAATAATATGGCCAGTTAAGAGTAATTCTAATTTTCTTGTTAATTGAGAACAAGATACCTTAATTTAACTTCCATCATTACAGTAGTGGTAGAATGCTGAGGATGGAAGGAATTCTGGGGGTGTGCCCTTAGGCATGAGGAGTACAGACCTTGATCAGTTACTACTTGATAAGAACATTTTCAGCCAGATGAAGTTTGATACCTGCAGTGAAAAGACCTACCAGTTGTTTAGTCAGAGAAATAATGTAAGTAATACTCTAGGAATAATAAGGCCTTATGCTTTCTTTAGTCAATGTTAAAATTGCTGGTGAGCTGTTCTGGCTCTAGTTTTCCTGTCAACAAGAAAATGTAAAATGGGTTTGACAGCTCTTAGTACAAAAAGCTGAAGTCCAGTGAACTTCTTATCTCTGTCGGTGCCAAAGTGCAGCTTTACGTTGCCATGGGAGGAGAGGGAGGGAAGCAGAATGTGGGGCATGTGCTTAGAAACTTGAGTGTGACACTGCTGCAAGGTGATGTCTTCATTTTCACAGCCTGAGCAATTGCTCTGGCAAGAGCCTGTTGTACCTGATGTTGTTAATGTGGAGTGGTGACCTGGGCTGTACAAACAGCCTCGGTTAAAGCCTTTATGGCTGCTCCTGGTACTGGATGTCACCTGCTCTGCTCTCAGGATGGAGGCAGCGCATTGGAAGTGACACCACAGCTGGAGCAGCACTCCCAGAGCAGTCCAGCCTGCTTCTCTTGCAGATATTTTTGAATTAATTTTGGCTTCATGTGAATAATCCAACTTTGCTTTTTTGTTAGCCACTTTAAATTTGTGCTCTGTTATCTGGTGTTTCTTCAGCTGAGTAGCTTTTTCCTTTGGAGATGTGCTTTTCCAACTAAGCTGTTTTACCTGACATAAGGAATTACCACAGCATTCACTTACCTGTGTTCTTGCTGCTATAGGTTAAACTTCTTCAGGCTTTTTAAACATACCCTTTGGAGTATTGAAATGTTAAGGAAATAAATGTCATGTCATTCTGAAAGGTTTAATACTTTATTCTTACTTGGATATATTATCTAAGATGTCTTCCATTCACAGCCCAGAGAAATCCCTTGCTTTTGTGATACCTGCTGGTTGCATAAAGCCTTTTATGGTACATTGTACATGAAGTTCTATCCTCTGGGTACTTTAGGAATAGAAACTTCCTTCATGCTGACAAGCTGACAATCACTAGAAGGTAGCAAAGACTGAGCCAGCAGTTTCTGTGTGCCTTAAGGCCTGTTGGAGACTGCAGCCAGGTCCCTGCAAGCTGCTGAAGCAGTGTTTTCCCTTCTGTATTGACATGGGCTGCAGAGCAGAGGCCTTAGCACAAGTACTCCAGCTGTAACTCTAACCTGCCTTAGCAACCAGCTGCAGCAGCAGAGGATCCGACATTCATGTGTGACAGGCAGAGCCTCTGACTTGTTCTAGGTAGCTGCTGTGTAACACAGATGAAAAACCATCAAAGGGAAATAAAAATCTGATGTGTTTTAATAACCTTAATGGTTATTCTAAGTAGCTCTTCAGTCTGCCAACACGAGCAAAGACTGTTTTTTACGCTTCAGCTCACAAGGACTTGACACTACAGGATTTCCAGAAAAGGGGCTTTTTTTGACTGTTTTTTGAAACACAAGTCTGGTTGGTGCTTTTAAAAGCTGCAGAATTCTTGAAACGTAAATACTTGGTGGAAATGCTTGGCCGCCTCCTGGGCTTTGCCACGAGAGATCAGGCTGGTTTTACAAGGAGATTAAGTACTCTGTCTGACCGGTGCATAATGAAGTAGGTGACTGCAGAAGAGGTGCAGCTGGCATGACTTATGTTCGCTCTCTCTCCTAGGATGACACGTACACAGAAAGTTACATCAGCACGATTGGTGTGGACTTCAAAATCAGAACTATAGAACTAGATGGGAAAACAATCAAGCTTCAGATAGTAAGTAGTATTTCTCAGCTCCTGGGTGCTTCAGTCTGTTGGAGCACAGAGTTATATTCATAGCTACTGGTGGTTATATTTTGTACTTTCAAATACATTAAAATACATGGGATATTTTCCCCGTTAGAAGAGGTGAGGCAGTTTTCACAAGACTTCCCTTGACCTGTCCTTAAAGAAGGGTGCTTATTATCAAGGCTGTTTGCCTGGAAGAGGAGATTCTGTGCTGGAGTGCTCTCGTATCAAAATTGGTGTACTTCTGCAGTATTTAGCTGGGATTTGTGTAAGTGCGGTGATACTGCACAGCTGTCCATGATTCCTGAGTTCCACAGCAGCTGTTACTACCAGGCTGCACTGTCTTTAAGGGCTGGAAACTCTGCTTTTGTTGACCTGAATGGAAAAACTGACACAAAGGCTTGTAACTGGCCTGGCTGCCTTAGCACTGGGCGGTGTTTTCTGGTTATGCTTTTGGCCTTTCACTTGGAATAAACAGAGGAAGAGACTTGGCAGTTCTTTAATCTTGAAGCACTCTAAAAGGGTGACTGGTGTGATGAAATCTAATATCTGTGCAAGGTCAGACAATCCTTGTCAGCCACTGCTTCCAGCTCAAGCAGAGGCTCTCAGGACTTGAAGGCAATGACTCAGGGATTCAGTGTTGTGGAGCAGAGTCCAGCTTAGAGCCAGAAGCCTGAGCCTCCAGACTCTAATGTGACTGTCCTGAGTACCAAGCAACCCACTAGGAATGCTGTCACTGCTGAAATCTTGTGTGAGTCTGTTTTTAATATACAGCCTGCCCTATTCTTGACCCTGCTCCAGGGAGAGAAATGTTTGGGTGAGTCCTGTTCCTGTCCTGGGTGGGAGAAGAGGTCAAGCACCTTATGTCCCTTCTTAACCCTCCCAGCAGGAGAAGGGAACCAAGTTTAGTTTGAGTTGTTGCTTTTAAATACCTTTGCTGGAGCCTGTGTGCCAAGGAAGTTGAAGGGAGTGGTCACGTTGGAGACTTGCAGCTCTCTGACCTTATTCCTAACAGGTTTTCAAGCCCTGCCTTGCGTTTGCTCTTCTGACCACTGAACCATGTCTTCTTCATGGGTCAAAACTGCTTAACGTTTTCCTCAGAGAGGTCTCTTGACTACACTTGGCTGAAACCAAACAAATGAGCACTTTAGAAAAGTACCTACAAAGTGTAATTCTCAGTTAAAATATGTGATCTCCTTGCATCCTGTTTGATGCATTCAGCTTCAGAGCCAGTGCTGCAGCTGTGGCTTGGACATGGTTGTAGTTGGATGGCTGCTCTGCTGAGCTGTGTTTCTGGAAGCTGATGTGGAGCACTGGCTCAGCCACGCTGCAGTAGCTGACCCTGTTACTTGTCTTGCAGTGGGACACGGCGGGACAGGAGCGGTTTCGGACTATCACTTCCAGTTACTATAGAGGAGCTCATGGCATCATAGTTGTGTATGATGTTACAGATCAGGTGAGTGTTAAACCTGGGCCTGTAGAGTTTCTCCAGGCTGGTAAGTAAATTGGGACTTTAACAACTGGGCACATCTTAAGGAGACAGTGACACGGTTCTACAGGCTGTGTTAAGGCTTATCAAGCTAAATGCGTGTTTGCCTCTGGTTTGGCAGAAATAAAGGGAGCAGTGGGATTTGTGGCTCCTAAGCAATTGTATCTTAGGCTTAACCTAAAACTCGGTGAGCAGGTAACTGATTGTTCTGTGTGAATACTTCTCTCCCTGCCTTTGGTAGCAGGAAGTCTGAGTTGCTGATGGAAGTTGTTGAAAGATTTCTGAATGTACTTGAACTGTGGTCTACAGTAAAGACCGGCATTTGGAACAGAAAATTGTCAGCCTGTGTGCAGGATACAACTGAGCCAGTGTTTTCTGTGAAAAGATCTCTGAAGAAGTGGTGCAGTTGTTTGAAGGGCACTCGGGAAGTATAGGGTTTCCTGAATTAATAGAAAAAGAACGCTTGTGTTCAGTCACTAACTGGAATATTCGCCCAGCATTTCTGGAGTCAGAGGTTGTTCCAGCATATCTACAACAAGGTGGCTTGCACCTCATACCTGATGCTTGGTAAATGTGTGGGATGTGTCTGGTTTTAGTTGTGTGCCATGTCTCTTATCTCCGCTGCAGGAGGAGGAGGAAGAGTCCCAGATGGTAGAAGATATTGAATATTCAATATATGGAGCAGGGAAAAATAATAGGGGGAAGAGTGCCGGAAGGGCTGATTGTGTAGGGCTGGGAACAGGAGCTATATGGGCCCTATGGTGACTGGCCCAAGGCCATCCAGGGCAGTTAGGCAGCATTAGAGAGTTGTCTCTCGTGGTTGTGAATCACATGGATAAGTGCACTGCTTCATACTCTTTCCTGGTCATGACCAAAGGGATAGTGCTGAACTTGCCTCTTTATCAAGAGCTTACAGTTCTCTTATCTCGTAGGAGTCTTTCAATAATGTCAAGCAGTGGCTGCAGGAGATAGACCGTTATGCCAGCGAAAACGTCAACAAGTTGTTGGTGGGGAACAAGTGTGATCTGACCACAAAGAAAGTAGTAGACTATACAACAGCAAAGGTATGTTGGGGCTCCTGTGTTTGCTTGGCTGAGCAGCTGCTCTGGTTGTCATGCAGGGAGGTGCCCTGGTGCCACAAATGGGGGCAGTTTAATGACCCCCTGCCCTGCTGGTTGTCATCAGACTGGAGATGGGGTGTGGGGTGGGATCCAGGAGCTTGTGGGTTATCCAGTGGTGCTCCAGGAAATGAGGTGAGGTATGAACCTGTGTATGAGCTTACTGTTCACTATTTCTCAACTTGCAGGAATTTGCAGATTCTCTTGGAATTCCGTTTTTGGAAACCAGTGCAAAGAATGCCACAAATGTAGAACAGTCTTTCATGACCATGGCTGCCGAGATTAAAAAACGAATGGGTCCGGGAGCGACAGCTGGTGGTGCAGAGAAGTCCAATGTTAAAATTCAGAGCACTCCAGTCAAGCAGTCTAGTGGAGGTTGCTGCTAAAACTTGCCTCCCCCCTTTTGTCTCACAACAATGAATTTGCAATCTGAACCCAAGTGAAAAAAAAAAAATTGCCTGAATTGTACTGTATGTAGCTGCACTACAACAGATTCTTACCGTCTCCACAAAGGTCAGAGATTGTAAATGGTCAATACTGACTTTTTTTATTCCCTTGACTCAAGACAGCTAACTTCATTTTCAGAACTGTTTTAAACCTTTGTGTGCTGGTTTATAAACGTGTAATCCTTGTTGCTTTTCCTGATACCAGACTGTTTCCTGTGGTTGGTTAGGATGTATTTTTGTTTTGATGTTTCTATTGGCATGTTTAGACGTCAGGTTTAGTCTTCTGAAGATGAAGTTTAGCCATTTTGTATCAAACAGCACAACAGTGTCTGTCACTTTCCATGCATAAAATTTAGTAAGATATATGTAAGATCTGATTTGCTAGTTCCTTCTTGTAGAATTATAAATGGAGAGATCACACTATCTGATTAATAGTTTCTTCATACTCTGCATATAATTTGTGGCTGCAGAATATTGTAATTTGTTGCACAATATGTAACAAAACTGAAGAAATGTTTAATAAATATTGTACTTATTGGAAGTAATATCAAACTGTATGGTGATAACTATTGTCTTAATTTGTATGGCTAAGGGGGAAATCAGGCTTGCATTGTGCACAAAACAACATATCTGTGTGCAGCCGTGGCTCTCAGACCTTCCCTGCAACTCGCCCAGTGACTATGGCCCCAAAGCCCAAGCTGCCGTGGTGCTTAAGGCACATGTGCTGTACCAGAAACATCCAGCCGAGGTTCACGAGGCATAATGCACTCTGAATGTACAACAGTTCCCTAACTTAGTCTTGGAACTTAATTTATTTCTCAAGGACTCTATGTAGGGAAGTCCCATCAGCTTTGCATAGCAGGAGAGAGAACAGTTATTTCCCTAACATGAACGATTTCAGAGTAACCTTGAGGAGGTATAACTTTCTACCAGTATATTATGTCTTTTCTATATACTGTTAATTCCATCCTCTTTTAATCAATATCTTCTGACTTAGTGCAACAGCTTAGCTTCTCTTCCCTTCTGCAGCGAGGCACCAGGAGGGTGACATGGGGATAGCAAGGCCCCCACCAAACTGTTGCTCAAAGTAGGCGCTTTCTCAAACAATTTGGAACTAACCAGCAGCCAAGAGGTTTTGGATGGTGTGTGATTCTTTGTACAGAGCTAATCAAATCATTAGTGCCTGATGTCTAGCTAAAAGCCACAGGAAAGCTAGCCTATAACACTTCCTATACATGTAAAATTGTTCAGCTTTATCTAAACTCAAATGTTCAGCCTATTCTGTAAATAGTCTCATGTTTGAAAGACCATGTAACATTCCCCTAGTAGTAAATACACCCTGTGATAGTAAAAATATAGCCTAGGTATGTTGTGAGGTATAAACTAAAACTGGTGCAAATATCCTCTGATTTTTTTTTTTTTTTGGGGGGGGGGTGACTTTGGCTAACAGCTTTCTTCAACATAGTTGCATAAATCAACAGGCAGTTGTAATACATAAAGTATTGTCATGGTTAAGTTGAACTCTTCCACTTGAGACCTTCACAATAAAGTGATGTGCTTTCTAGTAGAGATGTGCTTGTTGGTATAATTCATTATAAATGTGACCTGCTGCTCCTCGGGAGCGGGAGGAGCAGTGAGTGCTGCTGAGATCAGGAAGTGAAGCGGAAGGACGTGTGTTGAGGGTAAAACATCTTCCCTGCAGAGAGTGCACAAATGAACTTCAATGTCGAGATGCCTGCTACATACTATCCAAACCAATGTTAATATATACAGTAATAAAAGCATTGCAAAGCCAGTTGGGCTACACCAGGTGTTTGGTGGTTCTTTGTTTTCCCCTCAGTCACGGATGGGTCGCTGGGCTGGTGCTGTTCCATGCTGAACCCTGGGGTTGTCAAGCTGAGCTGTGTGACAAGGCTAGAGCAGGCCTGGAAATAGGCACTGTAGTTTCTCACCTGTGAGCTGAAATATTGAATACTTTTGACACAATGGGCCAAAAACACTTGCCCTTCGAGCTGAGGATGTAGAAGATGGGAGAATATCAAACCTCCCCCACAAACCCCAATGAATTATTTGCTGTAACTGCTTCCGTTTAACTTTGCTTTCACCTTCTGCTTGTGCAGAACAGAAACTTTTCTGTGTCCTGTTTGCAGGAATGGGAGGAAATGATGTATTCTGCACAAGAACACGATGATCACCATTCAGGTTAAAGGTTAAAGCCAAGTCCCAACATTCTGTAACTTTTTTGGGCCACTTACCTTATGCTGTTTCAGAGCTGCCCTTCTTCTGCTGGAGAAAGGGTTTGGAAACCCTTGGGGAATATTCTGAGCAGTGATTTAACTGCAGTAGCTGGAAGGGGGGAAGGCACAACTCTTCACCCCAGGGAACCAGCACAGCACTAACACAGCTGCTGCCAGCAGCAGGTACCAGCAGGTTACACAGAACCTGGCTCCTCCCTGCCTGTACTCGCTTATTTATTATTTTATTGGGATTCAGTATTACGGCTTTTTGTATTTATGAATAACAAAATTGAAAGTTAAGTAGGCCCTGCTTCAGCAGGGAGTGGTAATTATAAACAGGCCTTCAGTTTGCTCCCAAGAACCAGAAGGAGTTGCTATTTCTTGGCTTCTTGCACCTATTTTTGACAAGCATAAACAAACCATGAGCACACGGCTATTAAAATCACACAGCTTTACTTAGCGAGCTCTCGGCACACTATGGATTGCTCAGTTAAAAACTCTGTGTTCCTAACGTTTTGCTAACACAGAATAGTCCACTTCTATAAAAAAAGGGAAGCTATGTTAAAAAACAAACCAGAAAAGGCCAGCTGTACATTCCTTACACAACTCCGGACATCCCAGCAGCCGCACACCTGCTGTACAGGGCACCTTTCTCAACTCATGGCACAAGCCCGGGCCGAAATCAGCTCCGTGGGCAACTGGACACAGATTTTGGCATCTCTGGAGAGGTGATGGAGGTGGTTTGGTGCTTGCTGCAATTCGTCTCAGCCCTCCTGAGATGGGCTAACACAGCCTAGGTCTGACAGAGGCAGCACCTGAAATAAAAAGAGGTGTTTGGTGCTGTGCTTTGCCTGCAGTCTGACAAAGAAAGTAACCCCTGTACTCTACTCCCCCATCTCGCCAGTGTAGAGGGTACAGCTGGGTAGAGGTAGGAATTCAAAAACCAAACACTATTTAAGACATTGTTATCCTCTTCTAAGAGGCTGGCACCCCTGAAACACTTGCCTCCAGTTTTCTTTGAAGGGAGATGGTCAAGAAATAAGCAAACAAGTTTTCTAGCCCTATTTCATACCTGAATTCACTTGCTTCCCTTTTCCACCATTACATGGCAACTAGAATGCTTCTGAGAAAATACAAAGCCAAAAAACCCCTTCCTCATCTTCCCTGTGCTGTGCAAGGGATCTGGGGAGAGCAGGTGTCTGTGCTGGACTGCTGCCATCCCCCAGCCCTGAGTGACAGGGTCCCTGCGGAGCTGCCATCGCTCCCCTCCTGCTCTTGGGTTTCATCAGCTGGGTCACCTGCGCTGCTCTTTCCCTGACACGGTTAAATATGACGGGGCACCTATTTTGAGTCTCCCTGCTGCCTTCTTGGGCTTTCCAAACAGATTCAAAGAAATAACAATAGAGCGTGATGCTTGGTGTTTGCTCATTCAAGTGTTTCTGATCTGTGCTTCCTCACCTCTGCCTGCTGCAGCAAGGCTGGTTTGCCCCCTGCTTACCCACGGAGCAGCCGTGTGCCGCACCCGCCTCGTCCTGCACCGCGGCCTTGCCCCGCACGGGGCCCACAGCAGCCAGGATGGACTCGTACAGGTGCTCTGCGTGGCTCTCGAGCTCTTCCGACTGCTTGGCAATCAGACCTAGCGTGTCTTTCAGAGCTGGAAAGCAAAAATGTCTGAATGGAGGTGACAGGAATGCAATAATTCAGTGTCTCTCAGAGCAGAGTTCTGCTCTCCCAGGCAGACTTTGGAAGGAAATCGAGTGTTAAAAATCAATAATGTGCTGTTCATCCCATCCTCATTGTGATGCAGCCTTTGCAGGGGGTGGGGACTGACCCAGGAGGATCCAGGTTCATCATGAAGATGCAAAAATAGGGGGTCTTGAAGAAAACCTTTGGAACTGTCCAAGAAAGCCCATCCATAATGCAGCGCTCAACCTGCAAACCCCTTTGGTGACTGCAGCTACAGCCCACCCTTTAGAAATCCCTTCTTCTAAATCACCAGAACAACTACTCTGCATGTGCTGTGGCACCTTGGGGGGCAGATGCCTTGACCAGCATCACCTGTGTCCATGAGCAGCCCCACCCAAGTGCTTCTCCTCACCTGGCGAATTTGATGCCATGCAGTCCAGGAGAGCTTCTCCCCTCTCCAGCACGCTCTCAGTCAGGCTCCGGTGGTCGGCCACATCCTTCCTGAACTCCTGGCAAGGCAAGGAGAAGAGCAGCATTGCTTAGAATGGTTTTTGAAAGAGACACACCTGTGGCAGGTTGCCCAGGGTGCAGTTTCCTCCAAGCAGGTTCCTGGTGCTCCCTCAAATGTGGCTTTGCAAACCCAGCACACCCTGGACCATTCCAGGGATGCCTGGCTTCCCACTGCGTGCTACCTGCAGCACGGGAGAGGGGGAAGGAAGCAGAGCGAGGGTGACACCCACCAGGTAGCGGTGCAGCGATGCCGACACACTCTCGGCATCCGGCGAGGGTGGCACCCAGCTGCCGGTGACATCCGCCACATTGTACAGCCAACGGATCAGCTCTTCCAGCTGGCAGCAAAACATCTGCTCAACAAAGCATGAAAAAGGGGTCATGGATCTGTTTCTGCAAAGACGGGGCAGGGACAGGAAAAGCTGAGCCAGTGGTGTTTCGGAAAGCACCAGTTCCCTGTTCCTCTCCAACCCCCGCACACAAACATCCCTGAGCTTGAGAAACCAAAGGTCAACAGGAGAAAGGCAAAAATTAACCTCAACTCCTGAACAGCCCCAGCACTCACTCTGTGGCAAGAATTGAGGGTCACCATGAAATGTCTGCACGGAGAGGTGCTGGAGGCTGGTAGCACCCAGGCTGAAGGAAGAGGTTGGCCTCCACCACCTCTCAGCCCAAGAGATGTCCTCATCCTCCTCCTCCTCACCGGAGCCATGCAGTTAATTTGCAGTTGCTTTTCCCCAAGGGACTGTCTCCTTCAATTAAGTGCTTTCATTTATTTTTAAAGCGTCTCAGTAAGGGATTATTTTTGTAAGATGCTGCATGAAACCCAGGGGCCTCTGCTGGCACCAAAATCAGGCTCAAGACCTGCTCCTGCTCCTCAGGAGTTTGCCATAAAGCTGAGCTGCTTTTCCCTGGCACTGCAATTTGGCATGACAAATACAGAAATGACCCTTTAAAATCAAGAGTTATTTCCATACCAGAGGAGGGGATGAGTTTGCATCTATGTGCATGATAACACTCTTGTGCACACAGCCCAGCGTCGTTTCCAAATTCATCCCAGCACTCAGGCAGGAAGAAGATTGAGAGTAGGGTGGGAGCCCAGTGCTGGTGGCAGGATGGCCAAAATATAAAAATCCACAAAATAATCAGGAAACCTTTCAGAGCTGCTGCAGCTCCTGCCTCCTGCCTGGTGCAGCAGCGCTGCAGGATGGGCAGGCCGGGGGACCCAGCTGAGTGCCACATCTCCACCCAGCCTGGCCTGAGACACTGAGCCCCAGGAAAAGCAAGATGGGCTCTTGTTCCATCAGAAGGAATTATCTGCTCTGGTGAGCCCCCCTGCATAAATTACCACCAGCTGCCAGGCGGGACACATCATGCAGAACAGGAAGCTTTAATTAATTGTGTCTTAATAAAGACAGGCACGTTTTATGTGCCAGAATAAACTTTATTTCTGGTTTCAGCCTACCTTAACACACTGGACAAGGGACTCGCTCTGCTGGCTCTTCTTAGGATGCCCCTTGACCCGTGGTTCATTTAGGTACATCCCATCCAGTGTGTTCCTGAGACCAGTTGGTAGATGGAGCCCCCGGAGAGGATCCCTATGGATCCAGCCATATGATTCAGGGTTTTCCCAGCTGGGCTTTCGGGAGCTGTGGCGTTGCCACAGCCCATCATAACCCTCAGTATTCCCTCTGTCGTCCCTGCCTCCCGCTTCTCCGAAAGGAGCCAGCCTGGATGAAGGGGGCTGCCTGCTGGTGCTGTGATGTGGAAGGTTACAGTGGTCATGCCCAGGCATCCTTCTAGTTAAGGAAAGGCTAGACAAAAACTGAGCCAGCCTTTCCAGCTCTTGTAGTCTCGGAGGCAGGGAAAGAAATTCTTCGTCACCCTCCCAGTCCTTCCTCAGGGGGAGCACCCCTGTGGTGGGTAAAAACCTACTGGTGCTTTCCACCTGCCCTGTGTAGTTTGGGCGGGGGCTCCCTCTGGTAGCCCAGCTTCTCCCATCAGCAGGGTGCCCAGGTGAGCTTGGCCCAACTGATTCCACCCTTACACCCTTAGCAAAACCTCTGGAAGGATGAGAGGAAGCACTCCTTGCAAATGATGCTTTGGCAATAGGTAAAGGTTCATAGTACGAGCCAGCTCCTGAGCGGCCTCTTTTTCCAGGCTTCGGGGTGGAGAATCTCTCTGCAGAGGCCACAAACTCCCAAAATCCATTTTCTCTGCTTCCCCGAGCCTGCCCAGCTCGGCTGTAGATGCTGGTGGACCTGGACATGCCCTCAGGAGAAGCAGAAAAGCTGTCCAGACCTATTCCTGAGTCGTGGAAGAAAGGCTCCGGCATCCTTCCCAGCTTGTACCTCGGCTTCAGCGGGTAAGCATAATCCAGCAAGTCCTCGTACTCTTTGTTGGGGTCCCAGTGGGGTGAGCTGCGGTCTGGAGACGGGGGCAGTGAATCCGGAATGGCACAGGCCCAGTAATCGGCTTGGTAGGAGGAGATCTCCCGGATGCGCCCCACGGCCCTGCGGTAATCGAGCAGAGGGCCCAGGGGCTCCTGCCTCTGCAAGGCCCTGCCTTCCACTCTCCATTGGCAGCACGGGTCCTGCGCGGCCGTGGTGGCCGCAGAAGGGACACCTGTGCTGGCTGGCAAGCTTCCCGACGGCTCCTCGGAGGGGCCGTCTCCTTCTGAGGACAGAGCGGAGAGGCTCAGCACGGAGCGGCTCCGCAGGGCGCTCTCGGGGCTGGGCGGGGTTTGGGGCCGCAGGAGCTCTGGCGTGGAAGGACACGGGGATTGAGCTCCCAAACTTTGTCTCCGACGGCCAGCATGGGCATCGTGGCGGCTGCCAGCAAGGATGTTCTCCTCGGCAGAGCTGTGCCGGCTGGGAGGGCTGGACACGGGGTCCCAACAGCCCGATGCCTTCACCTGTTCAAGGACGGGGTGGAAAAGGAAAGGGAGAGAGATATGCATGAAATGAAGCACAGCATCCAGACAAAAGGCTCCTTTGTGCCAGGATATGGAGATAAAAGCCCAGCCCTGGACCTGCCATGAGCTGAGGCTGGAAGTGGAACTCTGTCCCATCTGTGGGATGGCCTGCAGCTGCTCAGAGCAGGGCTTGTTTTTAAGGACAGGCATCTCAAAGGCTTGGGAAGCTGCACGAATCATTTGGCAGCAAGAGGCTTATTTAAAGAGCACTGTCCTGAGCAAGTTCCCAGCTCTGCACTGGCAACACGGGAATGGAGGCAACGCTTGAATGTTGGAGCCCAAGTCCTTGCCTACCACACAGCTCAGCCCAGGCAGGGGTGGGCACGCTCTGGCTGGGAGAGATGGAAAGCCCTTGCTGGGACAGCCCTGACAAACAAGGCCCTGCCTCTCCTGGCACTTCCTGGTGCCGCAGCACCTGCAGGTACAAACACCCTCACCTGCTGTTCTTCTGAGGAGAGGAACCAGTGGCCAACTCGGCGAGGCACAGGGACACCATCAGCAGCTCTATCCATTAACGCCCCTTTCCCTGAGGGGTTTGCTCTTGCTCTGGGAAATCCAGGTGCTGATGCTGAAGACACTTCTGGGTGGCAGCTTGAGCTTCCCTGGGTAACACCAGAGGCCAGGTGACTGTGTCTGCTCACTGCCACGCTCTCTGTCCCTGTCAGGCTGGGCTTGGCTTCCTCTGTCCCTAAAAGCCGGCAGCTCCCTGCCAGCTCCGGGAAGTCCGTCTCCACGTCTGCGCTGTTCCACCTCCCATCGCCCTCGGCCTTTCCGCTCAGCGAGGCTTCAGAAGGCGATTTTCCCACATCCACAGCCATCAGGCCAGAGCTTCTTCTGCCTGACGATGCTGAGCCTCGGGCTCTCTGAAATACACAGCACACAGCAATGGCATCTCACCGTTCCCCCTTGTCTCCATGCCAAAAACTGGGTTTGCCCAATAACGAAGAGCTTAAGTGTGATCTGGGTGAGACCCCAAAATTCATAAAGGAGCATCCTTGGTACATCAGGTGGGAGAGTGGAAAGAGCAAACTCTCACGTCTCAGCAGCATTTCCTGTTTTGGAGGATGTGACACACAGGGAAAAATCTCATTCCAGCCCTGGCCATGCCAAGAACAAACCTGGCCTTAACACCTTCCTGGCACAGGAGTCCTGCACAGATGGCCAATGTCACCAACACTTTGTGCACCATGAGGTCACTGGGCCTGAATGAGACACCTTTAACTCAGACATGAAGCACCTACTGGCATGGCTGAGCCCTGAAGGGTGTTGGGGTGGAAAGCTGAGCGTTTTTTAAAGATACTAACCCAAAACCTTGAAGTGGAAACCACCCAGAAGCAAGAAGCAGCTATAAAAAGTTAGAGGGGGAGGTGGGAGGCTGTAAAACTCAAACCTGGCGCTCAGCTCTGCAGCTTCTACCTCAGTTCATGACATTAACTCTTTGGGAAATTGACTAATGGAAATACTTGCACTCGCTTGGGCTTGAGTGAGGAGCTGCTGCAGGACAACCCATGAGCCAAATCAAGGAGACCCAACGCAGCCTCCTCCAGCAACTCCGGCCCAAACCGAGGTGCTGGCAGCAGGGAAATGCCAGCAGAGTGGTTTTGCTGGTACTCTCCCAGCTGGTACCAGCAAAGAGACCAGCCAAGGGAGCATCGACAGCAAACTCAACCAAATGGAAATTTAAATTTAAAAAAAAAAAAAAGGAAAGAAAGAATTCCCAAACAATACTTGGAAGTGGGAAACAAGTTGATACTCACTCCCTCCATCAGCTCTTTTGTCACAGTCTCGTTTTATGATCCACCCCTCCCTCCGACAAGCGGGGTTTTCCCACGGGCATGGGAACAAAGAGCGGCGGGAGGACGCGCCGGGTCTCCAGGGGAGACCAAATCCCCAGCGCAGGCACAACCCGTGGCAGCCCCCGCAGCCGCCTGTCCCCTCCCCAGAGCCGGCAGCTGACCCGCACGGCAGCAGCTGCCGAGGGGACGAGCACAGCCCGGGCTCCGCCAGCCCTCACCCAGCGGCCCCCAGCCCACACCTGGTCCCTCCATTCCACTCCCTAAATTGCTACCAAAGCCAGCCCTACGCACATCACGTTATCTGAAATGCTCTCTTTCTGCCCTCAGAAACGTCGTATTTCCACAAAAAGAGGTGGGGTTGTCGTAAAAAACAGAATCAATAAACCTACCCTTGTTACGTGACTTAATAGACATATAAAAGAAAGAAAAGGTTAACAAGGCATCAAAGCAACCTCTAAAGTCTAAAAGTGAGTGTGCTGTATGTAACCAACAATCGACCTCAGGGCAGCTCTATTTTTCAGAAGATGCCACGCTAAATTCAAAGGGATTTGAACATCTTTACCTCCAGCAGATTTAGTGGTTTGAATCAGGTGTCAGCCCAGTAAAAATAACTCTAAAAACATTGAAGTTTGACCTTAAATCTGAAAAGCATGTGTTAAGCAACATAAAATCAAACTTACAGGTCATGACCCATCTGTTATTTTCCTAACTGTGTGGAGGAGGGCAAATATTCTGAACTTCAGATCATTTGTTGTCTTACAGAGGCAGCATGCAGTGATTTACATTTCTGCAATGGCATTGGTCTTTAAAAAAAGAGCAAGTGCTGGCTCACAGGTTCATTAAATCTCCAGAAGCTAATTGGATGCTAAAGAGAAACCAGGAAACCTGCCAATACACAGGAGTGAGAGTAAATCTGCTTACTGCAGGATTTGTAAGGGTATTTAAAGGGACACCAGAGATCTCACTGCATTTTCCAAAGTCTCTAATTCAGGCAGCTGATTTCAATTAACTTCAGAGGGAGCTGGATATCCAAACCACACCCGGACACAAACGAGATGGGGATGTCACACACATCCCACACAGAGAACAATCGGGCAAAAAGTCATATTTAACAACAAAGTGAAAACACTACTGCCACTAAGCGCAACCCCCAACTACAAGAGCGTCTAGAAAACAAGGTTTCTCACCATTTTCCAACAAGCCCGCAAAAATTCAGAGGTCAGGTTGCCAGCGGCAGCGACGCATCCCGATTAACCCTCGCGACGGGAAGAAGAAATCCTAAATTCTCAGGCAGGACTGAGGAGGGATGTACGACCTCAGCTTTAGGCACGGTGGAAACTTTCCACTGGCCTCAAAAGCACAGGAAAACAGCCCAAACTTCCAGCTACACCGAAACCCTCAATTGTCTTCCAGAAACGGCACCCGTGGCCTTGTTTTTAGATAACAGAGGAAGACAGTGGGGCTGCTTCATTCATTTCAAAGGGGAGGTCCGCAGGGATCTCTCCTGAAAAGCGATCCCTGAGCTTTTTCACGCCGCCAGAAGGGACCTGCCGGCCAAGGCGCTGCACAAAGCCCGGCGGACAAGGAGGGCTCTGTGCAAGGAGCGGCTCCCTCCGCCCGTGGGTATCGCTTGCCTGATGGAATTCAGCGAGCGCAGCGGATGCTGATGGAATTTCCGTCTCCCGCCAGCTCCGCTTTGGCTGGGGAGCATTTTTGGGGTTGTTTTGGGGAAAACCCACACCGCTCTCGCCTCTCAGGCCTGCGGGATCTGCGGGTTGCTATTTTCTGCTCCTCTCCTCGCCCGCTTTCTGCCTGCCTGTCCGCCGCTGGAAAAAAAATGGCAATTAACTAAAAAGACAAGAAATAAAGGCAAAGAGGCCGAGGAGGCGCCGCACCCGGGGGTACCGGGATTCCAAAGGCAACGTGGCCCGGGACCCCCAAGATCCCCCCCCGGGNCCCCGCCGCCCGGCAGCCAATGGGAGCGGAGCTCGGGGCGACCCCGCCCCGCGGCCGGCGCTGACCCCGCGCCGGCCCCGCCCCCTGAGCCGGTCCGGCCTCTCTCGGCCCGGGCCCGCCCGCTCCTGGTCCGGGTCCTGCTGGGCACCGGGAACGTGAGGAGCGTTCCGGGGCGCTCTTGAGGAGCTTGTGTCAACAACAGGGTGTTGCCTTGTACCCCTGTATTGACCTTCCCGAGGCTAAGCTGTGCCCTGGCATCGTTACCGCGCTGCAAACCGGCTGAAACTGCCCCTGCGCAAGCCGCGACTGCCCGCGCCATGGCGGGGGATCCCGGTATCCTCCAGGCTCGGCTGCAGGAGGCGGTCCCGGTGCAAAGCCTCCCTCCGATGGTCTGTCCTAGGGGTGACCCCTGTGGGATGCCGGCCACGCCCTGCCCTCGGGGCAGCTTTGTGGGCAGATCCCCGTGCCACGCTTTGAAACAGGCTGCTTTGGGGTTTGTGCCTGGCCAGACCCTTCTTTGGTGGCTGGAGTGGACATATCCTGACAAGTTCCTATATCATGTAGAAATACAGACCTTTCCCCTTGTTGCTGTCCGTTGGCAGGCTCTGATTTTTGTCCCTGTCACCTGCTCCTGGAGAGTATTTCTCAGATAATGCTGAGATCTTCTAGAGCTCAGGTATCTGATAAAGTGCTTTACAGACAACATTGTTCCTAGCTTTAGGCCAGGAAGGACCAAAGAGACATCATGCGTTTGCTTATCAGCTTGGCAGCAGGGTGAGGGGAACAGCACTGGTATCCCAAGTGCCTGGCTAGTGCTTTGGTGCTGGCCACACTCCTTGGCCCTGCAGCCTGCTGCTGCTCTGCCATCTCAGTGTTAGGGTCCAGATTCCCAGTGGCTATGAACTGGGTTTATTCTGCTGCACTCAGTGGAGCCAGCCCCACTTACATCCTGGAGGATCTTGCTTTTTCTCCCCAGAGAAACACAGTGGGAATGTTTTTTGCAGGGCTGCTGCAAGAAGCGGAGCTGTAACGCTGCAGTGTAAGACGGTGGGTGCTCTCAGAAGCACTCACAGCCAGGAAAAACCCCAGATCATCTCTTTTCCTGTGTAATATTTCTGTATTTGGGGTTTCTTTGATGAATGTTACAGCAAGTCTTCCGGCAGGCTGCACATCCCTCTGCCCCGGATGCACACTTTCAAGAGCTGGCTTTTTATTGGAATTCACACGGGCAAAGCCCTTGTGAAAGAAAATCCCTTTAAAATGTTGTTTATTGCCTATTCTCCAGGGAGCCGCTTGCCTGCCAGTAGAGGCCGTGCTGATCTCAGGCGAGTGGAAAGGCGGAAGCAAACACGGATGGGCCATGATTCATCTCTAGGCTGGGCTGTTTTTAGCCGGTTTAAATTACTCGGGAGCTGCCAGGTATTGTTCTGGGAGCTGAATAGCACCGGGCTGCGGCCTCGGCCCCGGCAGGAAAGGTCCGCGTCCTGTTCCGCCCCCGATCAAACGAGTGCCAGGATGTCTGCGGGAACAGCCAAAGCGCCCAGAAATCTTTCCCCTCCCCTTGGGCTTGAGCTGAGTGGGTGTCAATAAACAACGGGGGAATCAACCGGTGATCTTAAGGAGAGATTTTTTAAGAAATTCAGGGGGGAAATACCGATTTTCTTCTGCTGGCACCTGGCCCTCTTTGTTAGGAACTTTGATGAAGAGAAACTGGCTTATTTGATCTATAATAGAGGGTCAACCCAGCCAAACTCGCACCCAAAGTCACTAAAAGACTAACAAGGATATTTTCTTGCTGATTTGAGACCTCAGGATTCTTTCAAACTTGGGGTTTTCCAGCAAAGACAATGGATTTCTCTGCACCTGTGGATGCAACAATTCAGCCATAATCTCTGTATCTATGACACGACGTAGAGCTTCCTTACTATGATCGGATTTGAAAGCAGAGTGTTTCTGATATATGAGAAACTACCTTTTTGGTGGGAATATCCATGTTTTTTGTACAGAACTGGATCTATCACAAACACCAGCTGTATGTATTCAGAGTTTTAATATGCTCCTTACTGCAGTGACCTGTAGTTATCCAGACTCTTTGGCACATCAGTTTGTTATTTCTTTCCACCCTGAATGGTTTCATGCTACAAGCCAGCCAGCCAGCTCTCTGGGATGAAACTTGAAGCCTGGAGGTACACCATATGTTCTTGCATAGCGTCTGCACTATCTTCAGCATCAAATTTCAGTCTCACAATGCAAATGTTTGGGATGGATGAGACATCAGCAAGTGCAGGGCTTGGACCTATGTGCTCCCAGAGCAATGATAACAGTATTAATTAGTCTTCATAGAAACTGCTCAGGATGCTGTTTGCTCTGCCTAACCCTTCTCTGAAAGGTATTTGCAGGTGTTTGTCCTTCTCTTCTCGACATTAACAACCCTTTTCCTTTCCCCAGAGGTCAGGATTTCCATATCTTGGACCATTCTCTTTGTTCTCACCTTGATTCTCATTCTTTGGGCCATGTTTCTTTGAAGCTCAACACTGGTCCAAAGCTCCAGCATGGGCTTGGCTGTGCTGAGGCAGAACCGGTGTGGTAGTCCAGGCTGTGATCCTGCTTACACACCCTGGAACAGGATCTGCCTTATTCACAGCACAGGACTCCTGCTTCTGACTGCCCTTAACTTCCTGATCCTGCTCCTTAACCTACCATTTCCCACCGGTATTAGTGCAGGTAATTACTCTTATCTAGATTAATTCTTTCCAGCCTCTGTTTCCCAGACTCACTCTCACTTTTTCTGATGTTGCTGTGAATTTCAGCCCTACACTTTGCCATTTTCCCAGACCTTCTTCCCCAGGTAGGGCCTGCAGATATTCTCTGTTCTGATATTTGAAGTCACTAATCAGCTAGTTATCATCCTGAACTACAGCAGGCTCTCGAGGAATCCAGTCATTCAGCTGGACAATGCTCTGGTAATGCCTAAATAAGCAGGTTCAAGCTCAGCCATGTTGCTTTAGCTCCTTTATAAAGCCATGAGAAGACTTGCCCAAAGCCTACACACTTCCCATCACTCCTCTGGGTCATCACTGCACTGTTATGGAATACCTCCTAAAAAAGGTAGCTGATGCTTTTTCTTCCTGATTTTGGAGAAGCACCTGAAAATACGACCTAAGCACACCCATGGCAGCTGACAAATGAAACATGTAAGAACAGAGGGAAAGCTAGAGTGACAAGTATTTTAGCGTCAGCATAGAAGTGGGGAGTTGGGTGTGTTGTCCAGTGCTAGCAGCTGGGCAATTTGAGTCCTTTTACCACTTGTTTGCACAGCTGGACCGAGTGGCAGGGTTTAGCCTAAGGAAAAGGTGACACAGAAATTGCACTTCTCCTTTCTGGCCACACGATGTACCCATCACACCACCAACAACCTGGCCAGCCCGCCAGCAGTCGCAGCCGTAGCCACAAAGGCGGGGTTCCAGGGGTTTGTATTCCCTCACAGCACCTCCTTACCTCTACCCAGGCCCTCCAAAACACTCACACAGCTGCAGACCGGGGCCAGGCGCCGTGGAGCAGAGGGGGTTGAATGGGATGGAGCTGGTGTGGTCCAGATGCTTTGCCTTTGAGGGAAGTGGCAAGTTGCTGTGAAAGTAATAGTTCCAAGTGGTCAAGAGTTAGTGGCAGCTTTTCATTGATGTGAATTATAACAGACAGTGAATAATTGGAATTAAGTTTTCTTATTAAATGTGAGATTTTACTTCTGCTTTCGATGGGGAAATTTAAGTGACTTATTCTTCATTCCAATTGCTGGGGCGTTTAAGCCCTTTGTCTGAGCAGAACCAAGAAGCTCTTCAAAACCAGAGCTGGGATCTACAGGAACCAGTCACCAGCACAGAGATTTGTAAAAGAAATATTGGGACTGGTACAAAATGAAATCTGTTTATGTAAGTGCCAGAGGAAATAGCAGAGCTGGGGGGGAAGAACGGCTTGAATTTATAACAAATGACACCAGAAAAGCATTTGGGACTGATAATTTGAGCCATTGCTATGACCACGGCACACACAACTCACTTGAGGGAGAGCCTCCTCTTTGACAGCAGGAGGATAGCAGCACATCACAGCTCCCATTCTCCTCCCTTGCAGCCAGGCAGGAAGAGACACCGCAGCAAAGGATTATCACAGAACAACTGTCGACTGTTAAAGATTGTTAAACAACTGTCCCAAAACTGGGAGGTTTAGTGAAGAATTCACAAGCATCATCCTTCTGGTTATGTTGCACACAAGTGATTGGGGCTGAACTTGTTGCTTTTGAGTGAATGAAATCTGTAGTGCAGGTGGCTAAAATGAGCTTAAAATGTAAATAAATACCATATTCCCCCTCTGTAAGATCCCCTACAATGATTCAATGATACTTCAATGCTCGTAATGGGGACATAGCAGAGATCTGACTTTCAACAAACCTACACATTTTAAAGGTGACCAGGTAGTGCAGCTGTACAACCATTCATTTCGGGGCAGAACAAACGGTGTTGTCTTCTGTTTAACTCACAAAGCACTTCCTTATAATTCTATCTACGTTAATCAGACAAACTGGGGATTTAAAAAAAGGACTAATCTGCTCATTGGCCATAATTAGATTTCTTCTGCAAATATTAAGTTAGAACAATAGCAGTGGCTTTGGTAATAAATTTACTTTTAAATGCTTTTCTTCATGTGAATGAGAGAAATATGTGTTGCCTGCCTAGAGCTTCTTAGAGGAAAGAAGTGAGGAGCATTTTCCCAAAAATACTTTTTTCCTCTTAAAAAAAAAAAAAGAAATTAAGAAATTGGGAAGCAGGTGGCCAGATTTGTATGTGGTGGTAGAAAACCAGAATAAAATCATTAAACTTTAATTAGAACTTATCCAACTTCTATCTCTTTGTTGAAATGTCATAGGAAATGATCTTTTTATCCATAATAATGCCTAACAAGTGCTAATGTGTGGCTGGAGGCAGCTGGGGCTCAGTGTAAGGTTTGGCTCAGTTCTCATTAAAGACAAGCAATCATTCCACCTTTTCCGTGGGTCTCATAAAGCTTCACGGGTTTCAAGCGGCAAGTCACTATGGCTCTGACAACCACCTCAGAAGACTTCAGAAAACCTGTATGCAAAGCTGACATGTGAATGGCTCCAGGCTCTGGTTCTAGAGGACATCTCCCTGTTCTAGCACTCCTCCAGGTATCTCCTCAGGGGTTCAGCTAAGAAGTAAGGAGCCAAAGACACAACCATGGAGTCAGATAAGCTTTTGGGAAACCACCACATTGATGGCTTTGTAAGATTCACATACCAAGGCATAACACTGGTCACAATTTGTAAATCATAAATGGGCAGGTCATTCAAATTATGCTCCTTTCTTTTGGTGCTTGCAATTCTTGCCAATTTTGCCCCCTTGTTTATTTGTTCTGGGAGTTTAATGCTCAAAACTAACCGACCTGCACTTACATAGTAGATGTTTTTCCCTGGATTTGTGAAGTTATCTGTGTGCATCTCAGGACAGAATCCACCCTCTGGACATACATAAGCTTTTAATGGAAAAGCTGTATGAAATCCACTTAGATGGCAAACCCAAGCCCTCAGTTCTGAGACCAGCACACTGCTTGGATGGACTGTGTGTGGCAAATCTAAAACGACCCTGAACTTACCAGCCTGGCTGCCTATTGAAAAGCATTTCCTAATGATTACTCCCTCTCCTCAGTCCTTCTCCAAGAAAAAAAGTCAGTTGGCTTGGCAGAAGGGCAGCAGGTGTGTCTGTCAGCCCTTTTACCCCACCACTGCATAACTGCTAATCCAGGCTCTCCCAAAGCCCCTTAAGAGCCCAGTACCTGCGCAGAGGGCTTGGAGAAATGCCGGCAGGGAAGGGGTTAAATGCTGGCAGTCAGTGACACCAGCATGCCAGCAAAGGGCAGGGTCTGGGAAAGTGGAAAAGGGCAGGGTCTGAGAAACTGGAACTGAACACCAAGCTGCACAATTCTCATGCAGGGGCATTTCCAAAGGAGTCTTTGCTCAGGCGACAGAGCCTGAGAGCCTGGTCCAGCAGGATGTCCCACTGCCTGTGCAAGGCCGATCCAACTAAAAGGCCCAGTCTTCTCCAAACAAGGATGGAAACATGAATTCTGTTTGGGGGGGGGATTTATTTTAGATTGAGAAGCTACACAAAGAGAGAACAAATATACATTTCCACAAGCGAAGGGAAAAAGAGACTATCCCATTGTGTCACCCTCCTAATACAACAAACCATCCCAACCTGAGCCACAGGACTGGTTGCTCCCCAGGTAGGCAGGGAGTTCTTACACAACAAACATCTGTAACATCTGCCCCAGGGTCACACACTCTCAGACACAGCAGTATGGTCTTTTTTTTTTTTGCATATGTGCACATATATCTGTTCTTAGCAGACAATGGAAAGGCTGATACAGAGTCACAAGGATGAAACCCACAGCTTTAAAAGTGGAACAGCTACAGATGTTCACAAGGATCAACATACCCACATGGCACAAACACTTCCTCAATGGAGTGGTTACTCTTTTAATCTGAAGACAGATACGTCTGTATCAGTGATACTAGATTGTACTGGAGCGGATGGGAGTGAATTTCAGAGTTCATATGTCTTTTTATTGAAGTAATTAATCAAATGGTTTAGCATATAAAAATACAATAATCCTCCCTCCTAATTAGAGCAATTTGTGTTCAGGTAGGAATAAAAGCACACGCACACATACACACCTCAGGATTGCTGTCAGAGAGCTCACAGGATAAAGAAAAGAAAACCGCTTTCCTTGTCTCACACCAGGACATCACATTCTCCCTTCCTGTCTCCAGGGATAATGGAGTCTTTCAGCTTTGGTGCATAGTTATATTTGAAAGCCAAACAGCAACTTGGAATTTGTCCTGAAGGGAACCAGAACAAGGCACCTTTAAGGATAATAAGGCAGAAGGGGACTCCTCATGTGCAGGGGTGGTCCTGCTATCCCTGAATCAGAGGGATTAATCAAAATCTAATCAAAATCTTCACCCTCACAAAGTGTGAGTGAGTCAGTCTCAGTTTGCTGTAACCAGAAGCAGCTCAGGAGCAGAGGCCCATCCATCTCCCACGAGCAGAGGTTTGCTCAGCTATTTGCAGTGCTGTGTGGTCTCCATCCCATACAGCACGACCTTACAAGAGTGCAGCCAGGATAGTAACTGAGGAAGTCTAAATAAGATTGCGTTCTTAAAAGAATGGAATGCTCATGGATGGCAAACACATCACCTCCACAGTGGCCTTCAGGGAAGATATGTCAACAGAGCATCTGTTGTGGAGCAGAGCAGGGAGGCAGCAAGGGCTGGGCCACCTTGCTCACAATTATTTGACTAATTAAGTGTAAAATGTCATTAAGGTATTGCCTTAATGAAGCAGGGTTTGTTCAGCCCAGATGCTCTCCAAAGCTGAAAGCATGTCTTTGTCCCCTCCTAACAGGATGTGAAACAGTCCATGTCCTCACATGGCGCCAGAATATCTTTAAGTTTGATCTATCCTATACTATAGGAAGGAGGCTGATCCTACTGGGATCTGGGCAGACTCCAAGGAACACAACAGACGCTGCAGGAGGGATACAGAGAAGGCAAACTGAACAAAACATGAGGAAGTTTACTTCTGCATCAACACCGACCACTAGGAAAACACTTTTTTCTTATTAGAGGCACCACATCATAAGAATACTCTGAGCATGTAAAATGCCTCTAGTTACAGCCAAGAAGTTTTAAAAACATTGTTTTATTGCTGCTTTGCTGATCATGATCATCTTAAAATGCCCAGACCAATGCTGCTAAGGAGGTATCTCCATCAGAAATCCACAAGCCATGGAAAGCTCAGGAAATTACATCAATGCACATCAGTGAAGGCCCTGGCCTGTCCTTTTTGTGGCATTCCTTCTGGTTCTTAAAAAAGCTACAATCCAAACCAGTTACTACCTGGAGTATTTTTTATAGTTAAGCACAGTTCTTTCTGTGGGAATGTAATCTGGGGGATTCAGACATGTAAACAGTTCCTTGAGAGAAGCGTTCCCTCAGTAATTTCCTTTTGCAACATGTAACTGCAATTAAGTTGCACGCACATGCCTTGTGCAGTTTAGTTTCAATTACTGAATACATGCTTGGCAAGGAAGAGCATTACTTTCTCAGTGTTGTTTTACCAGAAAGAGCAAGTGAAAGCTACCCTAAGGAACATCTAATACGAAATTTCATGGTCTCTGTGGCTTAAAACCACACCATTAACTTTACATTGCAACAGAGTTGGCTCAAAATCCATTTCCTCATGCTGGTTCCTCTTGGTAGCCCTGCTGGCCTTGCAAGCAGCATCTGTGGCCTTGGGAGACAAGTATAAATATTTCTTGAGCAGGATTTTACATAAGAGCTGTTGGCCTGATGAAATGTCCACAGTCCTCACGTCCTGCTGGCACCGACATCTGAGGTTAAATCCAAACAAGATTTCGTAACTGTTAAGGATGATGCATCTGCTGACACCGAGATATAATTTGATAAGTAACCACACTATGAACTCTTGAATGAAAGAGATTTTCTTTTTCCTCCTCTATTGAAAACTCTGCACAGAATCAAATATATTTCTAAACCCTCAGGTGTGGATTTTTTTAAGGAGGTGATAGTTGCTAGCTAACAACGAACCTGGCTTCAGGACTCCGGGTCTGCTCCCAGCCTGCTTGTCCACTCTTCATGTGACACAAGAGAGAGTTCTTTCACCTTTTTCTGTATTCATTCACTTGTGCAGCTGTGAACTGATGCCTGCTGGTCACAAATGCCTGTAAAGACTCCATGCAGAGAACGAATTCTGTGTTAACATTAACTTCCCAAGACAGTGTTCAGATGTGAAGACCTATGACAGCCAAATAAGGCTCTTGATCACTTATTGTCAGAGTTAAAATATTCAGGGGTAACTGTCTCAATGTGTTGCCCAAAGTCTGGAAAAAGTTTTAGATCATTCCTCAAACCCTTTTCCCTCCTGCCAGAAACAGAAGCAGCAAGTGAACATGGCTTTCATCAATATGCTCCCACAGATAACAAGCTGGTCTTTGTCCTCAGAGAATAATGGTCTCCATGCATTTATCTGAGGAGCATTTGTCCCAGCTATCCTGCAAGGACGAATGTGGGTCAATCCCTGATCCAGATCTGTACCGCTATTCCTCTGGTCATGGCCAGCAGCCAGGAGCAGCTTATCAGAGTTCCACGCTGGCCCTCTGCATGCTGCCTCGTTGCTCAGTGACGAGGCATTTCAGAAACTTCAGCACTCCTGCCTCTCCCTGCCAATCCCGCCCAAGCAGCAGGCAGGGATTTGCATTGTCTCTGCTACATGCCAGACAAATGCCTGCAGCCTTTTTGATCCTATCTATATCAAAATGCCAAAGAAAAGATGCTTCTTTTTCCTCTTGCTTACCCTGTTTTCTGTCATGGTGCCCCTGCAGCTTTCTCCAGCTCTTCCTTCTTTTTCTCCACCTCAGTCACCTACACTGACAAGACAACTTGTTCTTTGAGTTGAAAAGCTTTCTCCCACTGAAACTAGTCAGGAACTAAGCTGTCAAGACTCCCAGTTTAGATGTTGAATCCATGGTGATGTCTGTTAATTTACCCGAGCCTAAGCTTTCTTGGCATGTCAGGTGGAGATGGAAGTAGGCAGATAGAACAGGGCACTGTGTCATCCTTGACAAAGTCACATCCCTTTTCTGAACTGCAGCTCACACTGACATCAGCTCCCCTGCTCCCCCCGAATTAGCCCAAGAAATGCATCCACCTAATCTCCTTTCCATCAGTCATTCCTCCTCTAGCACAGTGCAACTCTGCATACTTTCATTATTTGATTCCTTTCATATTTTTGAAAAGTTCATTATTCCTCAAGATTTACTGGTCTGTGTCTTAAGAGTGCTTTCCAAACATTGCAACTCACTATCTTCCACACTATTGCCTGTGAGAAACACGTAAATATCTGTAAACCTAATTTACAGAAGAGGAAGCACAGGTATAGAACTTATGCAACCTGCCTAATTCTGTGCTGTTCATCTGTCATTGGATCAGTCATTACAGGCAGCTCTGTGATTATGAACTGCCAAGGCTCTGTTAAAATCTGTGAAGATGTGACAATTTTCCTTTGGTGAGAGTTTATCTTTTGGTCTTTTGACTTGGTACCTGAGGCCCACTGCTCACTGCCTGTGGGAGGGTCAGGATTAAAAATTATCATTTCCAACAGGATGATGCTTTACAGTGGCTGCAGAAATGCACTGTGTTAGAGGATCAGAGTGAAGATTTAACCCAGATTGCTGACCAACACTGCAAATCTTTGCAGAAGAGGTGGTGGTTTCGTCCCTTTTTCAAGCTCTTGAGGACACAACCTACAACATATGGCTGGGTGGTCAGTCACAGAGACAACAGGGACTTTGACTTGACTGAAAGAGGAACTGCCTAAACCCCTCAGATTTCACCATTCTTGCTGCAAAACAAGGAGGAACCTCAGGAGAGTAAGAATGGTGACACTAGGTCATGTCCATCTCTGGCACAGCAAATGCCCAGGAAAGAGTATGGGAACAGAGCAAGCACCATGAAACCTTCCTGCCCCCTCATACCATCCCCGAATCTCTCACCACCTCCAGCTCAGGGCATTGCCTCCTCAGGGCTGCCCAAAGAAGACAAAGCACAGGTTGTTTCACCAACTGATGTGGCACTTTGGCTGGCTCCACATCTCTGTTATGGGTGAAGGACACAGTCCTGTTTGTCACATCCCTGCAGGGGAAGCCCTGGGATTGGCTCTAGTCTGTTCTCAACACAAAAACCCATCCTGATTGCGAGAGACATCCCCAGAAGGGTTTAAAGCCCTTTGCAATTATCGAGTCTTGAAGTGCAATTACCAACACCAAGACTCAGCTGAAGCTCAATTCTTAGGAATACAGGATCTTTACTGAAAATACCCTAAAAGCAGTTGAGTCCTGGTGCCCTCCACTGCTCACTACAGCTTTTCAGGCGTCTACAGCTACGTCTCACAGCACAGAACAAGCATCTTTCTCAGTGTGAAAGACAGATGCTGCTCTGCACTCTCAGAGCAACTCTAAATTACCAAGAGTCACAAACCTCTGCGGAGTTCAGGACAGGAGCAAGGCAGAATGCAAACTGGAGCCCTCAAAACTCTGTCCACTCTCCCATTTACTCCTGAGCCACTGAAACATAGAAAGAACATAGGGTATTCCAGGAAACAGGATGAGATCAGGCAGTGATAGATAAAGCATGCAGTGAAAAGTCAATCATAGAGAAAAAATAAAAAGATGGTGCAAAATGGTCAAAGAAACTTCACTGAAAAAGGTAAAAGTGGAAGAATAAATGGCATCAGAGACAAAGTGGGATTGCATATGCCAAAGGCTTGCAGACTCTCCAATATTTCATAGAACCACAGACTGCACTGAGATGGAAGGGACCCATGAGGATCATCGAGCCCAACTCCTGGCCTTGCACCAGAGACCCCAAGAAACACACCATGTAATTTCCCTATCTTTCTCTCAAAAAGCAATTCTTATACTAGAGGGCAGGACATGAGCTGAGGAGAGAACTTGTACCTTCCAGAAATAAAACCAAAACAACAAAAAACCCAACCTAAAATCAAAAGAAAAAATAGTGTTTTCTAGATGGAATTTATTTCTTCTTAAAAAAAAAAGCAACTGACTAAAGGTTTCCAATTTACAGTTATGTCAGGAGAACAGAAATATATGTCCAGTCAAGAGACACTGGAGTTAAGTACCACACTGGCACCAGATTTGTGGGGTGCCTGGGTGAGAGGAGAGCAGAGCAGAGCAGGTACCCCTGGCTGCACCTGCAAGGCTCCTGAGCACCTTCTCAGCTCAGAGCCTCCTGGAACAGGAAGCTCCCAGTGCAAGACATTACACTGCAGGACAAGAACAGCATCTAAAATGCACATCCCTCAACAGCCCTTTCATTTTTCTCCCAGTGGCCTTACCTGAAGACCCTGACCACTTAAGGCAGATGGCAATTCTTCTATCTCATCAGGATTTCCACCAGGATCCACATCATTACAGTGGCAGTTGTTAGAATGTGTCACATTTTTTACAGTCTGAGAGAAGGCAATACTGGATCTCTCATATTCCTGCCTTAAGAGAACAATCCAGGTAGAGAGTTCTAGAATGCACCATAGCTGTTGTGAGGAACATCACAGAAAAACAAGAAATGTAAATTCTGACACAAACGATGAAAAAATGACCAAGACGACATTCTGATAAGCAGTAGCTACCCTGCACTCCTACTTCCATAGATCCCTCTTGTTCTGCACAAACAACGAAAGAACTGGCACATTTTTAAGTCTAAAGCAGGGCTTCTGCAAGACTAACAGATTTCTGGCAGGTTGAGCTGAATACTCAGGGTTCATATAAATCCTATGATGTGTTTCCAAGAGAAGGAATGTCAGATTTCTTTGATTAAATTCCTGCTATGAGAATGATTTGACCTCCTTAAATCCAACTGCTCTAACAAGCTTTACATGGGACTAGAGATTCATATTGATGCAAAACATGGCAATCCACTAGTGGGGACTGTGAGAGGTGTTCAGCAAAGGCTCTGAGCTTCTGCATTGTTGTTGAAAAATACTAATACTGGGCTATTTGCTTTAATTTTCCATTTCCTGGGATCCCCTGCCAGGAACAATGTACCACAGCCTGTGGCACGCTTCTACAAGGATGAGGCATGCTCCAGCTGCAGCACCATAGGGAAGGAGGATCATATGGCAATGGCAAGGTGCTGCCTGCAAGGAAGCCCAACCTTTGAGTTTGCCCAGGTCAGTGCTTTTACCTGTGGGCAACAACAGCTTCAGGGTGAATAAAAATTAAAATTGAGATGTGTTCTACTCTGAAATGGTGCTGTGACGTTTCATGAATTGTCATTTTAGTGCTGCCCTCATGTCCTGATCCTAGCTGCATGTGTCATGGTGAGGGAGAGCATCATAGAACCTGAGAATGTTAAGGGGGTGGAAAAGATCTTAAAGATCATTCAGTCCCAACCCCCCTGACATGTGCAGGGACACCTACCACTAGACCAGGTTACTCAAGACCTTATCCAGCCCAGCTCTGAACACTGTCAGGGCTGGGGCATCCACAACTTCCCTGGGCAACCTGTTCCAGGATTTCACCAGATTTCCCCTCTTTCAGTTTGTCCCCATTGGTCCTTGTCCTACCACTACAGTTCCTGAAAGAGTTGCTCTCTGGCTTCCCTGTAGGCCACTCCAGATACTGGAACATTGCAATGCAACCTTCTCTTCTCTGGGCGGAACAGCCCCAACTCTGTCAGCCTCTCTTCACAGGAGATGTGCTCCCATCCTCTTCGTGGCCCTCCTCTGGACTTGCTCCAACAGTCCCACGTCCTTCTTATGTTGGGCGTACCAGAACTGTATGCAGTATTCCAGGAGGTCTCACAAAAGCACAATAGCTAAATGTCTGATGGGGGATAAAATGCAACTACACAACTGTGTTGGTTTAACACAGCCTGGTTTTTGGTGGGAGTGGAAGAAAAGCTGCTCGAAACTTCTATGTCTGGCACAGAGCCAACCGCTGAAGGCTCTGAAAATGGGCAGGTTACTAGCCCAATTAGAGAAGCTGGTAGCACTTCTGATGACGTATTTAAGAAAGGAAAAACCATGGGAAGTTCTCTTTCTTCTCCTGAGGGGTGGTGAGGCAGCTGCTGGGGCCCATCCTGGTGGGGACTGCCCGGGGCTGCATGGCAGGAGCCCTCCTGAGGCCGGGACCGCCTGTGTGGTGCTGGCAGAGACCGTGTGGCCAGCGACAAAAACATGGCAAACAATTCCCCAATACGGAGCCCGGACAAGATCAACCTCTCAGCTGCAGCTTACAGACACCAACTTTCTTCCAAGCCAGGAGAATAGGAAAAGTGAGGACACGTGAGGAAAACCAACATGGCAGCACCAAGGTCAGTGAAAAAAAGGAGAGGGAGGAGGGGCTCCAAGTGCCAGAGCTGAGATTCTCCTGCAAGCCATGGTGAGGCCTATAATACAACAAACAGCTTCCCTATAATTCATGAGGTACATGGGGAGGTGCAGAGATCCACGTGCAGCCCATGAAAAAGAGTACTCACACTGGAGCACATGGATACTGAAAAGCTGTAATCTAGTGAGGAACTCCAACAGAGAGAGATGACCCTTGCTTTAAGAGATGGGGAGCCTTCACTTCCAAACTAGAAGAGCTCATTCTTAAAAGACTAAACCCGATTAACTAAAATGACCCGTGCTAGGCAGTTGTGAGAAGACTGCTTGACCTGTGAAGGGACTCACATTGCAGCGGGTTCGGGTGAGACTGCTGCTTGTGGAAGTTAAAACCTCGTTAGAAAAGTCCGCAGAGAACTACCTCCCATAGGAAGGATCCCATGGCACAGCAGAAGAAACTCTTTTCCTTAAGCATGCTGAAGAAAGATTTTTAAGAAGTGCAATACTGACCAAAACCCCATGTTTGTTTCCTTGCGTGGTCAGTGGAAAGAGGGATGTACTGGGAAAGAAAGGTGTTCTGAAGATTTGCTTTGGTTCTCATTACCCTTTTTACTTTTAATTCTGTTAATAATAAATCTTCTTTATAACTTTTTAAGTTTTAAACCTGTTTTGCCTTAAAGTGTTTTTTTTTCAATAATCCTTATCTCAGCTCATGAAAATTAAGTTTTCAACTCCCCCTACTCTGCTCAGCTATAGCAGAGGAAAATAAGTAGATGGTTTTTTCATGGGTGCTTAGCACTTAGCCAGCATCAAACCATGACAAGAACCCAGTGCACAGGTGACAGTCAGGATTTGCAGCTTCCTTGAGACATCCATACACTGCTTTAAAATAAAAGTATTCGGGGTTCTGGTGCATTCAGATTTTTCAGAGATACTTAGACTTAAGAGTGTGCTTTTGGTTTCCTGAGCTGAAAGGAGTCAGGATGATTCTAACAGGAAGAAATGGAAGAAATGCAAAGTTGATCTGCTGGGCAAAAGATGTCCCTACAGAATTGTGTTTGTCTCCTTCCATCTTGAAGATGAGCCAAGGACTGACCAAATTTTGTGGACATGGTTATAAATACACTGGTTAAAAAGAAACTCCACCTGCAGTTTCCCAGTAGGCTGACTAATCCTTTCCTATTTGGATTGTCTGCATGGCTCCAGCACACAGGATTAACCAGCCAGTCATGATGCACTCACTGTGCTCTCCCTCAGGGGTGGCCGCATCTTGCTCTGAGCGTCTTTCTGCAAAATTCATTGTGTCCCTTTACCAGGAGGGATACTTTGCAAAGGAAGGCAGCTGCTGCTATGGAATTGGAGTTGCCTTTTCCTAGTGCTGGTATCTTTCCAAGATAGATTCCTCTGAAGCAAGAGAGGAGTAAGAAAAAGGGAGACTTAGCATTACTTTATATCAAAGCTAAGTGTAAATATATATTGCTGAATTAACAGTGTGGAGGTTGACCACATGCAATCTCCTGCTGAAGTAGCCAAGGGAAACATCACAAGTCTGGGCAAATCGTGGCATGTGTACAGTCACAATTTTTTAACTATTAGCATCCAAAGAGCCAAGATAAATCAACAGGATCTTTGCAATGAGTTTGCCAGACTTTGTTCAGGTTTGGGATGCAAATTCAGGAAGGACACTGTAAAGGCAAAAAGGAGGAGTAAGAATCCAGAAGCATTTGGCTGAGCCTCAAGCAAAGGTTACCATCTGCCATTAAAGCATTACCCTGGCCCAGAACCACCCAGAATTACTAAAAGTAAACTGCTGCCAGAAGAACATTTATGGCAGGACCAAACTCCTAGCAGGAACAGGTAGCCAGCTCCCACACAGAGATCACTGAACTACTTGGGGTTATAAATTCACCTCTTCTCTTCCCCTTTCAAGCCAAGACTCAGACTTGTCTGTCATCAGTTTCCACATAATGTGTGCTCAGAATTTTTCCTCCCCTATTCGATTTTGCTGGAAGAGGAATATGACTAAAGTTGTTTGGATTGATCCATTAAATAAACATGAGCAGGACATGGTGTGCTAGCAGAGGACCATGTGTATTTTCATCAAGGGAACTGACTTCTGGATTTATGGATGTTGTCACAGGCAAGCCTCTTTCAGACATACTAATGCTGGAACAGACTCAATATTTTCTTCAGCCCCAAAGCGATTACTTTAACAAAATTTGTGCTTCCTCTGGATTCTTTCCTTAACAGTTTGGTTAGAGGAAAGGAGGAAACCAATCCTTGATCTGCATGAAGATCTCCTATGTTTGGTCCCACAGTTTGGGAGTTACACACCAAAAGGCAGGAAAGCTGCTATGAGATGCAATGCAGTGGGAGAATGAAACAAGTTCCTATAAGCTATTAATTTAGGTATGAAATGAAAAAAAAAAATTAAAATAGAAAACAGCTAGTTTTAAGGACATATTCGAAATTTTTAATGGATCGGAGAACATGGGAGGAAGGGGAGAGGGAGAAAAATGTTGCTCCATATCATGGCTGTAATGGTTGGTAAGTGTTTCCAGGCTAGAAAACAAATTTAAGCAACATTTTCACCCACTCTTGAGTTTCTAGACTGCTTCTCCATTCAAACAGCAGCAAAAATAAGCTTACTAATTTTCCCCTACAATAAGCACATACTGGGTTTGTCTACCTCCCTATCTCCAACCCATCTGAGCCTTCCCTAACGAAAGCCTCGTCACCCCAGAAGCCTCAGTGGCAGTTCTCATGTACATGTACACAAGTGTGCACGTGCAACACGTATGCATGTGCACACATAAACTATCAAAATACTATTACAAAGCGAGTGTTTCTTCTCAACACCCCTTCTCCACCCACCCCACCTCCCTCCCCTTCCCCAGGGCAGCATATTTCGAAACAGACTGGAACTGAGCACTTCCAAGAGCCATCCAGCCCCTGGTTGCACTGCAAACGTCTGGGTGCTTTGACAAGTCCCTGGGCCACCTCCAGGGCTGGTCTTGACGAGCGGCCTCAAGTTCACAATACTGATTCCTTGGATTCAGGCTCTGCTGTGCTGGTTGTGTTGGAGATTGGGTTTTTGTGGGTTACCAAAGGTGATGTTTCTGCTTCAGACTTGCTGTTAGCAACTGCTTCTATGGTGACTTCCTTTAGCTCCTGCTCTCTGTCTTTCTTTTCTTTTTCATTCAGGTAATTAAGGATGCCCGCTCCCAGAGCATCCCCTTCCACATTCACAACTGTGGTGGTTCGGTCCCTGGTGAAGATCAGAAACAAAAACCAAAGCAGCAGGCTTTTAGTTTGAGAGTTACAACACACTAAGGGGAGCTGATTCACCCCTGCTGAACCACTAACGTATCAGTGGAGCTAGACAAGGGAGATGTAGTTATCACAGGTGTTTTCCACAGAAGTATCATCACTATTTCAGAACTGAAAATGTGCACCAGAGCAGGTCAGTCAAACCGTTACTATCAGCTGGTTCTGGTCTTTCTGTGGGTTGCAGAAATGGTACTACTCTTTCTCAGCCACCCTGCTTTTCACAGCCCAGTTCCTTCCTCTTCCCTTTCCCCAGGCCAGCATTTTTCAAACGCAAGTTCAGAGCAGGAACTTATTTCGGGCTTATCCAGAAAGTGACTCAGAGTACCCAGCTCTCTTTTTTAACTACAGTGATTTGTACCTTAATCCAAGCACCTCCTTAAGGGATCCTTCCAAAAGCAAGCAGAATGACTTGTGTTCTCTGCATTTGCTGCTCGTAGCACCTGCCCTAATTTTTGGTCCTACAACACAAAACTAGTGTGCCAGGGTGTAATGGAGGAAATATATGGGTCATAAAGAAGAACAATGTTTTCATGTGCCTTTTGGGACTTGCTAGTCATTCTGCAGTCTGACTTTAACAGAGGCTCTACTTGTAATTGTGGTCCTCTCTGGTAATTAAACAGCTGGCATTAAAGCAAGACATGGGACTCCATCCTCCCTCCTTCCCCCTTTTGTTAGCACAAGGCTGAGCTCCTTGACTAGAACAGTGTTGACCACAGAGGGATGCTACATATTTTATAATGAAGGCAGCCAGCACAACACAGGCTGAGAGCAGCCCACGGTAAAAGGAAGGGCAAGTTTTTCTCTCTTGCCTCCAAGCACTTCCAAGTACATGTGTGGAACACACAGCTACCACTGTAATTCCTTAGGAAGACAGGATAAAAAGGGCTAGTCACTGCTTTGCCTGTCTCTCCTGTCCTTTGGAGGTGGCTGATCCCCAAGAGGTTACAGTAAGGAAGACTCTGATGACCCTAAGGAAGCTGTAGGAGTATGAGTATGCTCCACAGACATGTGTTGTCTGGGAAGGGAAGGTAATACAGCTGCCACCTTCTCCAGTCTCTGAAATTCCAGGGTGTCCTCAGGCATCCTAATTTCCACATCTGCTGTGAGAATGCACCATCTATACAGAGAGGCTGGGGTTTCCAAAAAGCAGTGCTGAGAGATTATGTGCAGTCTAAACCAGGAACTGCCCAATAACCCATCAACTGGAAACAAATTACCTAAGTGGGATTCAGATCACTTGACCCATACTGACCTCTCACTTCTTTCCCAGAAGATGGAAAGATGGCAATACTGTCTACTAAATGTGTGACTCTCAGCAGCGTGTTCCAGCCATGACACTGCTCACAGCAGTGACAAGTGCCACAAACCCTCTGTGTCCCTGTCCTGCCAAGGGACAGCACCTCTCTGTGACACTTGTGTTGGTGCTTTAACCAGTCTTGAAACTATAAAAAAAATTCAAACAATAGCTGACAAGAGCTTCTGATGGAAACTGCTTTCCACATGTGACTAAGGAAGCTTGCCACAACTGATATTCAGACTCCATTTCCTTTGTCCTCCCATGTCCGTCTAGTATCTGACTAATTTCCAGCAATATCAACACCTTCTAAACAGGCTTTCAACAACCCTTCTGAAGGGAACTGAAGCCAAGAAGAAATACATTTCTATAAAGGCTGAATAAAAAAGCTGAAGAGAGATTTTAGCATACTAACTGCCTTAACTGGGAAGGCACCACCTTTTCCATTCCCCATGATGAGTTACCTGTCCTGTAGGCCGACATCTTGTAGGGTCTTATTTTCTACTGGGTTTTATTTTCTACTGGGTTATAGTCTGTACTTTGGCCACATTTCCAGCTGAATATGCTATAAGGATCCTGTAGGGAGGTGGATGTCACTCTCTTCTCCGACATAACAAGTGATAGGCTGAGAGGAAAGGGCCTCAAGTTGCACCAGGGGAGGTTTAGATTGGATATTACAAAAATCTTTTCCACGGGAAGGGTTATAAAACATTTGAACAGACTGCCTAGGGAAGTGGTGGAGTCCCCATGACACAGCTTAATGGTGAGAGCATGGTGGTGGTGCTATACTGACGGCTGGACTTGACAATCTGAACGCTTTTTTCCAACCTTAGCCATTCTGTAATTCCATGTTTCTACGCCTTGCAACGGCAGGTACATGAGGCCTGCAGTACTCACACGATCCAGTCCACGGCCAGTATGAGGGACAGGTCGTTGGTGGGCAGCCCGATGGCCTCCAGGATGATGGCGATGGTGAGGACGCCTCCGGCAGGGACCCCGGCTGCTCCCACGCTGGACGCGGTGGCCGTCACGCTGCAAATCAATGTCCGTGCCCGGTCAGAGGAGCTCCCAGCTCCCTCCGCTGCACCCTGTCACGTGTTTCCCCGCTATGGGAATTGTAAACAAATGCTCCAGCATGGGACACACGGAGTATTTGCTTCCCAGGCAAACCCTTTCCTGCCTGCTGATGCAAAAGAACGGGTACAGAGGACAGGGGCTCAGCAGGGATCTGCAGCAGTACCATGGCAATGGCTCTGGGTTGAACACCAGGACTACCTTTTCAGGATAAAAAAGGACCAACACAACTGTATCCTTACTAACATTCCCAGCTCCAGCATGCTGAGTGACTTACACCTTCTGACTCCACCTGTATAAAGGCAAACTGTGCCATGCAGGGCACAGCACCTTCTCTGTGTCTCGTTTGCATTCCAACACAGACCCTAAATCAGGAGCTGGAAACCTGCAGTGCATGTGCTCAACACACCTTTTTGTGTGTAGATGTCTGCAGCTGAGCTCTTCTTGGGCTGTCACTGCATCATCCTCAGGCCTGTCTTCACACCTGATTCACTTAAAGTACTTGAAAAGCTAATTTGGCTACTCACCAAAAAAAAAAAAAAACAATGCCCCAGCCCTGCCTTAACAGACAAACAACATACTGGGAAACACAATCAGGAAGGAAATAAAACCTGGCCAGGGAGGGTAAGAAAATCCCAGGAACCAGCCCTAGGAGGCATCTGGTGGAAGCAGCTGTGGCTGCTGGGCACAGTGAGGAGCCAGAACTGCCTGTAGCATCCCCATTTAAGGGATTTTGAGGAGACAAATGAAGATAATGACACTTTATGGGTATGGGACATCGGAGGATATTCCAAGCATAGAGGGGAAAGAGAGTTAGCGAAGGAGGTAGGACTGAGGTTGTGGAGGGGATAATGGAGCAAAGCAGTTAGGAGGGGAACAACAAGACATCTGATCAGGAAAGCCAGCAATGTGATGGTAGGAAGGACGGAGGTAAGCAGGAACAGAGTCTTTAGTATGAAATACATACATAAGGAACCGAGGAGCTGGCAGGAGAATTTTCTAAGACATCCAGAGGGAGAATTTTGGGCAGAGCAGAATGCCTCAATTACCCAGCCTAATGGTGACTAGAGGATGGAGGAGTGAGATGCTTAAGGAACAAGAGGAATTTCACATGAGAAAGAGCTTTAAACAGCTCAAAGTCTGTTTCAGAATTCAATTATCCCTCCCAGGTTCTACCTTTTATTAAATCGAGACTCTGGCAAATCTCGTAAAGGTTTAAAGACTCCATCCTTTAATCACCCTGTAATTATGTTACATAGCAGTTTGTAAGCTTTAGGTCAGAGATGTGGAATGCAAACTGCTAGTCATTAATGGAGAGACCACAGCTTGAATGTGTCTGGCCAGCAGGATGTGGTTGCAAGCAACTTACAGAATTGTGAAGATCTGCCCAGGGTTGAGGTCGACGTTGTTCAGCTGAGCAATGAACACAGCTGCCATGCACTGGAAAATAGCAGCTCCATCCATGTTTACAGTGGCCCCAATGGGAAGGATAAACCTGCTGATCCTCTTGTCGACTCTGTTGTTCTCCTCAATACACTTGATCATGGACGGGAGTGTGGCTGAGCTGGAAACAGAACAGGGAGAAATGAAACAGAGAGCATCACGGTGCTCTGAATGCCCCATTGCTGTCTCATGGCTTTCATGTTTCTAACATGCTGCAGGCAGGACTGTCAAGACAACAATGCCATTTTATAGTCCCTCTCTGTCCTGATGGCAATGAAGGACCCTCCTTGTTGAGTTTTGAGCAGAGGTATTTAGTAATCTGCTTTCATCCAGAAATAGCTGATAAGGACTTTAATCTCCCAGAAGCAAGAACTCATGACTTAACACAGTATGCAGCATTACATGGCTGTGGAATGCACAAGTCTCAAACTACAAAAATACAGTAACAGATGCAATCACCAAAGGGGAGGTTGGAACTAGATGATCTTTAAAGTTCCTTCCAACCCAAGCCATTCTATGATTCTATGATAATATAAATACAACAGAAGCAACAGCAATCTCTGTTAATGCTGTATAAGTACCTTCTCAAATGAACAGAAAAATAATTAAAAATAAAACATCACTCTTGGATTTATTTCTTGCATTATAAATCACATGGTTTTATTCATAAACCCTCTCCTATTATGCAGAAGGAGCGAGTTTATGCACAGTATTTCAGCTCCTTTGACAGACATGCATCTACTTTTGGAGATGACCAAAATGATTTTATATAGATTTAATGATTTTGTATAGAAATGTTGTTTGTTCAGGTGTTACAGATATGTTATTTGATTGGGTGTTTGTACTTGAGAAAAGTGTAAAAGACATGCTCAATAGTTTGGTTTGAGAAAAAAAACCTGATCAGGGCAGATCTAAGCAATCAATAATGTTAAATGCCTTTACACCAGCAAGCAAGTCTTCTTTGCTCCTACAAAATTAGTCTAAATTTGCTCCAGGTCCTTCTGAACTTAACAAGTAAACTTCTGAGGACAAAGTCCCTCACTACTGACCCTCACTTTACTTAAAATTGAACGGACAGCTGGCAGGATCATTTAAAGACAATAATTTTTTTTCCCCCAAGATATTTCCAAATCAACATCATGCTACAGTCCCAATATTTTGAGAAATTGTTTTCAACAGCTAATTAACAGCACGTGCTGTGTGGCAGCCTGCTGACAGCAGTGAAGCACTCTATACTCAGAAGTCTCTTTTTGCAATCCCAGGAACAATATTCACACCTAAAACCTAAAACTGGATACAGTCAGTTTAGAGTGACAAACATAACCAGGCTATAATCCCAAAAGTGGCACAGAAACCCACCTGGAGCAAGTGGCAAAGGCAGTGGCAAGTGGTGTGATAAGTCCTAAGAGAAAACGATACGGGTTTTGCCGTGTGGCTGCAAAATAAATAAGCGGCAGAATGATTCCTCCGTGGATGACGTGGCCCAGGATAGAGGCGAAGATGTATTTTCCCAGACTGGTCACCAGAAGCACAATATCTTCCATTTCCACAATCTTGCTCCCAACAAGGAACATAATGCCAATAGGTACATACCTGTGTAAATGAAATATTGGCTGTGATTAAGTGCAGACAAGAAGCCTTGGAAAACATGACATTTTTTGTCCTGGAGATACCATTCTGCTAAAGAATCTGCTGCTCCTACTGAAAGGTGGTTCCTTATTCACCACATGCTCAGGTTAGGCAAATTTGGAAGGCTTTTCTAAGACTCTTGTCTGGTGGATGGTAAGCAGTCAAATTTTAGAAGGACTGTTCACTTATGCCCTCAGAGACAGAGCTAGGAGAGTGCCAAAGGGAAGGTGAGCAGAAATGCTGCCAGGAGCTATGAGGACAAGACACCAGCGGGGAGGAGACGGGAGGGAAGGGGAGGGGAGAGGAAGGGAGCAGTATCACATCACTGAAGCAGAGAGAGGGGTGAAAGCGCTGGGCCTTACACACGCAGAAATTCCCAGCACAAGTACAGAGTCAGGTCACCAAAATCACAGACGTACTGGGTGCCAACACAGTGGAGATTAAGAAAAAGCTGTGCACATACCACAGAGCTCAGCTAAAGGCTGCTGATGCTTGTGCCAAAGACAGCAATTAACTCTGCTATTTGCCTAAAAAGGACTTAAGTTAAATGATCAGGCTTCCAGAGCTTCCCCCAAGCTAACAGCCAGGCACACACACACATCCATGCCTCCCATCTAGAAACATGCCACGTCAGCATTTGTTTGAAGTTTCCTTTGTCAAGAGCACCTAGAGCTGCTCCAGGGGAAGGGCCACCTGCAGGCCACAGCCACACCTCTGGTCCCAGCAATACAGCTGGGATCAGCCCTGAAAATACTGAGCTGCCCCTGCACCAACAGCACAGCAGCTCTAAACAAACTGTGTGAATCACTGCAGGCCCAGGGCCAGCTCTTTCCTAAGCTCTACTGGGATGTTTGTGTCCTGAGTACCTCTGCTGATGCTGTCCACGCTCCATCCCTCTCTGCTTCTAAGATTAAGAAATACTAAAAGATCACCCAGCTCCCCAAAATCCTGCCCCAGGAAATCATGTGAGTACAAAAGACTTCCCTGTACATGTCAAGAATAAAGAATCCAATGCCCATGTTCGGAGAAGCTGATTTGTGGAGTCAGGACAAACTTCAGAGGGTTTGGTTAAGCATGCAAAGGTCTGGAAAGGTGGGCAAGCCTTAAGGCTGCTCAGATCACTCACTTCTTCGTGGCCTGCCTCTCCCTCAGTGGTTCTGCAGCTCCCCTGTTCCACACAGAGAGCACCTCCCTATGTCCCAGACCCATGTGAGCATCCTCTGTCCTCCCTTGGCTAAATCTCTAGGGAGCCTGCAGAACATTCCCCACTCAGCCCCTGCAATTGTGCCTTTGAACTGTTTCTGAAGACCCTGATTAGCCAGATCCAGCTGAGCCCTGGTCCTGCCCAAGCCCTGCAAACATGAACACTGAACTCTTCCCCTTGAAGAGGGAAGCTGGAGAGGAAAGAACTGAAAGTTGAGACCAAAGTGCTGCTAAACACGAGAGTGGCTGTTGAACGAGGCCAGATACAAGCTCAAGCTGCCTTTGCTCCTGCTGGTACGATTTTCACCATTCCAAAGTATCCCTTGGGAAGCACATGAAACTTGACAGATTTCGAATAAATACCAGGACTACACAAGAGCCTTAAAGGAGGGAAAGAGAACAAGTAAGGGCTACACTGTTAAGGGTCAGTAGTGGTCTCCATAATCCACAAAATACAGGATTACATACCAACTGATTGGCTTGAAGTGCTAGCACTGTAATAAGCTGAATACATGAACTGCCTCTTATCAGTATTCAGTGGCCAAGGAATTACACTCAAGAGCAAAAAGCTTAAGCTGCTCGGAGACTGAATTTTTCAATCCCTTATGATAGCAACTAACACAGAGATCTGCCTGTGTAAAATCAGGTGTTTTGTTAAAACCCTTCTACTTAGGGAAAGGAAAACAGTAGGAATGAAAAATGCAGAATGAAGGATAAAAAAAATACCTCTGCTAAGGTACGTTTACAGTTTTTTCACCAGCTTTGGAAAGGGAGTGAGAAATGTCCCACTGTTAATTTGTTTGTTAGCTATCCTTATGAATCTTTTTAATTTTGTGAGGTATTAGTGCTGTTGGTTTCACAGGAGCAGCCTAAATCCATACAGCTACACAAGGACAGCCATGATGCTGCTCTGGGGCCCAGGTTCATCCTACCTGATGGAAAACCTAGCCAAAAAGCTGCTTCTACCCCAGCTTAGGTGGCCTGAACCACTCTCTAAAGGTGCCTGTCTCCTCCAATGCTGGTTTCTTGCCTAATGAGAAAGTTCAGTGTGTTCCAGTTCCTAACTAAGAGAATTTTTGGCGCCAAAAGCTTTGTGGAATTGATCAGAGCAACATTCACTCCGTAAACTTCTTTAGACTCCAGGGAAGTAAGTGAAATAATGTAATGAATTTGCTCATTAATAGGCAGGAGAAAAAAAAAAAAGAAAATCAGCCTTAGGAAGCACTGGAAGTTTTCTTTCCACTAAATAACCAAAAAGGAGTTCTGGGAAAGATTTATAGGCAACCTTTTGAAGTTTTCCAGACTGATACCTTAAGCTATGAGTGACTGTCTCATTACAGGGCACAAGCAAGGAGAAAAGACCCCATTATGTGACACCACAACATTCATTTTTGCTGTGATGAGGGATGTCACAGGAAAAAGCTGAACAGAGAGATAAAATGTGAGTTTGCTGACCTGAGCATAACACTGTAGTGCAGATATATGTGCAGTCACACACTTACCACATAATCCAGGTAACCAAGACCATTGTTGCCTCATTGAACGAGTTAAAGAAGCGAATCAGGTCTTCCCCCTCCTGACCAAGCTTTTTCAGTGCCACTCCTAAAACCAGAGCAAACAGCACCAGTCCCAGGATGTTCATCCCTTCGATCTCAGTACCGACAGGGATCTGCAGAGACAAAAAAAGAAGGCTTGTTACATGTGAGAACAGCACAAAACCTAACAAAAGGGTCACTTCATTTTGTTTCTGCCTGATTGATCTGAAATCAACAAGCAGAACCTATTTTGAAAAGGAAAAACATGTTTTGTTGGAGGGAATCAAACAGATCTGAATGCAGTTCAGTTACAAACCTCCCTAGCTATGAGGTGGCATGGTTTCACTGGAAAAGGAAAGGGCTTGCTGCTACCTCCCCCTGTGCCCTTCAATACAATGCTTATGTTCTCAGTGACCTGAACAGGAAAACTCCCCAGTTTACTCAGGACTTTAGTGCAATGATGATACCAAGGTGAAAACCATGAGAAAACAACCAATGTTATGAAGCAGAATGAGGAGAGAAAGGCAGAGAAAGGCAGCAAACTGTGGCAACCTTCTCCTTCATCTGTCCATGCCAGCTGTGAGAGATAGAGAACAGAAGAGATACCTGTTTCCCTTCTCAGAAATCATGTCACTGCCTGGGAAAAGCGAGAGGATAAAAACAGGATCCACTTATTGACAAAAACTAGTCACCCCACAGGTCTGCTCAGTTAGTCCTTCATGGTTTGCTTCTCAAAGAGAGCTGGAGCTCTCTCTGGCAGTGTAGTATCATACTAACTGAATGAGTGCTCTTGTTGCTACATAAAAATAAAATTGTTTTGACAAACTCATTCCCCGCCCCCCCCAGCTTGGCAGTACAAACTCAACATGTCAGATTGTTGTTTTATTTGGAAGAACTTCTATAACAGATGAGGTTTGTGTACAAGTTTTAGCCTTTTGGCTAGTTTAAGTGGACACTAGCTCAACAGCTTAGCTCAACACTAAGAAAGAAAAATACATTCTGAGCTAAAAGCTTGAAATGAATATTGACTAAAGAACTCAGGATACTGATCTGCTAAATCTGTTAAAATCAGTCTGCTTAAGATGATGTTTTTGCTGGAAGTACACTGCTGAACTGCACTGTCTCAATGGCAGGTGGAAACAAAGCCCTGCAGGGAAGGGGATAAAATATAAATTACACAAAAAAGCAGGAAGGCTAAACTGGTGTTAGCAGAAGGGTTTACAAACAGTGAAGGTGCTGGGTTTTTTTTATTTGCTAGGTAAAAAATAATTAGATATGGAATCTGAAATTTTTTATGGTAGTTGCTTGTTCAGGGCTAAGCTGCCACTATTTATCTGATTTCTGATTGAAAGAACTGAGAACATGGACAGCTACTAAGCATGAGGCACTGTATCTCTAGAGATATCTGAAGAAATATGCTGTTACACAGAATAACACTATTCTGTCTGGATGGTTTTGGCTATATTCCGGTTTTTTGTGACTGAAAGCTCTAAATTCTTCTGTGGTTAGAAAAGACCAAAAAAATTACACCCTCCCAATAATTAAAGCATCTGTGTACATGGGATGTTATTTTATAATACATATCATTTTATACTAGGTTCATTTGATACAGGGTTAATATGAAAAGTTCGGCTAGAGCAGCATTTTACCATAATGTGCCCAAGTCTTTCCTACCAAAAAAAAAAAAGTCCTAAAAACATTGAATACCCTTTTGTTTTGGTTCTCATTCTGAAAAAAAAATACATAAAACTTTGCTGTGGAACAGAAATTCAGTGTTTCAGTTCTGTAAGAGCCTGGCATTCTGACCTGGCTGGGAGAGAAGCTCTGTACTCTCCAGAATGACAGTACATGGTCTTCTTTCACCCCTGGAGCGGTGTCTCTCCACCTTGCTCCCAGCACTGTGATAACTGCTGCTGCTGTTCTCCAAGTGCTCACACTCACGAGCCCTTCAAGCCTAATTTTGTGATCTGGGGACCCCCTGACCTCTCGGTGACAGAAAGATGACCGTGTGTGCTGCTGCCAAAACCTTGTGAGCTGTTTACCTCTGTTCGCTGTCATCCTGTCCCCACTTTCAGGTCTTGCTCTCCCCTTCTCTCTCTCTCTCTCTCTCACCAATTTCTTTACAACACACAACATTCACCATCGCCTCCCATCACTGCAGATGGAGGGAGAAGATGCACCACTTGCTCAGAGTAGTAACTTATTGCAAGAAATTTCTCCCTGCAAATCAAGGGGATGATCTGCAGCATTCAGGGAATTCCACCTCGTTGTGACACAATATGGAATGAGTCCAGCAGTAAATCTTCAGCGGAAGATCCTCACAATCCCAGCCTCTAAAACTGGCAGATGCTGAACAGCCTTTTTGTATTCTAACAGAAGAGTGCATCACCCCAAAGGAGCTGCCAAACCAAGCAGCATTGTGGACACCAAACAAAAACAGCTTTATTAAGAACTTTGTTCCTGGACAAACTATGGGACGTGTTATTGTTTGCCTGAAATTATGCATTCTCTTTGGAAGATTCATGGAGCTCTTCTGGTCCTTGAATCTTTCTGAAGATCCCATTGTTTTCGAGCTCTTGAAACAAAATGCTTATCAAGGAAACAACTGCTGACATTGAACTGTCCCAGTAGTAGGTGGCTGAAAAGAAAATGCAGCCATGTGATGTGAGGTAGAAGAGTGACCACTGGTTTGTGTATTTTTACTCCTGTCAGAAGAGGAACTGAGCCCCCCCCAGGCTCCCTGTCCTGCAGATGGTAAAGTGAGATAGTCTGTGCCCCAGGAAGTCTTGCTGCCAAAGCAACAGAGAGGATGTAGCCATAAAAGCTGGGTAAACATGAGGTGAGCATGTGAAACAACAAGAAAAGGACATGGCTGAGCAAACATCTACGTGCCCCACTATTCATTTCATCAGTGAGAGAAGACAGGGCCTATTAACCAGTGGGGGGGAAAATACCACCAATGGAAAATTTTGCTCTCACTATTCACATGGAAAGTTGAAGGAAAACATTTCTCCTCTTCACTCAAATATTCTGCTGATGAAAGAAAAAAGTAGATAGGAACATGATCTTATTCCCCTGGAACCAAACTTCTGTCACTATGATATCCAAAAATCATACTCTTCTTTCCAAACTCAATCCTCATCTATCCATAAATACCATGGTCAGACCAGTACTGTAACTGAGCTAACAAAACTGAGATGATGCCCTCTTTTTATTTGGTCTGTTCTTCCCTAGAGACAGTAGGGCGTCTTCTGGAATTAGAGAAGTTCAGCTCTGGCTTTGATCCAACAACTCAAGAAAGGTTTTGGAAAAGTAATAGCGGAAATAACCTTTACATCATCATAACTGTTGGCAAAACCAGACACCAGTGGCATACTCAGAATATTTTTTCTGATGTTACATCAAACAGGAGATTGATAAGCAGGAAAAAGAGAGAGGAAAAATGGAAAAATAATCTTGCATTTTAAAGGGCCAAAAGATGCATTGTTATCTCTTAAGGAAAAGTGATGGTGTTGAACAAGCATTAAAAAAGTACTTGACAGCCAGCACTCTGTCCAATGGATATGGTTAGCCTTAATCCGTGCGTGGTTGTTAAGGAGCCCACATCAAACCTGACACTGAAGATAAATAAAAGACTTACGCCCCTTTCACTTACCCTCGCTTAAACGTCAAATAACTCTGCACTCTGCAACAAACGCGCGAATCTAAGCGCACTTTGCTACAGCCCTTTCACACCGAATGTGTTTCTAGCAGCACAAAGCTGCAGGGGCACGCACTGCCCGAGGACATGAGGGCACGGAGAGAGAAAGTGCTCTTTTGGGATTCCGCAGGCACCGACTGCATCTGTGTCGCACGGGGTGACTGCGGATCTGGGCTAATGCTCCCCTACAGGCGCGGGCAGAGCCGGGCAGAGGGAGCTGCCTCCTCCCCCAGTGGAACTGCTCACCCTGCGATGCCAGGCTCTCAGGCAAGGCACAGCTTTGCCCCTGCTCAGTTCACGTGTCATTCCCAGTCACCTGTCACCCTGTCTCCAGGGCTGGCAAAAGTTCAGCCCAGGGCTGGAAGCAGAGTTTGCAAACATTCTGTTCTGCATCACCTGCTCACACACCATGCACAGGGAGGAGAAGGTAATGAAGCCAGTGCTTCCTGTGCTCAAGGATAGGCTCCAGAGCTCTCTGGGTGAGCATAAACTGCTTTTTCCTTGATGGTTTTACAAACTGGTAGGCAAACCCCAGCTGAGCCCTTCCATGATAAATGCAGATATTACAAGTCTCTTGCCCTAGGGGAATTAAAACGTAGTAACCCGACATCTGATACTGAACTCAGCCAGCCACAATGAGCCTGAGGAAAAGAAAATCACCTTGAAAGTAATTCCTCAGACCAGTCTCCCCAAAATCCCATGGCAGCACACGAGACACTTTATTTGGAGCAAGGTGACACCTTGCAGGCTGGGACCCTGGGTCTGTTTCACAGCATGCTGCCTGTAAGACAACAGTAATTACTGCTGGGCCTGCAACATGTTGGCTCTGCCCAATAACAAACATGTTTGACAGCCCTGTCTGCAGGAAAAAATGACACTCAGTGGGATACAGAGCATCTCTCGAAGTCCTACCAGTTACATATAGAAGATACCACTCTCTACTTTGTCTGCACCTACACATCAGTTGCCTTTTTGACACCATTGCAACAATAGCCTACTTGTAATGTTCTGTCTGTAATTCTTACTCCTTCAGACCACTTGTTACTGCTTCACACAAGATTTCAGCAACGAGAAAAAATTCTCAACCCAACAAATCTCTTTTTTTAAAAGAGCCTTGGGTAGTGGGAAAAAAACTCATTCTCTCCAAACTCTTAAGGAAGAGTAAGGTTTAAGGGACACACTCAGCCAGCCTGATTGCTATTTAATTCCAAGTCTACAGAAAGTTATTTGGAAATATTAGGCAGACTGACTAAAATTTAGATCAAGTGAGACCAGGTCTAAGAATGCACGGCTTAAAAAAATAAAGTGTTAAGGGTCACACGAGTTGAGCTCAACTCTCCTCTCCATCACAGCTTTCTGCTGTGGCTGTGGGTACTCATCCAGCTTGTGTGTGTCTCAGTTCCAGGCAAAGAAAGTACTTGTTTCTTTCCCAAGACTGCTGGAAAGGATTAAAGGCTGTGAAATAGTCAAATATTACTGACAACAATTTGTTTCAAAACCTAAGAAGTGACCTTACCTTTTCCAATGTGACGTTTCCAGAGGTAGTGTTTCTGAGCAGCATCTTATAATCTGTCGCATACTGCAGGCAAGAAAAAAAACCACAACCAAACAAAAATGATGAGGCAGGCATTAAAATTGTCAGCAAAATATCTAAAATCTAGGGCAACAATTTACTTTGATAAATAAACTAGACGCCTCACAAAAGCAGGGCACTTCTTTGGGCTTGTTTTCTTTAAATATAAAATGAGGGAAGGAAAAGCTTCTGTCCTTGTCAATTCCCTGTGACAACAGCAGCACAGAGGAAAAGAAGACTGCTTTATTTCATCCCTGAACACACAGAACCCTGACACTTGAGGCATCACAGAATATCCTTTTCATGGTGTTATTTTTGTACTGCTTCTGTTTTTACTCACAGAATATTGACTTGTACTGTATTATTTATTCACGCAAAATGGAACTTGATTTTAAGAATTTGCCCTTGGTTTTGATATGAAAGCAAATGCACAGAACGCCATGAAGGCAAAATCTATTATCCTGCTCCTGTATCATAAACAATCACTCTGCCCCATGACAATATTCTCAGCACTCTCTATCCTGACATGTAAAATTAGCAATGAGAACTAAATGAAAGTCTTTTTGGAGCCCCACAGCTCTTATCCATCAGTTTAAACCACACCATGTTCTGGTGCCAGTTATCACCCCAACACACATAGTCTCTGTTGGAAGAGAAGCCAGGCTGAGAAATTAATCCAGCAAGGGTTACAATGGAAACTACTGAATAAAACCATCAGGCAACAGGTAATACACACATGGGAGCCTAAGTCTTCAGCCTTGTCTGTTCTGAGCTCAGCTCTAAACTACGTAGCCAAGGGATTCCCAGCTAGCTCCTGCAAAATGGTAAGCAGCCTGGCACAAAGCAGGATTGCCACTGCTGCCCAACATGACACCCAAAGTTTTAAGAATATTTTTGGTGAAGGTAGAAAAGACGGGCTTTGAATATGCTTTTGTTTGAGGAATACTTTTCAAATCATTTGCCATGGAAGTTGTATGTCTGACTACATCATGTGCTTTTAAAAACCCCACCTTCTATAAGTAAATTAACTTCTGGTATTTCCTACACCATCCTTCTAGTACTCTTCCAATAAAAGAGCCTGTGCACTGTAGCTCACGTCCAAAGTCCACACAGATCTTACCGTTCGGAAAGCTGCAGCAACAAGATTTGCAGGAAACAAGTTTCTGTAAAAGACAAACAAGAAAATGAAATGTGTCATGGAGAACTTCTCAAATGAACGCACGCTCAGAAACAGAATTCCTTTTTAAAAGGCAAGCACATTGGCACTGGTGAGGTGTGTAGCACAGAAGATACTCTGGCAGCATTGGAGCTTGCTATGTGTCCGGAAGTGTGGATGCCTTGGCTCAGGTGAAAGAGATGGCAGTTGCTTGTCTGCCACACCTCACGTTTTGGGCAGGGCCACCAGAGGCAATCAGACACAATGCTGGTTACACACACCCATCGCCCAGTGGCTACAGAAACTGGTTCGGCCACACCAGCTGCGGCACCAGCTTGTGGCCTCCAGTGTCAGGCAGATTTTTAACATTGCTCATGTGATTACACTTTGCCCACAGCATCAACATGAAGGACAATCCAATCAGCAAAATCCACTTACAAGAATGGCTTAACCCTTCAACACAGCAAGGGCAGCTTCCCTGATCACCAAGGCACAGCAGAACAGTATCACGGGCCAGACTTCTCCGCAAGGGCTTAGTAAACACAGATGGAAAGTACCGGCAACTCCTATGGAACATGTGAATCCAGTAGTGCCTTCACACAGAAATGCCAATCTAGCATCAGGTTAGTGCAGAGAGGACAGCATGCAAAGTGAGGTACACTCTTTTGAGCATCCAGTGTATCTGCATACAGGATGCAGACAGGAAATTAACAGTGAACTGGACCAAGCAGGGAATTCTTCCAAGCTTCTTGTGGTATCTTGTAGTTGGTTTTAATGCTACAATTCCTTTCTCCCCTTTATGGGCAAAGAGTGTGTGTTCCCCTAGCCAAACGACAGCTTTTGGATTTCTGTGTCAGAAAGGAAAATAGGAATAAAAGCTGATCTCTGGAGTCATGGCAGGACCCCAGCTGGTGAGCGCAGGAAGGTGATGGGTATGAGATGAAAATATTGCCAGTAGAAGGCATCACAGAGGTACAAGAACTCTGATGGTAAGGAAACAGAAGACCTTACCCAGCCCCTTGCGCTGCTCTGAGAAAGCTGCAGCTCCCTCCAGGCTGTGCCCTGCTACTTCCCCCCATTTTTGCTGTAGCTATCCTGGCAAACATTAAATCAGGCTTTCAGCTGTGGTCATTCCACGAATGACATGGAATGTGCAAATCCAAACCAAAGCAAGACACGGAGCTGCAGTCAAATCTTTGAAAGCAAGAGGGAGATTAAAATATGGCCCAGATAAGAACTTTGGCATTTTTGGCTGCACGGCTCCATTCTCCAGCCACACAGGGAGTTTTCCCACAGCCTTGACAGCAATTGTAAAGGACATGGAACTTCATCAAACACGTGTCTACTGTGAAATACTTCAGCCTCTCTCTCTCTGTTGCACTACAAGTGCATTAGAAGGATTGCTGTAAGAATAATTTGTCTTCTGGAGTCTACATTCCACCAAGCATGAAAGAAACAGCAACTTTTTCTCCTCAAAAGCTGGCAATACAGCTGTCTGTCTGAAAGCAGGAGAGAGAGCTCTCACTCTGCAGACGCTAAAGAATTGGTCAAATAAGATCAATGGACAGCTAGCATGCATCAGTTCTTGCACAGCTGGAACTCCCTGGTGGATAAAAACCTTGAGTAAAATAAAAGCAAACTTGCTTTTATCAGGACTAAAATATCACATACACAAATGGGCCCATGCTGTTGGGAAAAGAAGGGTATTTCTTTTCAGCTTTTCACAGCAGGATGATTACTTTTTTAAAAAAAAGAACTGACTGGACTTTGAAGAAGCAAAGAGATGAAAAAAGACTGAAAACCAACCAGAAATAAATTCTTTTTTTTTTTTTCTTTAAATCAGCTTTTCCATCCTGATGAAAACAAAACCAAAGGAAGCAATCCTAAAGCCTAAACAACATGGTTCTACAATGTTTAAATGTGGCCAGGAAACCAAACCCTCCATAATTTGCACAGTATGTCAGGCATGGGCCTCAGTAACTAAACATTAACTTATCTCCAAGCATATACTTAAAGCACATACTTCAGTGATGCCAGCAACCCTGTTACAGCACAGCAAGGGGCAGGTTCTCACTTCAAGTGTGAATAGTGCTAAAAAAGAACCTAGAATAGACACTTTGCTTTATTCTTCCAGCACCAGTTGCAGGACTTCACAATTTGCCAAGTAAAAAATTTGGATCTTAATCAAGCAGCTCATAAGGAGTTGTACGTTCTGTTCAATCTAACTTCTACGTACACCTGACTGCAAAATACCAAAACCACATAAAATAATGTTTTGTTCCTCTGTTTGAAATCCTAAAGCTTAACAACAAAATGTGTCAGGTCATAAAAGGCAATCAAGAAATGGCTTATCTTAGCGGCATGAGGTCTGCACAGACTACACTCATTGCTCACCTAAGATGAGTCAGCATATGAATTAAATTCAACTTTAATTACAGGTGGGTCAGATCACAAGTTCTTACCTTTGGATGGATTTGTGCAAGAACACCACAGCAGTGCCTAAAAAATGGGGCAAGATGGTGCGTGCTCCAGGGAGAGACAAAAGCTGGCTGGTGACCTGCCTGGGCCCATCATGGACCTATGCCTGCAGGGTTTGCTCCTCACGCCTGGTGAGGTAAAGCTCACCCACCACAGACACCCAGAAACAGCTCTGTCCCTGCGAGCAGAGGAGTTGCATGGGGAAGTGTGGACATCCCTCCTGTGAGGGTGAACCAACAAACAGGAAAGCTGATGAGCTGGGTAATTGGGCATGCAAATGAAATCTGGGTGTCTGCCAGTTGGCTTTTCTGTGAGGACCAAACGTTTAGAAGGTTTTTTTGCTTGGAAAGCCTGTAGCAAACGTGAACATGGAGTTTAGGGAAATCACCCTGGTTGTATGGCTGGACTGTTGACTGTTTCTGATGGCCCCATCCCCATGCCCTGTGCCAGAGAACACAGTCGCCTTTTTGAAGCAGATGGGGGTTATCACAAGAACACGGCGCTGGCCAAACCCTGGCTCTGGGTGATAAGGAGCCCGGCACGGCAGTGTGGGATCAGACAGCCTTGGCCCTAAACTGCAGGGAGACAAAATTTGCTGCTTGTGGCATGAACGAGACAGGCCAGTAACACACCACAGCAGGGGGACAGATGTGCTCCCTGCACCCCAGGTGCTCCACTGCTGCCGGCGCCTCGCTCCACACACAGACCCCACCTCCTTCGTGCCATAAAAGCGAAGTAGGTGGCACAGGGAGACTTTACTCCCCTCACCAAGCATTAGGCAAGAAAGCCTCTCTCTGCCTGCTGCGAGTTGAGCAGACAGCCCCAAAAAAACCCCACATCAGAAATCCATCGGACAGCTGCCAAGGGGGACAGCTGTGTCCTGAGGCTGAAGCAACAGCTGGGCTGAGCCAGGAAACCTCCATGTACCTGCACAACACACAGCATGAGAAAGCACCCCTCTCAGATCCTCTTAAAATAGGAACAAGAAAGTAGCAGCACCAAGGGCGGGGGTTTCAGCCTGTGAGTATTTCCTGCTTGAATACTGTGCTCATCACACCATCTCTCTATGCACAGCTGGATAAATGCACCTTTCTTCCTGTGAAAAGCTGCTCTTACCACTCAAAAATGGACCATTACTCCCCAGGAAGATCCCACTGTATTTCTGCTGGAATAGAAATCTTAGTTTAGCTGCAACATCCACATCCCAGACAACTAAGGGAACCTGGAGCTACAAAGGGAGAAAAGGGGGGCTCTAACTCTCTTCCTTCCCCATTTTGACATTATGGTCAAACTGCTGTCTTCTTTACAGCCCTGTATCTTTCCACCAGTGGGATAAGGATTACACAGGAACTCCTCCTTTGTATGTGTAAGGGATTATTACTAACAATTGTTTCTAAATGATTCTTTTGCTAGAGCTCTGCAAACAGCTTTGCTCTGGCAGCAAAAGCGTGAAGGGAAACCCAGGCAAATGGAATGGAACCCTAAAATATTATGCATTCTTCTTGCATTGCTTCTTACAAAAAGGTTCCACTTCTGAGGCCAAAAACTTTGCTGTTGAAAAACATACTTTTTTGAGGAAGTCTAGAAAAAAATATTCTGTGTTGGCTACCTCCAGTTTTCAGGGTTTTTTTTCAATGTTACAAGTCCACTCACAGCAACTTCACTGCCATCTGCGGCAAAATGCCAGAGCCCAGCTTGGATCCCTCCAGTACCTTCATTTTTCTTTCTGTCCCAAGATTTTTATTCAATATCACACAGCAATTTTCCTCATCTGCTTTTTGATATGTGGATGCACAACACATGCCCTGGACATACTCATATTTGTGTGTGCATTTGTTTTAACAGAGAAACTTGAAAATGTGTTTACTTACAGCAGATATTTGATACTTTTTTGCCTTAATGGTCCAGTCTGTATTTTTGATGCTCGGAAAATAAAATGCAACTGGGCGGAGTCAGTAGTAAAAGGCAACAAATATAAGGAACAAATGAAAGGAGCAGAAACGTTCAGAGGCTTACTAAAAAACCCTGCCAGACAATGCAGGCACATGAATGAAAACACTGAGTTCTTCCTAAAAAAATCGGTCAGCAATCCCTGTACTTCGAGAGAGATTCCAGACTCAGAAAGTGACACAAGCAAAGCAGGATACTTACCTTTACTTTAAGAACTAGCCATCAGCTTCAAACCCCAGAGGTCAGCCTATCTATCTCTTGGTGTAACTGCAGTCATTGCCTGGCCACTTTTTAATTATATTTATGACTTCAAAGGCGGCATCTCCCCCTCTTCTTCTAACAGTCACATTTTACTGTCTTTCCACACTGGGATTTCAGAGATGGCCTTCCTGGTTTTGGGTGACTCACTGGGAAGACCACGGCTATAAGGAACCAGCGCTCCTGAAGCAACTCACACCCAGGAGAGGATCACTGCCTGAGTGGCCCACTCTGGCCACCTGCTCTGCAGCCCACCCAGCAAAACACAACCGATGCTTCTTGCGCTCATGTCTGCCTTCCTTACAGCTCTGAAGACACTCGGAGCAAAGGCACAAACTTGCTGTAGGTGCTCCCTTTGGCAGCTCACCTGGTAAGATCTGGCAGTGAGACAGAGAGGGCAGTGAGAACCAATAAAATTTAAACAGCTTTTGCAGACTTGCCTGGCAACCTGGGAAACCCTGACCTTACTGCTTGGGGCAGACATGTAGACCTCTGTGCACTCTTCCTATAAAAAAAAAGGATTACCTCCTTCCCTTCCCGGACTATTACATCTAGGGCTGGATTAAAAACAGAATTCCCTTCCCCAAAGCCAATTCCACCATTGCAAAACATGTTTTCATCCTAAAATCGGGCAAAGAAAGCCTGTTTCAGATCTTTTTTTCCACTAAAAATAATCGTAAAATACTCTGTTGAAACGTTCTTTTTTTGATGACTGAGATTTTCTACTTAAGTCTTTCGTATAAAATGACAGCAAAACACTGACCTCACTGAAATGAAATGTCACGATCACCCACAGACGGAAATTTTGACAGGATCAATGGGTTCCTGTGAAACTGTTCAATTTTGTTGAATTAGCAAATATAAATCAGAGCTAGAACAAAACTCTGACCTTATTGAAACATTCAGTTGTGACAATCGCCCATCAAAAGTGTTAGCAAATCAATAGATTCTTTCAAAACACTTCATCCTGCTGTTTCAACTGCTTTCCAACAAGCTGCAGGTGGGCTGTTAGAAGGTGGCTGGAGTCCCATCCTTGTCACCACCTCTCTCCTCTCCCTGGTTACACGCAGGGCACAAGCAGAGCCAAGCCAGCTCTCCACAGTGTCACCTTCTCAGGTGGGGGGCTCAGCCCCAGAGCCCACCATATCCCAGCCAGCCGTTTCCTCCAGCTGCCAACCACTTCGCAATCAAGCTCACAAGCTCTCTCTATTCTCTGCTGCTTTGTCTTCTCCACCAAATAAATGAGTAAGGGAAAAGCCCAGAAATTCTAAAATTTCCCTTCACTCCTCTCATCTTCTGCTGACAGAGTTAAGAAATTCTAAGATCCTGCCTTGAGTTCAGAGAACACCCCACTTTCCAGGTGCTTTTTTAAAAGCCATCAGCCTTGTGGAAGCAGCTGTGAACTCTTGCTGGATCCCCTCCCATGATCACTGCCTTTGGCCATCCTCCTCTTTAGGAAGCTCCGAGGAGCTGCCCACATGACAGACCTGAGAGGAGATGAGATGAGCCATCAGCATCCCTGCTGTGGGGCACAAAAGCACCTTATGACAGCTCTGCTGTCCCCACCCCATGTCCTGGGGCAGAGGACAGTGTGCCTAAGCCCTGACTAGACACGCTCAAGGCTTGCTTGCCTCCAGCACTTGCCAGAAGGGAAACCAGGAGGATGCTCCAGCACCTCCAGCCAGACAAATCGGACATGGAGGTTATGGGCAATGGACAAAATAAAACAGAGAGAGCCTTTGGGTTCACCAGTGAATCATCATTCATTTGATACCAAAGCCCAAGATAAATCTTTTTTCCAGAGGTCATTTCTCCATGCCTAGACACGTGTTTGTGGGGAAGCTTTAGACCTGGAAAAGGGAAACCAAGAATTAAGCTGGCCTCCAGACAGCACTGCACCAATGAAAAGCAACATCTTTGGTCATTACCTAACAGATTTCCCAAAGGCAGAAAGGATCTGCAGAAGCAAACAGTGACACACAACTGTGATTTCCCCTTTGCTGCTTCTTCCTCAGGCCATGTTTTACATTGGTGTTCAGCCCTGTAGGGGGACTCCGTTTACTCATTTGCAACCCATTTTTACCTTTCCTCTGAAACCAAGCAGCAGCGAAGCCTTGAAGGACACAGTCAGTCTCGTGACACAACTGAAAAAAAAGTTTTCTTGCATCTAATAGAAACTTTCATGGCCAGACGAGGTAAAAGGAGAAGCAAAGAGCAGGATGCTGCAAGACCCACCCACACCAAAAGCAATCATCTCAACCCTCCAGGCCCCACAGAATTAAGGCTTTGTTATCTGAAGATGAGGTTACTCTAGTAACGTCATCACAGCAGGGACCAAGTTCAGTGCTCAAAACCAAAACACACATTTTCAAGAACAGCTAAAAAAATAACATTACATGGCAGAGAGAGAGATATCTTATTTCCCGAAAATAACGTACTCTCTCCATCTCTGGGTCTGTCAGGGATTTGTGCTAAGACTGAAAGTTTTAGTGATGGCTGTGTCCCATCACAACTTTTCTGGACTGGATTTCACTGTCATTGCTGCAACAACTTGACTGCCCAAGAGTGTGGCTGCAACAACTCTACCCTGAGGTTCTAAAAAAAAAGCTGTATTCACAGCCATCTGTACAAGCACTGAGGGAAACCTCAGGTCCTCTCATCTCCCAAAAGGAAATTCCTCTGCAACTCACCATGCTTTACCCAAGTCTCATCATTATGAGCACTACTTTGGAATTAGGGACTCAATCCCATCACCATCATAACCCCCCCAAAGATGAACTCTCCACCTACATTTACAGACCAGACCAAGAAGCAGCTGTCTGTTCTGAACTTTAGGTATTACCCCCAGCCTGAAGCTCTCTGGAACATCCCCAGCCTGTTCCTCAGCTCCATCCTACTCCATGCTGCCAGGTGACACAGGGATGTAACACCAGCTACGGCAGCCACGCCAGGATGCACTGGGGCAGCCACCACTACAGGCATCTTCCCAACTCTCCCAGGTGTGCCTGCTCCTTTTTTTCGGCAATTTTCCATCACCGGGAATTCGCAAGAACAATGAAAACCAACCAGAAATAAATTCTTACCACTACCACTAACATCACTAGTAACATCACTACCACAGCCAGACTACCTACTCCTACTGTCTTGCTATTCCTTCTTAACAAGCTGTCAGGAACTGCTGGTCCTTAAGAAAGGTCCTTAATTGTTGGTTCTCAAGAGAGGGAGAGGTGAGCTGAGGACACCGAGTACATGGCTGCCAATGGAACCCAGACTTACTTTTTGTCCAAAGGGAATATACTTGCCTCAGGGGGAGAAAAGGACATTAACCTGAATTTGTAAATACAGTTTTGGGTTTGGGGCTGTTTTTTTTTTTTTTTAGAAAGTCTTTTTATCATTGTTGCCACATCCACTTGTCCAGACAGACCAAAAACATCTCAGCTGAAAAACTGGACTCACAAAAGCAAAGAAAACAATCAAAATTTAAAAAAAAACCACTCAGCTTTGTATTTACCAAGATAGCCACTAAGCTAAACTTTCCAGCCACTTTGCTGTGACACAGGTCACCTCCCTTACTCTTCTGTTTGCACCTGAGTGCAAAGCACAAGAAAGTGCAGCTGGAAATCCAATACTCAAAGCACCACCTAGATGCCTGCCTCGTTGGTCTGTGTGCTATCTTATTTAAAAAGCCAGAGAGATCTCAACAGGACATGGGCTTCAAGAGGAGGAAATAAAACCCGGTGAAGTTTGCAACTTTGCAAGGAGGAGTAAGGATACACAAAATCACTATCATCTGGTTAGAAGTGGAAGTTGTTTCCAGACAGATTTGGGGAATACAAATCTTGTCTTTGCAGGATGGAGAGGTAGGATGGGAAGCTCACAAACCTACAGAGCATCCTCACACTGGATGATGTCTAGGGTATGTCCTCCATGGAACTACAGGCTTGCATTTCCATGCCCACATCTTAGGGGAAGGCACTCTAAGGGGCAGGTAGGCATTTGGGTGAGGAGACTGGGTAAAATACTGGAGAATTAATGAAAAAGGTGTGTGTGAGGAATACGGAGAGCTGCCCAGCCCTGCCCTGCCCGCGGGAGACAGGCAACAACAGGTATTGGGGCAGGAGAAGGTGCCAGGCAAAGCCTGCCCTGCAGCCAGCACCCAAGAGCCGCTCTCTCTCCAGGCAGGACCGAAAACGGGCCCAGGCACCCAGAACTCTGAGCAAGCCTCGACTCATCCTTACAAGCCACCCAGGCAAAATTAAAAACAAAGCAGGGAGAAGCAGAGTACCACGAAGCCCTACACCTGACCGGGCTGCGGGTACTTGGGCAGAGAGCCGTGCCTCTGGAGAAGCCAAGATTAGGATGAGGAGGAGGGTAAGAAGGATGAGGAGAAGAAAAGGAAGAATGAGGGGAAGATGCAGGAAAATGCGAAGATGCAGGAGGATAAGAAAACGAAGGAGGTTGAGAAGGAGGTTGACAAGGAAAAGGAGGAGGAGGAGGAGGGGGGCTCCCCAGCCCCGACTGCAGCGTGCAACACTGCCGGGTCTGTCATCATCCTTCAGTGGCGGGAGGGCGGGGGAAGGAGGAGAGCGGGGCGGCCTCACCTGACGAGGTCGAGAAAGGAGTCCACCGTCTCCTTGCGGGTGGGCAGCGCGCCCGGCAGCCCCAGCCCCGGGGTGTTGAGCGCGGAGGCACCGGCGCCGGGGCGGATGATGAAGCCGAGGGCGACGGCGAGGCCGGAGGCGAGCAGCGTGGTGCCCAAAAAATAGGCGAGCGCGATGCCGCCAAGGCGGCCGAGCGAGCGGGTGTCCAGGCTGGCGGCGCCCGACACCAAGCTGCAGACCACGAGCGGCAGGATCACCATGCGCAGCATCCGCAGCAGCAGCTCCCCGGGGAAGGCCAGGTAGGCGACCTGCGCCGGGCCCAGCGCCGCGCCGCGCACGGCGGCCCCCAGCGCCACGCCGGCCACCACCCCCGACACCGTCAGCAGCACCAGCGCGTTGCGCCGCAGGAACCCGCGGCAGCCCCGCAGCCGGGCCCCG
>VZRR01003450.1:878614-909541 GCA_013398015.1 Oreocharis arfaki | reverse complement strand
CGCCGTGGCCGTCCGCAGGGCCCGGGTTGTCTGCGCGCCATCGCCGCCCGCCGGGCCCGCACGTCCCCCCCGCGCCCGGCCTGCGGCCCCCGGCCCGCGCGCGGGTGGCGTGAGGCCGCTCCGTGTCCTCAAGGGCCCCCTCAGTGTCCCCGCGGTGTCCCCGAGCTCACGCGTGTGTCCCCACGGTTTACACGCATCCCCGTCAGAGTCACAGAGCTCACACGTGTCCCATCAGCGTCCGTTTTCATGTTCCTGTGGGTCACGCTTGTCCCCCGTTAGTATCCCCATTGTTCGTACACGTCCCCGTAGTGTCCCCATAGTTCACGCATGTCCCCTCAGTGTCCCCTCAGTGTGCCAGGGCTCGCACGTGTCTTCTCTGTTCGCCTCCATCTCCCCTGGCTCACACGTGTCCCCTCATTGTCCCCCCTCAGTATCGTCATGGTTCATACTGTCAGGAAAATTAATCCACAAACACCAGAGATTTATGTCCAAAAAGGAGACAGAGGAGTCCTGTAACTTTATTCCAATAAAGGGAGAGCCCATGGGGCATTTCCCATGGGGTCTCTCAAACTGCTGGAGGACGCCGCCTCCTTTTTATCCTAATTTCCCGGCCGCATTTCCCTCTCTCTTTCCTCATTGGCTGAGGTACTTGAGAGGTACAGACTTCCCGAATCACCTAATTCCAGACCCCCTTCTAATGTGTACCTCCTCCCCCTTTTCTTCTTCCTTGTGTCTCTGTTCTTTTTTCTTTAAGTCCAGGGGTTTAGTACAGCCTTGAGTGAGCAACAGCCTGTCAATTAGTGGAGTTCCTATGGAATTTATGGTTCCTCCCATTGCTTCTTCCACCTCTCAGTATCTGGCTTTATTTACCAGCAGGCCCACAGTTTGTTTGTAAAGACACCTCCTTCTCATTCCTTTCAGTACACACCCCTGCAGTGTCCCCATAGTTCATACATGCCCCCTCAGTGTCCCTACAGCTCACACATGTCCCCCTCCATGTCCTCGTGGTTCAATCCCATCCCCTCAGTGTGCCCATGGCTCACACATGTCCCCCTCAGTGTCCCTGTGGTTCAATCATGTCCCCTGAGTGTGCCCATGGCTCACACATGTCCCCCCCAGTACCCCCGTGATTTGCACACATCCCCATCAGTGTTCCCGCAGCTCACATTCCAATCAGGGACCCCCTCAATGTCTTCACAATTCACACATTGTCCCCATCAGTGGGGTTCACATGTGCCCTCGGTGTCACCCTCTCCTCTCCAGGAACTTCTCATGGAGGCAGGAGCCATCCTCTGCACCAGGACAGGTTGCCCCCACGCTCAAAGCCATTCAGCAGGCGCGTGGGTTCATCAGGGGCACGGTGACACGGAGACAGGTACTCTGAGCAGCCTTCCTTGGGGAAACCCATATCTGACCACACGAGCTGGTTGTCTGAGGAGCAGACAACGTCTGTGACGACACAAGGGGCTGCTAAAGGGCACTTGGGGCTTTCAAACCCACAACAGACTCATGGGTGCACTACTGTCATGTTTCCTCAGAAGGGCACTTCCAGGAGCTCCAGCCGGTGTTTGGACTCTGTCAGGGGCTCCACTTCAGTTCATTCCCTTGACATCAGCAAAGCACAGCCTAGCAGAAAACACGCTGTGAAAACAACCAGTCACACATCTGCTTTTCGAGTAGACTGCACTAATTAAAGAGACTGACAGGGTGTGATGGGACAATAATCCTGATTTAATAAGACTTTTCTGCTTTCCAATCTCATGGATAGACCTGAAGATTGCTATACCATGGCTGGAGCTCCTGGGAATTGTCTGTGTCTAAGTAGGTAACAGCACCACTGACAAGCAGTGTTCTTCACCACTATCCACTTCAGAGCTTGATGAAAATTCTCGATTCACTCTTGCACTTAAGTTAGACTCACGATACCAGGCACATTCTTATTGATTTTGTATTTTTTTTACCTGATAACTTTCCCTTTGAGTAACACTTGGTTTGTGGAAGTCTGTGAATCAATGTCCCATCAAATCAGCAGAGATGGGAAACAGAGACTAAAGTAAACAGGAAAACAAGTGTGTGCAAACACTTTTAAAGACATTCAATTCCACAGACCTCAAAAGGAACAAAAAAGTTATGTAGATCTCTTAAAATCAGGTTTGAATTTTTTTCTGCAAATAGGTTTGTGAATAATAAACAAGTTACTGTCCAATGTAATCATTTCTTTCTCCATCAGAAACATTTCTAACATGTTTTTTTAATTAATATTTTCAGAGCATTTCTTGTGAAAATGTCATGCTTCATTTTTTCCTTGCATTTTTCCCTGACATTGTCTCCTGATCTCACCCTTTTTTCTTTCCATTTATCCATGAAAAGGAGAAGAGAAAAGCAGAAGAGAAATGATAACAGGAAATTATAAAATAAATACTAAGATATAGAAATCTATTCCTTGTTTCAGTTGAGAAAAGATTCTAAAACCAAACAACAAACATAAATGCTGTTCACAAATGCTGCAAACTGAAAGCAAGGGGAGAAATTCAAGAAAGTGTGAACAAGAAGAATGTATTAAATCAGAAACCTCATTCATAGAGGCACGTGTATGAGACCAGTGCAAGAACTAACACAAAACCTTTTCCAGCATATGACTCCTCCTCTCTTGGGGCATCCCCCCATTGCCTTGTGGGACTGACTTTGCTCAGAGCAGTGCCATGAGAACAGCCACGTGACCTGCAGGAACACACACCTCCAAGGCTGTAGATCCCAGTGAAAGTTCTTTAACCCATGCTGAGGCTGTTTGGTGATAGCCAACCCTTCAAAAAGAACACTTGGACACAGGGATGCTGGTGTCAAGCTTCCTGGCCAATGTCACCATGAGAATTCAGATTCCCAATTTCCCTTTCCTGTTTTCCCCCCTCTTGATTTTCTGATTCAAGCACTGATCCAAACCGTTATCCCTCCTCTCCTGACATATCTCCAGATGACAATGCTTTTTGTCTACAAGAAGACGACAGAGCACATGAACCTCCCACCATACAATGGACATGATCCCAAAGACGTTCTAGGCAAAGCTAACTGTTTTTCCACACCCTGTGAGAGTTCATGGATGGCTGCAGTGATTAGCCCTGAAGCCCGCTGGCTTATTCAGTAGTAATCGTTGACTGATCCATTGTGTCATGTTTTCATTTCAGCGCTTGTAGATCTTGGGAGCTTTCCAGTGGGTGAGTCTGCATGTTTCCAATGTCCACCCCGCTGGTGCTTCTAAATTAGGGATTTTGCCTTTCCCTATTGGGACTTGAAGATTCTTTTGTTGGCTTAAGTGGCTTTCACCTGCACGAGGCTCCAGAAATCAGCAGAGAGATCATAAACAGGCAACAACAAAACAACCAGAAAAAAAATCCAGTTACTTTTAAATAAAATTTTTTAAATCCTTTTGCTTTCAGTGAAGAAACAACCAGTATAGTTTTCACCACTGGCCCAGGAAGGAAGATGTCATGCTGTTTTCCAGTCAAGTTCAACTTGATACCAATTTTTGATGGTAGGTATTTGAAATTCTGGCCTCAGTGGAAGGAATGAAAAAATCTTAACATCTGTAAGGGAACCAGGTCCTTACCCTCTATGTTTCATCACCAAGGTAGCGGACTGCAGGACCCCTTTTGAGCTATTTCCCTCACAAATGTTCCTGTTTTGTGAAGGGAAGTTGATAGCGAGACCTCAGAGGAAAAGCTTACAGTTCCTTTATCCTGCTGCTTATTCACTCCCACTGTTAAATTTTAGCACAATGTTGCTGCACATCAGTGGGATGGACACTTATAATAGGATCTATGTAATCTAGCTGCTGCCTCCTGGAAATGTAGGGTCTAATTTTAATGCCCCTAGGAAACAGAGGTGATGGTTTTCCACAGCTGCGGAAGGTCAACACAAAGACTGGAAGGAATCAGATTTGAATTTCTTTGCTGGGGGAGGAGAGGACGTCTTTCAAAGAGCTGTTCGCAGCTCCCTGAGTCTCACACCTGATACATACAAGTCTCAGCACTTGGCACATATTAGAGTAGCCCTCAGGCCACATTTCCTACAAACCTGTGCAGCAGCAGGAGTGCAGAGAACACTCAGTGTGCCACCTCTGCTTCCCTCTGTCTTCCAGCTGCTATTCCCCTCTTCTTGAGGCTGGCAAGGTCGTCTGCAGCTTTTTCCTTGGGTCTGGCTGCTGTTTGCTCTCTGTTCTTGGGAGACCCAACAGAAACATCTGTAGGCTTCGAGAGAAGTCAGCCATCAGTCATCGCCTGCGACTGCTTTGATTTGAAGTAGTTTGAAGATTGATGCCTCGAAGGCAAGGTGGGAGAGGAGGGAACAAGATGAAAGGGAGAGGGCAGGAAGGGATTGCATTTTATATTCATGTGTTTCAAGAGAAGCTTGAGTAAGGTGCTCCCAGACATCCCAACGGAGATGTGCTGGGCAGCCTGCAGTGTCCTAAGGGTCTGTATTACAGTGTGGCTTTTTTCTGAGGAGGATTCATGAAGAGCACATGGGAGAGATCTTGTTTTCTACTATGCAAAGTGAAGTCCTGAGAAGAGCCACAGCACGTGAGCTTAGGCAGGAAGGCCTAGAGCACTTCCTTGTTATGCAGACTTTAGTTTGGCAAGAAGACTTTGTTGGACCTAGGATGCCAAGCAATTTGGACAGACTCCAGCCCTATTGCAGAAATGCTCTCTGCCTGCATCTGAGTGGAACGTGAGATGCGTTCCTCGGCTCTTCCCAGTGCCCCTGGCCTGCTCACCTCATTGCAAGCTACATGCAGGACCAGCCACCCATGCACAGTTGCCTGGATTTACCAGAATGAGCCAGATTTCGAGACATCTGGAAACCACAGAAGGAAACCCCCTGGCCTCCAGTGATGACAGAGCCAAAGAATATTGCTCTGGCCCTGCTTCACTTAGGTTCCTGACTGGCAACTGAAAAAACACAGTCCCAAACACAATCCTACCACAGTGTCACATGTTGATTCAGCATTTCTCCAGGCTAGGTAAGTGCTCACACCTGATCAAAAATATTCTGAGTGGGAAAAAAAAGTCCTCTGTAAATGCGTTTTCTAATAGCAGAGTCAGGCAAGGAATTTTGCAAATACCACTTGCTTGCCCAAACTCCAATAAAATATAAACTCTGCAGACAGGGATGGTTGACCTAGGGTAAATATTTAACTTTATCCTTCAAAGGCACATGCAGTTTTACCAGAAAGAAGATGAAAAATACAGAATAATACCCACACACACACACACACCTTGTTTACTCTAAGGATCCTTTAATGGTTCTGGAAACAAAATTATATTGAGGCAATAGTAATTTTAAAATTGTATGTGTTGTTCCCTTTTTCAAAACCATCATAATATAAAAACATGAAGAAAAACCAATCACCCCCCAAGAATAGTGGAATTTTCTCCTTCGTAATCTCTCCTTGAGGTTTTTCTTTGAGTGTAAAGCAAGGGAAAAGTAGGAAAAGAGGGCAAGAACAAGCACAGACATTCAAGATCTTGGATATGTGACAACCTCTTCTAGCAGGGGACATTGCCTCTAGCTGGTGGGGGAAACTCAGGGTCAGGCTTTTCAAAACAAGCTGGGCTGATCTGAAAACAAGCTGTGTGACCTCCCCTCGCAGTGAAGCTTTGCTACTGAAGAAGCGAGGGAAGCGATCGAAGCGTCTCAACCATGGGAAACATGCTTGAATGAAGAGCTTGAAAGTGCTCCAAGTGCCTGCTGATTTTTCCCATGGTAGTGGGTTGATAAAGTGCCTTGTCACTGGCAGGAGGCGGGTAAGTCGGACATCTGAGGATTTGCCTGGCGTTCAAGGATCCATACACAAGCAGAGCGTGCATTGATTTACATCAGTTGTATGGAATATGCTATAAAAAGCTACATTGGGGGTAAAAAAAGAAGTGTGAGCAATTTCTGAACGTTGATTGTGATTCAGTGGCTAGAAGCAACAAGGGGAATCTCTATCCTTACATATTTTATCCCTGATCACGGTATGACAATGAATACTGTATCCCTGGTTATGGGTGACAGTAAACTGGGATGACAGCAAACAGGAATGACAAAGCTTCTGCCAAGAAACACAGAGGACTGTGCAGCTGCCCTTTGCCCACTGTAAGGCTGTCTTCCCATGCCTCCAGCTTGCTGCAGGATGTGACAGTGGCCACACCAAGGGGCTGTGGGAGCCAACGTGGGGACCAAATGCATTTCTGAGAATGAACTGGAAAAGAACATGAGGGTAAGCAAAGCAAGAATGTGATATTTTCAGAGAATATTTTCCAAGTATCCAACAATCTGCAATTCAGATATTTCCAGGGGGTCCTTTGATTTAAAAACCTTCCATTCATTTTCCACCTGGAAATTTGTCTGCTGTGTTTTTTAACCCCATCATTTCTTTCCCAGAGATGTGATTAGTCCTCTACAGAGCTCACTGCATGCTTCTGTCACCCTCTGCACCTCTCCTGGTGGAGACAGGTAGCTATCAGGACTGCATCCCTAAAAATCTCCATGTTTGCTATAGTCTGTGAAACACAGATTTAAGAAGGTGTTACAGCTTTTTGCCTCTGTCCTCCAAGGCTGCTGTTCAGCCACCAAGTGCAATTCCCTCCTTCACAAGGAAGTAAATTTGGCATTCTGGCTCAGGAGACGTTATTAGGCTCATGAGTCTAATAAGGCTGTAGGTCTCTGAGGATGTGAGTCCTTGAATTTCTGCTCAGAAGTAATCTCAGGCAGCTCCTCAGCGGAGGTTTCTCTTCAGCCAACCTGCCTGTTTTTGTGAAACTCACAGAAATACACTTCCTGTGAGATTTCCACCCTTCAGCAACATTTTCAGTGACATTGCATGTAGGAATCAAGTGCTGTTAATGAGGGGCGGGTGGATGGAGTCAAGTAGAGACACATCTCCCAGCGCATGTGCCAATGTACCAGGCTAACACTCACCTTTTTATTTACTGTTGTCCCAGCTCTCCATGTGATTCACAAAGTAGTTCTCCTAATATGGGAGAAAGGGTTGATGCAGATTTTCTCTTTAATCCCTAAAAGAGCTATGAAAATATGTGGAAATACAGGGCAGTCACATATATCTAAGGAAAATGGCAAATGCCTACTCGAAAGGAGAAACACAGAAACGTGTGTGATGAGACTGCAGGTTGGCATGAAAATAACCTCAAAGTCTTCAGTCACAGCTGGGTGTTGCATTGCTACTCTCTCCCTTTCCTCCCAACGTGTTTGCATCATGGAAAATTAGCTTTTTGCTGCTGAAGTCCACAGTTTCAGACACATCTCTTAGCTGGACCCAGGAAAGTATATAGGTACTTGATGTTTTTCTGGGGTTTATAGTTCTCAATGATCTCAAGGCCTTTGAGAATCTGAGCTTACTTTATTGTACAATTTTCAAAGCTGCCTAGGCTACTGTAGGTATGTGCAATACCTGCTGGGAGCTCCAAAGGCCCTTTCACTCACCTGAACTGATGCAATTTTAGCTCCCTAATGAAGCAGCATCATTATCAAAACCAAGCAAAACAAACCAAACAACAACATACCCGTGCAGAGTAGATTACACGCCACTGTGGCTGTGTAACAGTCCTGTTACTGCAGGTTTTGGAGTAATAGCCCAGCTGGGAATTAAGATGAGAAAAACAAGGCAGGAGGAGCGTGAACTTTCCACCTGCCTGAGATCAGAGCCAAGACCTCCTGCATCAGGGGGTGCAATTCACCTCTGGCACGGTGCAGCCACAGAGCAGGGAGTCATCTTGAGGGTGAAGCCCCCCGATCCTGCACTGGGGCTGCTGATCTGTGGGACACGTGTGCTTTTTGGGGGGTGGGTGAAGAGGTCCTAACTCAGCCTTGTTACCCCCAGCTTGCAAAGGAGCTTTGAGAAAAATGAAGAGAGGCAAAGCCAGCCTCCACCCCTTGCTCACACGCCACCTTTTTTCCGAGGTGACAGAGAAGCTCTATTGGCAGCAGAGGATATGCTGAGCAGAGCCACCACATCTTTCTGGTGGGTAAGGAGAGGCAGCAGAGGCGGCTGCTGGAGCAGACTGAAAGTTTTTTCGGAGTGCCACAGGAAAAGAAACCATTATGAGAGTGTGCTAAAAGCCTATTCATTGCTAAGGAAAGGGCTACTGAGGAATGTGGGATGCATGCCGAAAGCTGCCAGCCAGAGCAACAGAGAGATTATTAAAGCCCTTTGCAAAGACCCCCGTCTCCTTCCTTTGGCAGTAGCAGTTCTGGACATGGAGCTGTTTCGGCCCTACCCATTGAAATCCTGTAAATAGCTGTCTGCATGGAGGCAGGAGCTGGGTTGCAGCTGAGGGGGGTTCTTCGTGTGGGAACTGTAGGTTGCAAATGTGGCTGTTCTCAGCTGTGCTCCTCAGTGGGGAGCAGTGCTGGCCCTCTCCAGGCTGGCTGCTTGTGCAGGGGCTGTGCACACAGGAAGCTGGGGCTAGGGAAGCCTTTCTGTCTCCCAGTAGGAATATTTTGCCTGGAATCAGCAACTACCTGTTCTGGCAAACCTGAGAGCTGTCTCCTGCTTGCTCTGTCCCAGTTTCTGCCTTCCTTTCCTGGCTGCTCTTTTACCCCACCTTAGCTTTTTTATCTCCTCAGTGTTGCTTGGGATGAGTGCCTGTGAGACAATCCCTAGCCAAGGGGAACCCATCCAGGGAACAAAGCCCCGGAGCAATGACTCCTACAAGACAGGCTGTCCCCTTTGCTCTCTAAGGTGAAGCTGATCCTGGGAGATTGCTGTGCCCATAACTATTTTGTTTTAGGACCCGGTATACTCCCTCCCTGCACGCTCAGCCTGGTGGGAACTCTGTAGTAGTAGGTACTGTACGGACACATCAGGGAAACGCCCATCCCATCAAGGGTTTCTGCGGGATGAGTAGAGGAGTGAAGGCACGGGAAGGTAGAGAGACATGCCCAGGCTTATCCAGCACACCCAGCTCTTTGATCTGCTTTGTCCCATGCTGTCCCCTCTGGGACCTGTATCACATATTTGGACGCAATAGCACAGCTCCAGGCTGGCAGCACTGCTTTCCTGCCTCTAGGGGTGGCATGGCAGGGAACCAGCAGGAAGGAGGAGGTGAGGCTCTGCCCTCCGGGAGTTGAGATGGCCTATTAACTACTCCTGGCTTCAAGGAGACTCCAACATGACCACTTCCATACCCAAGGGTTTAAAAGCCATGAGTAAGGTCCCTCCAAAAGCATGAGGACTTTATGGCTTCAAAAGCACGAGGTTTGAAATAAAAATAAGTGCATGCTCTTAGTTTGCCTTTGGTACTGGAACCCTTGGATCATATTTTTTACTTTTTAGCCCAAAAATCAGTGTTTGTTCTGCCTTTTGGTTAGGCAATACACAGCACCTTCCTCGTCTGTTCACTCACACATATTCGCGAGACCTTTTAGAACCTGGAGCCTTTGAACCCTCTGACTCTCTGTCCACCTTCACTGAGTTTAGTTGATGGGTTCAAGTTGTGAGGGAATCAGCAGCTATGGCCACACATAGCACCCTTAAATAAACCTTGTGTCCTTAGAAAATGGGACAGAAGTAGAGGTGTCCAAGGTTACCGCTACTTTTTTAAGGATACAACTAAACCTTGGAGTGGAGGAAAGACATGGAAACATTTCATGTGTTGGAAAAGCAGCTCAGAGGCTGGACCAGGAGTCTCCCTGGAAAGAATAAAGCACGTTTAATAACCAAACTCAGCTGAAGCAAAACCACAGAAAACAAACTGCCTGCACCAGGAATTTGGGGGAAGGGCAAATGTTGGGAAAGGGAGAGAAAAGAGCACAGATTATTATTTAGTTCAAGTAAAGACAGAGCAGTGCATCTGGAGAACATAACAGGGAGGTGCATGTTACAACTGGCCAGGATGAAAAGAATCAGAAAAGAAAGAAGGAGAGTCAAAGACAGCTTTAGGAGTAATGACAGGGAGATCAGATTTTCAGGCAGAGCTCAGACATGTCAGCTAAGTGGAGCCTTGTGAGCACTGCATGATGCTTAACCCAAAAGGCATCCCAAATTCCAGTAACAATATCCACTTCAAGCCAGTAGATGCACTGCTTCACCTACACCCTTGGGGCTCAGAAAAACACTGGTGTTTGGAGGTTTGCCCTTCTTTCCCTGCATCCATCCCGAATCCTGACTTATCTTTACAAGGGCCGCAGCTCCTAACAAGGCAGGAAGGGAGATGTTCAGCTGGGCTCAGCTGATGAAGTGTCGGAGATCTACCTCCCAAAGCCTCATGGCATTTTCACCCCCGTGCAACCTGGAGATGAATGGCTGAGATGGGAGTACATGTCACTTTGATCTCCCTGGTTTACCTCCCCAGAATTAAATGATGGTGTTCTTATAATTCCTTCTCCAGGAGGCCACGTGTGCTGCCAGGAAGAGTTCAGATACCCCCAGTGCTGCAGCACAGTTGTGCAAGTGGTGGCTGGGTGGTACTTGGTCCCTGAGTGATCTGGTACTGAGCAGAAAGACAGGGGAGCAGCAAGGATTCTCCAGGATGTGCACAAGGATGAATTATCACTGTGACTCAAATGACTGGAGACTGGCCACCCCTTGCTCCCAGCTAGAAACAGAGAAAGTATTCAGGAAAAAATTTTGAGATCCAGCCCAAGCTGAAAAGGGTAAGCTGATGGAGACAGGAGGCCAGTATGGTGGGTCTTGCAAGGTAGGAAATTCCTCCATGGTAAAACACCACTTCCTCCTACTTCTGCTCAATCCACAGTGCAGCATGAGAGGCCAGGCACTGCCGTGTGCCACCCTTGGCAGCACAGTCGCCTGTCTTGTTGATTCAGTTCATTCCCAGTGGGACAGGATGGGGCAGGATTTGGCCCTTTGTCTCTAGATGTCTGTCCAATCTGTGGGCTTGCAAGCAGTGAACTGTAAAAAAAGAAGAGTTGACAATTAAATGATCAAAATCTACATAGGACTTTGTCCAGAGTGGGCTAAGCAAACAAGTACAGATGGAGCAACCTATGATCTGCGCAGTTACATGATCTGTATGGTTAAGGGTGTACTCTAGACTGCTTAATTTGCTTTAATCATACTAATTTATGGCCCAGGTTTCTTGCTTAATTAGTGAAATGAAGAATGAAAAGTGGATGCATAGAATTAAGTCTCGACTTGTTCATTTGGCTTATAACCTCCATTAGTGAGCTGGGAGAGCTGTGTTCATTTCGTGTCTAGATGTTTAATGTGGTTGTTCACACGGTGCAGAAAGTGGTGGGGAATCAGCAAAGAAAGGGACTGAGCTGATCAGTAGCCCTCAACCTCAGGGCCTCTCAGTGAAGGCTGAGTCAGTGGCCATATGATGTCCTTGGAAGGGCTTGGAAGGGACATGCAAACTTCTGAGATGCTGCTGCTGTGCACGACACAGCATTTGCCCGCACATCTGGAGGAAAGATTCCCCCAGAACACAAGGACATCACCAGGGCTCTGCATCTTTCATGGAGAGCATCACCAGCCAGCTCCAGCAAGTGCTGGATGCGTTTTTCTTCACGGGACATTGACCACTGTTGATCCCGCTCATGTGGAACAAGGCAACACCGTCTCTCGTGCCTCCAGGGGACTGAAGGGGACCTCAGGGAAAATGGCACAAAATCTTCCCTGCATTAGCGTTTTCAGACAGAAAACTGTTCTCAAAGAATGAATTCTAATGGTAAGGCAGAGTTGGAATTTTTCCACTTTGAAACCAATCTTTTTCTAGCTGCAGAGGGTTGTTCCCTCCATACTGTCAAATAGGAAAATTAATAAAAAAAATCTGATGCAAATGCCTCTATTTTCTTTTTTCCTCCCCTCTCTTTTCTTTCTGCTGCTTTTAATTTTTTGGACTTATTCTATTATTGGATAATTGCATTGGCTAATTGCATTTAAACAGTTTTAGCAGGATTGGGTAATTAAATTCAGAGCAATTGGGCTGCAAACGCACTGAATCTGGTAGAAGTATTTCACAAGAGGCTGAAGTAGATAAACAAGAAGGGATGTGTTAGTTTGTGTGAGGGTACACACACATACTTAGGGTACACCGGTCCAACTCCCAGAGAGAGAAATGCCATATTCGTGACTCTGGGCCCTTCCCCAGGACCTGGAATCTATGGAAAACAATTCTGACTGGCAATGGAGGCAACTTGTAAATATAGCCTAGATTTTTATTAACACCAGATAAACCAATTCCAGAAGTGAAAACCCCACAAATGTCTTAGGAGCTTCTCTTGTCGCTGTACCAGAAGCCTCACTGGCAAATACAGCTTTTATTTCAAAATGCGTTCAGTGGAATTCAAATTTCCAATAATCCGAGTTTGCAATAATTAAACTGTTGCAGCCAGGTGTGTAGCTGTACTCTTGGCTCTCTTGTAGCCAGCAGGGGAACAAGAATTCTCTTTTAACCTTGTACATATTCTGAAATAATTTCCTGGGAATTTTTTACCCACCGTGTGTGAAGCAGGTATCCAGTATAAAGGGACGTGTGACACATGTAGTTTTACCCAGCTTCTTTTTGCTGGCTCCTTCCTTACTCCTCCCTGAGGCTGGTTATGTTATGCATAGTTTCTTCCTCTAGATCTCAGGCATGTGGGAAGGCCGATGGGAAATGCAACAGGATTTGGTGAAGGTTTTCTGAGCAGCAGCCCTGGTGATAGAGCCCTGTACACTTCTCATGGCTGTGCTGCTTCTCAGACCCCCACAGCACACAAGCATGAGGTATCATTTCACCTTCCTGGCACTGTGCTTTGTTCCTGGTGAGGAAATGAAATCCTCTCGTTTTCTGCTCAGAGGGAAGGAGCAGGCAGGAATTGCACGTCTAAAGCCCACCAACAACATCTCTAATGTAGCTAAAGCAATTTGCAGAGCCTGGAATGAAACTTGCCCCAGACTGCCTATTTACACATCCTTCCTCTATCTCCCTCTCTCATCTGAAAGCAAGACACAAGTTTGTGAGTCACAAGCAGACTAATTTCAGAAAAGCCACTTCTGAGAGCCTCTGGCTCCTGGACGAGACACGGGCCCGCTGGAGCAAACCTCCTGCCAGTCCCACCAAGGCATCCAATTGAGATAAAACAAGGCAAAACACTTCTCATTAAATGACCCTGGCAGAAATAATTTCATAAAGGGCATCTTGTTGATAGCAAGGACTTCAGGCCAGGGCTGTGACTCCACCACACCAACCACAATGTCCACACCAGGCGTGATGAGCAGTGATGGTGAGCAAAGCCAGGAGGACAAGTCTGAGCCGAGGGCTTCAGTCTTGGGCTTTTCTGACCGTTACAGCCTGTGTGGGCACTGGACAGGCACAGATGTGGGCAAAGCTTGACATTTCCCAGCTGCAGAGGCAGAATTTACTTTTGCCACTCTAGGCACAAGGAACTGAGGCACTTGTTGTGTGGGAAGGGAACAGTGGGGACAGATCTTGTGCCATGAGCTTCTGCTCCCATTGGAGTAAGAAAGATGGGAGGGGAAACTCTAGAAACTTACAAGAAACCTCCAGCTCTAGTATAGATGACAGGACCATAGTTGCCTGATTTTCCATAAAACCTCACAGATTTCACTACAAGTGCAGACTTTGGCTTTTCCACCAGCATACACAAAACCCATACCATATGGACAGCAACCACAGCAGCAGGTGTTGTCGCTCGGTGCTCCCCTGCTGTTGCACTGCCCATCCAAGCAGAGAAGATGCTGTGAAGGGGAGGGTGGAGGTCTGGCCCATGTGGTTGGTACCCCTGAGCCTCAGGGCCTCTGCAAAAGGGAGCAAGGGGGCTGAGGTTGTGTTGAGGTCTTTGGCAGTTCGGATGCTGAGGTGTACAAAGTCAGTATGCCTCGGGAAAACTGGTGTTTTCTCACACCCAGACATCTCCTCTGGGACAAGAGCCTCTTGTTTTCCCCTCTGGTCCCACTGAGATGAATCTTGCTGGAGCTACGCTAAAACATGCCATTGCCATCAGCACACGCATCAGCACACATCTGGATCTACACATGACTGATGTATAGACGCTGGAGAATCTGAGGTGCTGGCATAAGGCCCATGGAGTCATTTGCTTTAAAATAGAGATGAGCAGGGTATGACTGTGAAAACAGACAGACACTGTGTGCACAAAGGGCTTGGGATTGGTCACAGGCCAGCATCAGAGCAGCTGTCATCCCCTGAGGTGGACATAGTGGTACCTAGAGACACCTGCTCTAGCCTGCAAAAGTGGAGTGTGCTTTGCAATTGCCAAAAAGGTATCCTGTGAAAGTAGAAAAAGCAGGACTCTCACAGCACAGTTGTGTCCCTTGCTGGTGTAGTTCTTTTGGGGTCTGCAGTGAGTATCCACCATGTGGCACCAATCCTGTGTATGCTTGCCCAGCCTCTCACTGCACCTCAGAGGGATTTGATGACCATCTGCTACTCTCCCTGCATGTAGGGACCAGGTTTCTGAGTGCTGTGGAAGTCTTTTCTCTAGTCTGGGCCCTCAAAAGAAGCACTGTTTTTCTTCCAAAGGCTTCCTCCAAACATCTAAGAATGATTAGCTGATGCACAGCTCCGAAGTAAACTATAGCTTTCTGAGGTCCTGGGGGTGCTCTCTTTGGCAAAAGAAGCTTGATCCCACATCACCACCACAAGCAGGGTTACCGTAAGCCCTCCTGGCTGCCAGGCCCCATTGCGTGACACTGAGCATTTCCAGTTCAGCAGACCCACTTTGTTTGCATTTTATGGCCCAGGCATGACTTATATCCTTGCTGATGGATGTGTCCAGTCAGTGCACCAGGCTGGGCACAGCCTGTCCTCTAAACTGAGCCCGAGGTGCTGCAGGCACAACCAGCAGCTCCTGGGGTCACACAACATTTTTGGCTCTGAAGATGTCTGTGTTGCAGTTTCCTCGCTTGGGTCCTCATCTGCCTCAGGGAAGTTGAACAGGCCAAGACTGACAGAGTGGAAGGGCCCTCAGGCAAAACACCCTCCGGAGAGATGATGCCCTGTTGTTTTACAAACCCTCCTTCTGCAGAGTACCGCGTTGCTTGGGCTGCCTGACTAGAGTGTTTTGCTCCTATTTAGGGGTCATTTTCATTAGGGTGAGCCCAGGACTTGTATGGATGTGGATATCCCCCTGTTCTATTTGAAGAACCAAAGAGAAGTTTTAATTCCCCTACTGACCCCTATAAACTCTGCTGCTTTTCTCTGGGGACCATGCTGTTGTTGAAAGCTGGTCCCATTCCTCTGCTTAAGGCAGGGGCAGCTTTCTATTGAACAGATCCCCGAGTCCCAACTGCAAACTGAGCAGCTCTTACCATGAACCCCTCGCAGGCACACAGAGCAGAGGCAGGAGACACTGACACCTCCTGGTGTAGTGTATCCCTGGGAAATGACTCGCCAGCCATTGCCTGAGAAACTCTGCTTTGGGGCATACCCAACACTGGTTTTCACTCTGCTGCATGGGCCACCTTGAAACCCAGTCTTTCAGGTGTCAGGAGATTCTGCGTTTCTGTCACAAACACGTGGTTGTTTTCTCATTGTTTCTTTAGCATCCCGCTGTTTCCCTGCCAAGGCTGTGGTTTAGCTTAAAAAAAAAATCCATTCAGCTTTTAAATACAGTTTTCCATACAGCTCAGTGTTTGCTAATACTGCAGAAACGTTCTTAATTTTTTGAGAACAACATTTTCGTACAAGCCCAGCCCAGCTGGTGAGCCCAGCAATCTGGGCAAATGTTTCTGTGTCCTTTCCTCACATGATAAACCTGACCGTGCCATCACTCAGGGACTCACAGACCACACCATCTTACTGTTGTTCACTTGAGGTCCATTCAATTTGGCAGAATTCTTGCAGTGGGAGTTAATCAGGGAGAGCTTGCTGATGAGCAGGTACTAGGGCAGATGAAAGTCAGGCTCAAGCATCTCCCTTGCACGTCTAACAGGAGTGAAACACAAATAAAAATTATTACAACAGATGCAAATCGAGTTCCACATCTCTTCTTATCAGGAGAAAGTCACAACACTGCGTCTCAGTATTTTGAAGTTGTACACAGGAGAGGGACTGTCACAAAATAACATCATCCTGCAAAAGTAGACCAGAAATTATTCTCTCTGTTTTTCAAGAAAAAAAAGGGGGGAAAGTAGCACTCTTATTTGATTTATCCTAATAAATACTTACTGTTCCTTAAATAATAGAAGAAGTGATGAAGAGTAGAGCTGAAATCAAACTCAACCTTTGGAGTAACTTTACCATTTCGGGTCTTCTTAGAGAAGCATCCTCCAGTTCCCATGCGATGAACCTCAGCTTTGAGATGCTGTCGGTGCTGAACCCCCCGCCCCGTCCTCCGGAACCGCAGGGCTCAGACCCCAGCGGGCTGAGAGATGAAGGCAGTGGAATAAAGGGAAAGCAAAGCTATTTTGGTTGCACAGTGCCACCCACTGTCGGACAGACAGACGGCAGCGGAGCAGCTGCGCGGGATGGGCGGCGCTTGCTGCTCCTGTCGGTAGCAAAGATATTTGTCTGAGACGTATCATTCTGATATGTGAGACGGGCACACAGAGTCTATAAGGCAGCTCTCTACACACGGTGGGATATATACTCACACATAGATACATACTGCTGGGGTCAGTGGTATATTGCATGCATATATATATATCTCAATATGATATAAATATTGTCTATATCACTCAATATCTGTGTACCATTCTGAGTCTTGATGGGTCACAGAAAAATGAGATGAAGTGAGTGGGGATCCAGCGAGGAGGAGACCTTGCTGGAAAAACTTTGGATGGGTCTGGAAGTCACGAGTGCCTGGGAAAACACATCATTTGAGGGCCAGCCCCTCTTGGTGGCCTGCAGGTGTAGGAGGGATGGTCAGCGAGGTTGGGAGGGGATGGAGATGTGGAGGTGCAGAAAAACACGGGCCCATGAGCACGTTTCTTGAGTGGAGATGCTTGATTTGTCGTTTGCAATAGATACATATTTTGATTATCAGCTACTCGTGTGTATCAGGATGGGTGGAATTATGTGATGAATTTCCTCTGTCCAGACCTCAGGTGGAAAATATTTCACCCAAAGCACCATGCCACCCTCTGGGTTATGTCAGTGTGCATTTACAGAAGGGAAGATATTTCCAACACTTTTATGAGGAGCTCAGACCAGAGCATCCCACGACCCTCCAAGCCTACGAAACTGTGTATCCTGGGAACAGACCGAGCTGTATTTTTTTATGCATCCACCACCCATGGCCAAAGGCAATTCAAGCAGCCGGAGAGCAGGGCGTGCTCTGACGAGCTGGGAGCTCTTGCAGGATGGTGTTCTCTTCGGCAGAGACGCCCTTGGAGAAGAGATCTTTCATTAAGATTGTCATTTGCTACCATTTCCATCCCTGCAGAGGCTGCCTCCTCCTCACAGGCAGTGTCCCCGGGGAGGGAGCGCTTGTGAAATATTCATACATCAGAAGAAATTACATTTGTAAGCGTGGACTGCAAAGCGACAAATGGCTGGAGGGGCGAGCAGGGACAAACAATAGGAGCGAGGGAGGGAGAAAAAGAGGCAGAATGTGGGAAATGGAAGGTGAGCTGTGATTTCTCTCTGCCAAAATGCAGCGAGGAGCTTCGTGGGCTCTCCTGGGGCATGTATAGGGAATGGGTTTTCTCCTCATTCAGGGATGTCTAAACAGCATTTGTGTTTGTGCTTCTGTGAGACTGGAGAACAACCTCACCCAAGCATGCACAAGGGACAAAAACATCTCCCAACCACTGGCAGATTTGTGTCATGGGTTTGAATAGTTTGGGCATTTCTGTGGGGTCTACCCCAGTTTTAAAGAATGTACAAAAAAATCCACACTTGGGGATTTTTAGTGTGATTGGATCGAACAGCAGGAAAAAGGCAAACCCATTTAGCCCTGTGTGACAGGAGACTTCAGGTCCACGATGGATGGGATGTAGCTGGGTGCTTGGTGCAGCCTTCGGGTATCTCTAGCACACAGCTGCAAATCTTTTACATCCTGATGGACCCCTAATGCTCCACCAGCACATTGCAAGAACTCCTTGAGAAACACATATTCCCTCTTAAAAACCACCCTTTTCATTTTCCTCTGCTCTCTGTGTCTCCCCCTGAGGACTGGATTCCCTACCAGGATCCAGAGCCTAAGACCTCTAGCAGTGACAGTAACAGTGAAAACTGGAAGAATCGTTGTTTTTGATGCTGTGATCATTAAGACCCTCCCATTGCTGATGCAGTCTGTTGCCAGCTGCTGCTTAATTTATCCAGATACCCTATAGGTGTAGGAAAGGAGACTGATGGCATCCTACAAACGTTTTCTCGAGAGGATGGTTTCCTCTCCTGCATAGGAAGGATCCTCACAGCCTCCCTGCGCCCTCCTAGCTGGGTCCTCACCTCCCTCGCAGGAAGCACACGCACGCTCACATGATGCAGGAGCAAGTTTCAACTATTTTAGGGCCTGAAATTTCCCCGTCGGCATGGCAACTTTCAACTCCTCACCTCTGACGGAAGCTGCTTAAAATAGAAAATCCGGAAAGCAAGCATTGTGCTCCATGCTCGGCAAGCCTGGCTCCAGCATGGCAGGCAGGGCAGGATCTGGCCTCTCAGGGCCAAGGAAATGCCAGGCTTAAGGAAGATGACCCACCGGCCATCACCACCCACTGCCGCAGTTTGAAAAACACCACTTGAATCTTCATGATCTTTGCTGTCTAAAGGTACTCCATATCCTTCTCAGCTCAGGGAAGCTTTGTCTCAATATTCCCAGACTTACCCACAGCCACTGAACCTCCATCTTTCCATGGATACTGTCTCCATCTTAGATATATTTCCCCCCACACCCCCAGGGCTATCCAGTACCATGGGATTGCCATATGAAGAAAGGCTCCCCAACCTTCCAAGCTTACTTTTTATTTACATTTTTTTTCCCCTCTGCAAAACCCATTAATTTTTTACACCGACTCTTTTTCCCAAACCAATTTTTCCTCCAGCTCACACATAAACAATTGTGATTGCAGGGGGTCAAGTGGGCATGTGGTGTGTCTCCTCTAATCCCCGCTTAACCTAATTCATTTTCTGTCTAAGAACAAAACTCTGCGAGATTCATTCAAGAGTCTGGATTAGGTCTCTCTTGGCCTACAATGCTCACATAGGATTAAGGAATAAAAAAACCTAGAAGTCACTGGTGAGGCACTAAACCTGCAAACAACCCAAACACCTCAAAAATCCCTTTCTGTGCCTGGATTTGAGCTTGGATGTGTCATGTGCGGGAAGAGCTTCTCCACTGAAATGTCATTGCCAACACAGAGTCCAGCCCTCAGGGCTATTTTTAGGTCTATGGGGTCTGGACCTTGCCGTCATATTTTGTTTCTGAGGGCTTTTTTTTTCTTATTTTCTCCTCTATGCAACCCAGAGTTTTCTGGGGAGTTCAGTGGATGGAGCTGGGATGTCTGGGGGGTTTTATTTGGCTTTCATGTGGGAAAAATAAAATCAATCTTCTACATCAGGAAGAAGGGCTTGTTTTGTACAAATACAATCACTGCTGCTTGTTGTTGCTTCTAGGAGAGCTTGTTGACATTTTTCAATCAAAATATTTTCCACTTTCCCTCCAATTGATGTCTTCTTCTTTTCTCCCCTCCTCCTCCTCCTCCCCTTCAGTTTGGCAGGTGTTGTTTTTTTAAACAATTTATGCACTTCCATTTCCATGTGTTTTTGAAAGGGCAATAAACACCCAAGCACGTTTCTTTCCCTTTCTGCAGGTGGGCAGTGAGTATTAACATAGAGAATTTCTCTCTCTCCTGTCTTTATTTTATTTATCCCCCTCCTTTTTCTCACTGCTTCCCTCCCTCCTGAACTTGTCGAAACTACTCCAAGCAGGCAAAGGGCAAATCCCAGCTCTCTTCTGGAGAGCTGGAAGCACCCCACTGAGCCAGGCTGGGCCAGTAACCTCTGCTTTCCAGGATAAAAATGGATTCCCTTCAGTTTTCCCTCTTAATTTGAGATCCACGGATGCTTGACTGAGGCGCCTCTAACAAGGCATCTTCTCAAGAGTCTGCTGCAGGCTCCTGGCTCCAGGGAGAAGCAGGACTCAGCTGGGAGGAGAAGTTACCTCCAAGCACTGGGATGAGGTCTTATCAGGAGCAAGCCTGGGACACTGTCCCTCACAGCTGTTTGCACCTTTTTTGGGTATTCTGGCTCCAGCTGTCACTGGAAATGGGGGTACCTGTATTTCACCTGACTTGTGTTTCTAAATCACCAATCACAGATTCCCTTAGAAGAAAAACAGGGATGCCCATTCCCCAGACCAGACAGAAAACCTCAGGGTTGCATCTCTTACATAAAATGCCAGAGGAGATTTAATGCTTTACTACCACAGTGTGTGCTCGTGTTCAGCCTAAGAGGCAGCAAATCCCCATTTCCCAGGCAAAGCTCCTCCTGAGCTCCTCTAAGGGCAGTGGAGCTGCTACAGCCTCCAAGGAATACTAGGAAGAGCATGGGATACCAAGAAAAAGCAGTCAAGTTGGACAAGAAGATATCTGCAGCACATCTAAAGGACCTGCAGATGAGAGAAAAGCAGCAAAAGAAATTTCAAAAGTAGATTAAGGGGGAAAAAAACTGTGTTTAGTCTCATTTCTAGGCCAGGCCAAAAAATTAGATATTTGGGAGTGATTTACTGAAGTGTGCTCACTCCAAACATCAGCTTTCCTGGAGCTATTGAACAGTGAAGCAAAGTCAATACACTCATGTAGTTGCCTTTATATAAGTGTCTCTAGTGTCATTATTAACACAGTCAATACCAGGAGCTTTATTTCTTGATTCCCCTGCGTGGGACACGAGTCCTGAGGTGCCCTGGGTGTGAAGCCCATCAGCCTGGAGCTGCAGGTGGGTTCCTGCAGGACTACAAAGGGTGCCTGTGCTCGAGCTGCCCAAGCAGACAGGGTAAACACCCTCAGCCCTAACTATTATAGGACAGTGAGCCCACATGTCCCGACTCACTCCCTGAGGGACACTCAGCAGAGGAGCTTGTGGTCACCCGTGCATCCCTCCTGCCCCGCCACTTGCCTTTACTGTGGCTACAGCTGGTTCCCTCTGAACACTGGAGCCTCTCTGACCTCTGCTCCCGAGGGAGTGCACCCCTCCTTTCCCAAATTCACTGTTGTCTCCCATTCATCCTTCTGTGCAGCCCCAGTTCCTCCTTCAGATATGCTCTCCTCTGTGGCAGGGACTGGAGGTGATGGAGCTCCCTCCGGGGCAGCCCCTGGGTTAGGATTAGCCCATTGCTCCCTACTGAAGGTGTTCATCTTGCAGAGGTGTGAACAACTCCTTGAAAATAAATCAAAGTTAAATATCTAAGCCCCCTTCCTGGTTTGGAGCTTCTCCATCAGCCTCACAGTTCTGCCTTGCAGGATGGCCGTGCAATCACAATGCTTCGAGCTTGGGCACAGGGATGGGACAGAAACTTGTATGTGTGTGTGTGTGCAGAGGAAAGGGGATGATCAGGATGAGGAGAAAGGATCAGGGAGCAGTGCAGCAGATTTGTGCCAGCAAAGGAAGTTTTTCCTCTGTGTCGCCTTCTTTCCTGTTTAACTCCCCCCAGCCCCTCACCAGCCACCAGCTGAAGCCTAAACCAGCTTTGAGTGTTCAGGCTCTGTCTGAGGGAGCAGAAACCTGATGTGAAAAGCCCAAATGTTGGGGTAAACGGGGAAGAAATCTCCTAAAATTATTGCAAAAAGGTCAGCTACTATTTAATTTATAGTAGATACTGCCAATGAGAATTGCCTGGGTAGGCTGTACTGATTATGAGAAAGTCCCTTCCATACCTCACCATTAGTCTGACTATTGAAAACCCCCTCTGTCCCCTCCCGAGATACCCCTCGACTGCCCCTGCTGGCAGGACATCTGCCAGGGGAGGATGGTAAGACAAAGAAGCCACCATAAATCACAGCTGCTAATTGCAAAGCCGTGTGTATCTGTCCTTGCCCTTTTGTGCCTTCGCCTTCAATCCGCGGCTTGCCCATCTGATCCATCTCCCTGTCAGCCCTGCTCCTTCGTGCCTCTCTGTGCTGCTCCCCTTTATGCTCTGAAGTGCAGCCTCTGCTTCTCCACCATCAGCTTGATTCCCTGTGTCTTCGTTCTCGAGCACTCCTGGCCCCTTTGCCAGCTTGCTCACGCCTTTTACGTTTCTCTTCTTCTTCCTTGAGCATCATCACTGTCCTTGCTTCTCTGCTTGCCTCTCTGAACAGACACACATGATGTGTTTTGCTGTTGCCATGCTTTTCAGGCATAAACTAATTACGGTCTACGAGCCAGGAGGTCAGCAGTAGGATCCTCATTTTTGCAGCCCTCAATCCCACTATGTTAATGCATACACAAACATGGATGAAGGTCTTTCAGGGAGATGGTCAGGCCCAGACACCAAAACCCTATAAAACCAGTAAAAAAGGATGGTTCTTACCACAGAAGCACTCCCTTATCAGCATATGCTGCCCCCAGTGCTCGAGAGAAAAGCCACGTCAGCTGCACTTTCATGTCAGGAAATATGCAGGAGGTAAAACTGCCAACCTGCCAACCTTTGGGTCATCTCCTCATTCTTAAAACATTAGCCAGCCTCCAGATTTCCAGGAATGGGCTTTTTACCACCCAGAACAGTTTTGGGAGACTACAAGAGCCCATAGCTTTACATTCAAGTGATTTAGGAAATATATCAGGAATAGAGCCCAGGGAGAGAAGGAAACCCCTTAGAGATTACTAGGAGCCAGTTTAGTGCTTTCCTGGAGGAAAGATAAATTGCTGGGCAAACCGAGAACTGACAGTCTCTGAGGCAGTGTTTGACTACCTGCAGAAAACTATCCTTGATACTTGCTGTCAGTACTTTGTTCCAGCCTGAACTGCCTCCACCCAAGCAAAGTTGTTCCACAGGTTTCAAACACTGAAAATCTGTAGGGAAAACAGGCTTAAAATATTTTGGAGAACAAAACAAACCAAACCAGTAAAGTTCTTCTGTGAGCTAAATACCATTATTTTTTGCAGAGACTTCTGGACTGTGGGACCCCAGCATCAGCAAATCTTGTTAACAATTTGTATGAGCATTTTTGTGAGGCACCAGAAGAATGGGTTACGTGTCTTATTGATTTAATGACAACTATCGCTGCTGGGAATTGATGCTTTCATTAGAGAAAGCAGGTTGGCAATAGACTTGTGAACGTCTGGCCAGCTCAGGAGGTGGCAGGGAATGAATGGTTTCCTCTACTGAAATAAAACTTACAGGCAAGGTGTAATGCAGGAAGGCTCTGCTAATATCACGGAGCTGTAACACAGCTCTGGTTCACTGGATAAAAAAATCCCACAGTTGCTGAAACCCACCAAAGATTATGGTTAATATATCATCCCTTTGGGAAAGAGCAGTGAAATACCTGATCAAAGCTTGTACTGGTTGCTGAATAGCTGCCTTTGAAACTCTAGGAATTTTCCCACACTGGAAATCTTTGGCTGATGATGCCAAATATCTTGGATGGCGATTCCTAGAAGAATATATGCAACGTGAGGCAAAGAAGGCTTCCTCATTGGAAAAAAAGTTGGGGAGGAAATCAGAACCACAGAAGGGTTGAGGTGGGAAGAGACCTCTGGAGGTCACCTTGTCCTGTATCATCTGCGAGTTCCCTGTGGATGCATCCCTATTCTATCCCTGAGGCCCTTAACGGAGACGTGGGGCAGCACAGGCCCCACTGTCAATCCATGGCTGCACCATTTGCCCCGAGTGGGCTTTGTGCCACCAGCCACAGCCCTCTGGACCCAGACATTCAGCTGCTTTTCAACCTGCCCCGCCATCCTCTCGTCTAAGCTGCACTTTGTCCAGGAGGATGTCATGGGAGGCAGTGTCAAGACCTCACTGAAGCTGAGGTAAAGAACACCCACCACTCTCACTGCATCGCTCCGGTCACCTCCTTCACGTCTATTGAGCACAATTTCCCCCTCACCTTTCCCTTTCTCTGCTGAAGCAACAGCAGGGCCCAAGGATGTGGTACTTTGAGAAAACAATGAGATTAAGAGGCAGACACTAAGTGTTCACAGCGCTTCTGACAGAGATAAACTGCAGTATCAGTCTCTATCAGATGGAGAGCACAGGCCCTGTGCTTCAGGGGAGAGGCTTAATGATTTAATAGAGCTTTCTCACCTCTCACTAGTGAGGTCCAGCCCTGCACACAGATATGTGGGCACCAATGGGAGACAATCTCCCATGTAAATAAACCATTAGAAGCCCTTACTTAGGGTCTCAGCACTGAAGACATTACTTGGGCACGTTTCAAACAAGAAGCAGAGCTGGTTTCCCTGTGCCAGGTTATGTCCCGCATCTCCTGGAGGAGGGTGGGTGTCTCTCTTCATTCTTTCTACTGCCTCTGGGGCTACAGCCTGTCTTTTCTTTGGTGTTTCAGGCTTTTTAGCAGGCGCTTAAGTGTTCATGTGAGTGTAGAGTGATCACGCTCCTGGTGGGAGAGGAGGGTCAAAGAATCTTCTGGATTCTGCTTCCTCTCTTTCTTTTTTTTGTCTGCCTCCCTCTCCACCTTGGCTTTCTGTTCCCCAGTGGAGCTGCTCCACGTTACCCTACCAAGCAAGCACAGCTCGGCTCTGCAGGCTGTCCTGCAGTTACAGCCTCCACTCCTGCACTCGATTAGGTGGAAACCTCTAACATTCAGCTGGATGGGAAGGGAAGGGAAGGAAGAAGAGAAACTTCCATGTGGCTGCTCGTGGTACAGCATCTACCACGTTTGCTGGGGAACAGGGTCTCTGGCATCCCCACTGACTCCATTTCTGAGGAGGGATGTCCTCTGCAAGCTCCATCTTCCTGTACAATGTGTATCCAGACGCTTTGCCCACTGAAGGCTGATGTTTAAGCATTTAAACACGTGGATCCAACAAGACCTACCAAGTTTTATCCACAAGGAAAAGCGAAGTTTGTGATGGTACCACTGCTCTATATCCTCTTAACTCATTGACATGTATTTACCATGACAGTTAATACTCATGGGGTTCACCTTGGTGAAATAAAGAAAGAGAAAGGGAGAAAGACATAAGTAAATATCAAGTATACAGACTGGGAGAAAGGAAAAGTCCTGAAAATGCTGTAAAAACTGCCAGACATCCTTATTGCTGCTATTGGGAATAAGATTTTTTTCAAGTAAAATGGCAGCAAATAGTTCAAAGAAGGAAAACAAAGATGTGATTTCAATGACCCCCTAAGAAATCTTCCTCCTTGCTATGTGAAGCTTCACCTTTTCTGATTGTTTTTTAACACCCTGCTTAGACCACTGTACTGATTACAAAATTAAGTTGCTCCTCTGAAATCAGGATGTCTACACTAAGTAACAGCCAAAGAAGCTCAAGTCCCAAATCTCACATAAGAAGCTCTGGCACCCACAAATTTCACAGGATTTTTGGGTGCTCACCACCTCCCAGGCAGGATGTGTCCTCAAATGACTGAACTGAGATAAAAAAAAAAGCAAAAAAGTCCTCTCAAAAGTAAAACACGCTTCTGATGCAAAATTAGCATTTGGCAGAGAAGTGACTCATGGTGACTGAGGGCTTCGTGCAGCTCTTCTCTGAAGCATCCAGGATCTTTTTCTGTCTTGTGATTCACCAGAAAATGGTAGATGAGCACATCTTGACCTAAGTAAAAACTGAGGGTGTTACAGAAGAAGATGAACGTCTCTTCTCTGCTCTCTGAAATGGTGCTGCTGGCAACACTGTGATGCCAGGAAGAGGGAAGACAGCATTTCCAGGGGTGGGTTGAAAGGCAGAAAGCCTCATTTACAGTGGATTCTAAGTCTTTGGGAAGCCTGACAGTGAACTAGTGGTGGATTCCACTGTGCACAGAGCAGGATCCTCCGTGGGAGGGGGACATGTCAGCTCTTCTTAGGGCCTGATGCCTTTTACTTGTTGCAGGATCCCATGTTTTGGCGCATTTTCCAAACGCTCTTGTGACCCATAGCCCCTCCCAGAGTCCAAAAATCCTGTCTTCAGGCTCTTCACAAAGACCCTTCAGACTCCTTTGAGAAGAATCTTTGGGAGTGGGGATCAGGAAAGCACCTGAGCACCATGCTAAACCACCTCTCTATACTTCCCCTTCAGACGCAGCCCCGCATCAGCGGCGCTGGGTGTAGCAAAGACAGAATTTCATCAAGCACCACATGAATTGCAGTTTTATCACCTAAATTGCTACAGGACAGAAGGAAGGAGACATCTGCAGGACACCTATATGTTTGCTGAGTGGAGCACATATATCATGAATTTGAGCTAGAGTCCAGCTGCATGAAATGGGGCAAGCATGACACCTCCAGCTCCGCAATGTTCTGGCAAAACCCTCCTGGCCAAGGCAGGGCACGGTGTGGAGCCAACAGGCACATCTGGCTGTCCGAGCACTGCGCTGATGCCCCAGGTACTCTCGTGCTTTTTGCAGCAGGGGTGTGATTGCAGGAGCCCCGGCTGCCTGGGCAGGGAGAAGCAATGAAATATGTTTTGTTTGTGGTTGGATTAGCTGGGTTTACTGATGGCTAAGGTGAAAACACCAGCCTTTCTTCTGCTTCTTGTTTCATAACCATGCTCCTTGTCATAATTCATTTCTACATCTCTCTTAATTATTTTTTAATCCAGATGACTCCCCACAGCAAAGTCCCTGAGTCAAGCAGTCTCTCATCCTGTAGAACAGAGAAATAAATGTTGACAATGATCTTTTTTTCTTCACATCAAGTAGAATTAAGTGCCAGCTTTTGTCATGACTACAGAATATTCTCTCTCGGCAGAGGATTCCCTTTGGATAAATGCTCATCACAAAATAGCACCTTCCCAGCATCCCTCATTAACCATCTCTCTGGTCAAAATTTCCAGGACCTTCCTACTGCAAAAACACGGTGACACTGATGTCATGGTTTGACCTGAGCACATCTTAAACAATCTAAATCAGATTTTGTGGGAAGGGTAGTTACAACTACAGAGCAATACTCAGGGTAAACACTTGAGGTGGAGGATGTTAGCTGAGCTCTGTTGGATGGCAGCATCACGCTACAGGCACTTGAGGGATCCCTGAGCTAGTGGCTGGGTGTGTCATTCCCCGTGGCTCCAGACATCCACGTACAAAGTCCTTTTTTGCCACTTATGTTGTGAATGCAGGCAAGGGCAAGTGACTTCAGGCTTTTGTGCTTCCCTTCTCTGGGCTTTCCATGAAAAGGAAGGTGAAAATCGCTTCCCCCATGCTGCTCCTGAAGGGAATCTGAGCAGGAGCCCTTTTCATAAGGATGCTTTGCTGTAGGATCATCCACCTGTCCTAAGGCGCCTGCTGAACCTTTGTGTCGAGTGGCAAAGGAGCAATGCAGAGGTGATATCGGGCCAGCCATGCAGACCTGAGCACAAAATGCTGCCTCGGTGAGGCTGCTGCCTTGAGCAACAAAGACAAGGAAAAAAAAGAAAGGAGTAGAATTCAAATCCTGCCATTGCTTTCATGGTAATCAGCATGGCATTATGCAGAATGATTTGTAATTTTACACTGACAGCTATTATCTTCTGGCAGCCACCACGACTTGAACAAATGTCTGACGTTGCAAGGGGCTGGGGGTTTGTGCCTTTGACAAGAACCTCGGCTCAGTAAGGAGCCCAAAGAGAGGGAGACGCTGCTCTGCAGTCCTCGCTGCAATCCTGGCCTATGGATCACAGAATCCTTCCTTGGTGCCTGTGGTGGTGCTGTGATGTCAGCCTCACTTGAAACTCCTTTTGCAGAGCAATACAAGAAACACAGCCTGTGGACTTTGCTTTTAACATCCTCCTTTTCTTCCAATGGAGAAGGGTCCGGAATGAGAGGAGATGCAGGGATAAACCCTGCAGCTTGACCCAACGTGGCAGATTTTGAATACGAATAAGAAATGTCAAAGGAATATCCAAGCTCTTACTTGGGCAAAAAACTTTTATTTTTCAGAAGATGCCTTCTAGACAGGCAAAGTGCCTGGGTAATAAGTGATCAAGTGACTCTTCAGCTGTACAGGTTCACAGGAAATTGTCTCATATTCCTTATGATTCACAAAACAAGGGAAGCAGGATACAGAAAATGAGAAATACTCTCTTTTGCCTTGAATTTGTTTGTCTTTTCAACTGAATTTCTCAGAAATCCAAATCCAACTGACTGGGAGAGCTTCAGCATCATGAGCTGTCTGGTCCTGGACACTCAAGAGGATTAAACACAAAATGGGATGAGGCTCCAGAGCTGGAATTCTCCAGTTCAGGTTCATTCATAATATTAATATTTCCCTTGCTATCAGGTCTTGTTCATTCTAGGTGCCTGGGTAGCGCAGGCCCCCCCACCAACCACAAAAATGCCCTGCCAATCCACAGGGATTTCCTATAGTGCTATTTTTAGAAAAAAATTTAGAATTTTGAATCAATAAAAACTGCTTAGGTCAGAGTTCCATCTGTGATAAGCCTGGCTGGTTTTCAATCAATCTCTTCATTAAATGTTCATGTCTTGATAGAAAATTAGTAAAAAAGGAGGATTTTTTGTTTTGTAGGGAAAAAAATTGCCTTTCAAGCAAAGCAGATATAATTTGTCTAAAGTTGATCCACACTTACAGAACTTCTTTGGCTTCTGTGAATATTTTTAGTTTTTGTCTGGCTACTTTTGATGGTTTATTTAAGGTGCTGTTGGCACAAGTGGGAGATTTCTGGGAACTTTTTAAAAGCTTTTAAATTTTTCTGCTTTTATTCTGGAAGCTTTTTTGTGCCCAACAGCTGACAAGCTGTTTCCAGCTCTAGTGGCTTGTCCAATAAAATATATTAAGGTTCCCTACAGCCTTGATACATTTCTGTGATGCTCAGAAAAATAAAGGGCTGAAATTCCCACCTCAAAGCCTCTCACCAAGTATTCTGCCTGATGTGTAAAAACCCCAGTGTCCTGAGGCATTTGTAATATAAAGCTGAGGTTATATAATGCACCATCCCCTTCAAACCTGATCAGGACAGAACCAAGGTCATTCCCCTGGTAACTTCAGGAGACTTTGGCACAAATCCATGGCTTTTTTTTTTATAATTACAAGCCACTTTTGAAAATCTTGCCTGATACCACCAAAATTTCCTCAGCCTGAAGAAAGATGCTTTTCAAAATTTTTCCTGGCAATGCCTTTTTTTCCCCAGGTGCTCCTTTTCCAGGGTGAGGAGGTGTTGGCATCTCTTTTGAGGTGTTTCAGGCTGTCCAGCACACGAGATCCAATGGGATCTGGCACAGTGGTCCCTCAAAGCAGAGGGACAGCTCCCCCAGGTGGCTCTGGAACATCTGGCTGGGATTTGGTGTCCAGTGGCCCTTTTTGTCTGAAGGCACGTGAGCTTTGCCAGCTGGTAGATAAACATCAAACCAGCCTCATCCAGGTAAAGCCATTTTTACTTATTTCAAAGATATGGCTGCTCTCCTCAGTGGGCACAGCTCCACAGCCTCTCCATTCTCCTCCTTCCCAAGCCCTGGCTGGGCCCTGGGGTCCTTTAATGTTTGGGATCTTCCTTTTAATCTCAGGTTTAGCCTTGAGAAGAGCAAACTCTTTGCAGCCTGAGTGGAGCCAGCCAGGAGCTACTCCCCAATAAACATCTTGTCCTTTGTTTTGCCCAGCAATGTTATCTAGGTCATTGTTTTACTTTTCCTGCTTAGTCTCACTCAGGGTGACTGAAACCACATAGAAACCATAAAATGGGCAGCTCCCTGTTTTCAAGGACCATCTTCACACATCCTTTGGATGCTCACCTCACCTTCTCCATCCTAATTCCCGACACACTGAGATTCCTCACTTCCTCATGGCAGCATCTCACCAACCCTGCCATGGGTAGGATTTGCTGGGGTCATTCTGCACAGAGGGCATGGCCAGATCCTCATCCCACTATGGCACCTGGTGGGCAGTGGGGTGTCACTCAAATACCTGAACGCTGTCTCTGAAGAAATCAACCCTCTAAGGCTCAGCTGTAACAGTGAGCAGGTCTGTGTGAAAAAAAAAATTAGAAATTCAAAGAGAGTTGACTTTTCTCTCCCCACTCAGCTCCGTGTTTACCTCTGAACATCAGCACTCACGGCAGGACTGTGTTTCCGTGTAACACACGCACCCCTTAGACAATTACACTCATTGCTGGTGTTGGTGGCTCAGACATCTGCTAGGCTCCACCGCAATTCTGCCAGCAGTGCTCGGGAGCTGAGCAGGGACACTACACGTGGTCCAAGCTGCATCCCGAGCCTGCCCAGTGCCACTCGCACCCCCTCCCTGCTCCCTTGGCTGCTCTGGGAAAATCGAAAGGGGCCGGGATCTGTTACGGTAGGATGCAGAGGTCTGCCCCAGCACGCAGGCCAGCACTTATCTGCGAAGTGGGAATAGCCCCTTTCATCTCAGCCAATTAACTCCGGAGGATAAAGATGGTGACGGAGTCGACAGCAGCTGAGTTTATCACAGCTTTCGGTTTAGAAGAAACAACCCGCTAATGTGTGCTCTGAGCAGATGGATGTCACACAAGCCAGGGTTTTAGGAAGCATTCCCGATTTTTCCAGACTTCTCTTCTTAAGACCTTCCCATTGCCTTTTCTGCGCTCCAGGGAGATCAGCAAGGGCCAGAGCGGGATGGTGGGGGGAGCAGCAGCCAAGGAAAGGTAGGGAGGACTGGCTGGAAACCCTCTGACCCAGGACGGGGAGCCCTGAGGCTGGTGTAACTTCTGCCCCGGGGGGACCTGCAGCAGACAACCCTCCCCCATCGGGAAGGGATTTGCACCTGGAGCCCTTGTTCCTGTGCTCACACTGCTCTTCTCACCTGGAAAATGCCGTCCTCGAGGGAAGGACCCCACAGAGCTTTACGAAGGCAGTAGTCTGCCCCCAGCACATGTTGGGGTGGGTGAGCTGGCAACGGTAGAAGCCAAGATGCCAGAAACCCCTGGTGCAGGAGACCCCCTG
>VZRR01003450.1:862211-878426 GCA_013398015.1 Oreocharis arfaki | reverse complement strand
GTGCCGAGCTGCACCCCCAGGGCATCCCTTGCAGGGGATGCTTTCGGGTTAAAGCGGCGATTTCAGCCACCCCACAGCACCCCGCATCAAGCACATAATTCAGATGCCAGATTTGCAACAGCCTCTAACACAAACATTTTGTTTATTGCTCAAATGGAGTATGAAGAGAATCACAAATTTTCTGTCTTATTTTTGAAGCCCTTCGCTTGTTCTTGCATAGTTTCTGAAATGCCCAACCCTACAGGAAGTTCAACAAGGGCTTGGTGTTCTGCCCTTAGGGTATGAATCAGTGTGAGTGGGCACAGGATAACGTACAGCCTGCCTGCTCACTTAAGGCTCTGCTCTTTGCACAGCACCAGAAACAGGGCTTTATTGCCAAATAATCCTTCATTCCTGAAATCATCTACCCCAGCACTCTGAAATATCAAGAGATAAATGCTAATTTCGGTGATGCCCCAAGCCACACTCACAAAACTTGTTCACAGTGTTTATCATTTCAGCCAAAAATTGTTGTAATACTTCTTCTTGGTAATTATTTTAAAAAGTCATTGCAATGTGTCCCCTGCCCCTCTGCACAATGTGCCTGTCCCCTTCTTTTAGTGGCAGCTACAGGAACCAGATGCCAAGGTGAGGAAGACAATTCTCCCGTGGCAAGGAACATCTGGCTCTCTGGCAAACTCCAAAGACCATTGTGTCAGCCAACCTCTCTGGTGTGGATTCTGGTTATACAGTGAGGTTGCCCGTGAGCTGGCACAAAAAGCTTGCTGTTCCAGGCACCTCCTGTCTTCAGGTGACTTTTGAATGTAGAAGACTGGTTGCTTTGCCCAAAAGACCTGGTTTCTTGAAAGCTTCTCGGCTTATCTGTGCTGTCCTTGTTTCCCAGCTGTACTCTTTGCTAGCCTCAGACCTAACCACATTTCTGCCATGCACAGTGGCTTCTTTTTTCCTCAGAAAAGGTTTATGCACTGACCTTTTCCCCACAGCTCACTTTTGCCTTCTGTTTGTCTCACTCAACTTCAAGCAGTTCTCTGAAAAACCTAAATAAGGAGTTTTGCCATCCTAGGTTATACCTGTAGTCAATGGCCCAGAAGACAGAAGAGATATTTCTCCCAGCAGGAGTTACAGCTGGGCACGATGGTGTTCTCTAGGTCTTTCTTCCTGTTTGAATGACCGTGGTCCTATCTTGGGCAGCTTAGTGGTATGCAAGGATATGGAAGGTAGCTTAGAGCTGGCTTGTAGTTCGCTTCTGCTATGATGATACCAGAGGTGGCTTGTCCAGGCATCACTCAGATGATGTGGGCCATGGGGCAGGGTGGGATTCTTCAGGTCCCAAACTAGAAGGATTTTGTGGATTCTGCTTTGAGAGTGCATTTATGGGTATAAAAGAGCTGACAGCCACATGAGGTGCAAACGCAGTGAAGAAAGTAGCCTTTGACTAGTGTTAATTTTTTTGGCTGGTGAAATGCCTCCTGTCTTCTATCAAGTGCACTGAAATGACTATGTTAAATTAAATAATTTCCTCCTCTTTTTTTTCTTAAATATCCAGCATTTTGTTTCATGTAGTAACATTTGCTGCAATAGAATGTCAAATCATTGTGGTAGAGCTAAACTACTATGGCTTGAAGAGTTTTGCAAAAACATGGGGTTTTATTTAGACAAACATGGAGATTTTGGTTAGTCTGAGGTAGCAGCAAATGAGGCAGAAATAAAAAACTTGGAAAGTTAAGAGTCTGCTCTCTCTGTTTGGTTTGCTACTTACATAGGAAGCATTCTTGATTTTATAGCAAACTTTCTTTATGCCCCTTCTTAAACTGATGTTGTGCTTTGCCAGGACCTGAAAGGTAAAAATTAAAAATAATGGACTGTTCTGCATCAGTTATGAGACATTTACACCTTGAATGCATCTTCTTTCTATTATTAATTGTCCTTTTCCCAGTATGGATTATAAAAATGGGCTGCTTTGAAAACAGTCTTCCCCAGCCTCCCGATAGAAGGAGGCATGGCAGACATGGTTTGGGTTCTACATCTTGTTGCTCCTGGGGCACCTCTTGCCTGTTCCTTCTGCCTGCGGGAGAGGAGAGGGGTCCAAGAGCACAGCTGCCAGGCCAGAAGTCAGAGTTTTCATGAGTTTCATCTCCAAACCCTCTGAGATGTTCATGCAGAAGGGTTTCTCCCTCAGGGCTTTAATTTCATCAGCTAGAGCTGAGCAAACAGAGTCGGACCACCAGGTCCCTGTCACTGCTGTAGGCAACATCCCCAGGAGACCAGGTTAGCTCAAAGCTAGCTCTGGAATAGCTGCTCTTCAAAAACAGCCAGGCATTAAGTGTCTGAGTGGAAAAACTTTACTAAAAGGTGCATTGCGCTGCCTAAAAATAGTTACCACATCTTTGTCCAAACCACATCCCTCTGGAGGGCTCCAGTATTAAAGCACATTTGGATCTAAGAGGAATCCTAATCAGGGAGACATTTTGCTTTGGCCACAGACCTCTCCGAAGTCACTGGGAAGCATCTGCAGAGGCGCTGGGAGGACTTGGCCGTCGCCCATGCCTACGCACTGCAGCAGCGAGTTGGCTCTTTGAGTGGCTTCCTTTAATTGGGGTGATCGCTCACATGCAGAGGAGCAAATTAAAATCCTGGGAGCTTGGCTGCGCAGAGAAGCTCATGGCTGCTCGGGGAAGGCTGAGGGACTGACACAGAACCGTGGGCTCCTTTAGGTTGGAACAGGACTTTAAGGTCATCGAGTCCAACCACTAACGCAGCACTGCCAAGGCCACCAACAAACCGTGTCGCCAGGTGACACATCTACACGTCTTTTAAATACCTCCAGGGATACTGACTCCACCACTTCCCAAGGCAGCCTATTCCAGTGATTCCCCAGAAGCTTCTCCAGACCTTTTCCCAGATTTATTGACCTTCTCTGGGCATGCTCCAGCACCTCAATGTCTTTCTTGTAGTGAGTGCCCCAAAACTGAAGACAGGATTTGAAGTGCAGCCTCACTTGCACTGAATAAGGGGGACAATCACTGCTCTGGTCCTGCTGGCCAGGCTATTTCTGTGAGCAGGAGGTATCACTTGTCACCTCATCGCCTGCCCCATGGGAAAAACTCCCCTCCAGACACCGTGTTTGCCTTTTCGAGAGTGTTTGCCTGGAGGGAAGAGGCTCCCCAGAATAGGGTGTCTTACCATGGGCTGTCCCAGCATGCTTTGGGGAGACCACGACCTGCCACACTGAGCCTGTGGCTCCAAACTCACTTCCCATCTGTCTCCCCTGTCAGCAGGATTCCTGTACCTCCCCCCCAAGTAGATGGATGGGATTTTGGATGGGAAGGGTCAAGGTCCAATTGAATCCAGCATATCCCCTTCCTCTTTCACCCTCACCCTACCAGGGCTGTCCTTTGTAGAGCTCAGCTTTGCTCCTTCCATAATAGCAGACATTTCAAACACTGTTAAAAAAAAATAAAAATAAAATTGTCCCAAAACTCTCTCACTCCCCAATGCTCCTCTTTTTCTTTTCCCAGCAACTTTCTTTCTTTAAATTTAAGATGGTGCTGATCACCTTTGCTCCAAAAATACACAAAGCTGCTGCATAACTATTTTCCAAATAATTAATCTTTCCAGTGGAATAACTTAAAGCCTCATGTTTCCTGTTATGTTACACAGCTGCAATTTGTAACAAGAGATCCCGCGCTGAGCTACGTGGGCAGAGGGCCAAGGACATGGCGCTTTACCTACACAAGAGCCCTACATAAATAATCCTTCCCTGCATGTTAAACAGTTAGGTACTGTTCAGTTCAAGAAAAAAAGGAGAGAGAAAACAAAAGCCTTTCTTCTGGTTGTCATTTCACAGTTTGGAGTTAAATTTTCAGCGGTAATCTGTTTTTTTTCGTAAGCTTCAGGGGTTGGGAATGCCCCTTCTCAGCTGCCAGGGACATACGTGCTCAGTTCCACTACCAATAGCTGTTTTATTGATTAACTCACATGTCAAACAAGTATTTTGTCTGCCATAGAGCTTACAGCCTCCTGTATAACTGGGATCTCAAGACGTGCCAAGTATAAGCAGAGTAATCCTTACTTCTCTGCCCAAAACCAGGCTTGCGTGGAAATCGTGGGAGATGGCCAGGGGATAAGGGATGTCACTGGATGAGACAGCCCTTGGAGGGCCACTGGAGCCCAGCATAAATCAGAGCTACCCTGAGATGGCAAGAAAGGATGCCAGGAGCTGCTCTGGTCCCCTGCCAGCTGCAGCATGGGGACAGCCCTGAGGCAATATAAAGCCTCCCTTGGCAAACCTTCATCCCTCCTCTGCCTGGCACAACATGCAGCTCCCATCACGCTGGAACGTGGGGCTCTGGCCTCCCAAACTCACTGAGTGTCTCTTGTCATGTGTGTTTTACATATCCATAATAACAGCATCATATGTACTGTGGGGCAAATGCGGGGCTCAGCTGAAGTAGTAGCAGTGTTTATCGGAATTATAAATCATCATCAGAATCACACAGACTGCTATTATACTCTCAGGATAGCAGCGAGAAGGACTGAGACGTGGCATAAATCAGTTGTAAATTGTTGTCTTATCAAATTGAGGGAAAGGATTTCAAAGGCTTCCAGCGAAGGCACACAAGCACAGCGTGCACGCTCACGGGTCAACCTCCCAGTTTCGTCCCTAAAAATACAGGTACGAGCTCAGCAGAAGTTTGCTGTGGGATGGGAGGAGCTGAAAGCATCTAAACCAGTTCAGCACTTCACCTCCTGTGCTGTCAGTGGGATTTTAGGCATCATTCACTTCCAGACCTCTAGATACACTCAAAGCATCTAACCTGTGGTTAATGGGACTAACATGAGCGAGGTGGGAGGGACTGGAGGATGTGTCCCTTGTAAGAGCAGGTGCTGCTGCTTGCCTCCCCTTTTTGGTGAGGAGATGAGGGTCTGAGTGCACTCTGTGAAAATCTCAATTCACTCAGCCCAGCGAGGCAATGAGCCAGGAAAGATTACTTCCAGCACCTCCCAAATTTGAAGGATACTCCTATCTGTTTTGGGGGGGTACCATGAGATTTCCAGATGATGGAGTGGTCTTGCTGGGAGGAGGGAGTGAGGACACTGCAGGCTGTGGTTTCCCTTGGCTCTTCCCATGGCTTATGCTCACACTGATGGGATTTACCCCAGGTGATGGAGAAGAGGCTGCCCATGTTGGGACCAGTCCCAGCTGGTCAGGTCTGCTGCTCTGGTCACATCAGGCACATCAGCTGAAATAAACCTCCAAAAGAGAAACAATTTGAAATCAGGCAAACAGGAGAACAGCTTCCAGAAGGCATGAAAATTAGCTTGTTTCATGCTTAGAATAACCCCATTACCTCAATATCCTGAATGAATTATGCCAAACTTCCCATGCATATATGCACACACGCACACACACAAATTCCCCCTTTGGGCTACTTAACAACAGTGAGAAATTTCAGAAGAAGCAGCTCCTGAAAAGAGGGAATTTGAAACAAAAGTGTCCTTTGGAGCAGAACTACAAAGTGTGTAACATCGTGCTTTGATATTTAGAATGGCAATTGTTCTCCTTATTGTGAAGTACATTTCTTTTGTACCAACAAATTTTCGAAAAAGAAGCTTAATCTTGCACACATTGTGCATTAGGAAACTTCTCAAATTAAGACCTCTTTGAGACGCTGATCAATGCAGTGGTGAGGAAGGCCAAGAGGAAAAAAAAAAGCAGCTCAGAGAGGGAAAATTATTTGCTTCCAGACAGAGAGGGCTACTTATTGTAAACAAGGATGGGGGGAGCTTAGGCTGCATTACGAGAAATTATGTTTGTGACTTAACTTCTCCTGTGTGAGACCAGAGCCAGGGGGTTTGCACCCAGGTAAAGCAGCCATAGAGGTAATTGTACTTCAAGAGTGTTCAATGTTCTCCTCACACATGGGTGCTGTCAAACTCCACGCATCTTAAAGAGCTTAAAAACCTGTTTGTGGACTTTTTCATTTCAAAGCACAGAATAAAACACTGGACTCGCGTGAAACCCTTGCCTTTTCCTTGTGTCTGCTCTTAGCTGCCTCTCCGCATGTGACTAAACCATGAGTCCACTTTTTTCATCAGAGTGATCCAAAAGACTGCATGTCACCTGGAAATGACTGTGTCAGCACAACTCTTATTAGACATCAGGGAATCCCTACCAGCAACTTGGCCCAACCCTGGGAAACCTTCTCCCCTTTCTTGCATGGACGAGACACAGATCCACAGTCAAATTGGATACACTTTTTCCACCACTTGCAGAAGTTTGGATATTTTCTCCCAAGTTTGAAGCAGTGGGTGGCAAATCTTGGAGAAGAAATGGGAAGGACATGATGGGAGATCATATATGGCTAGAGAAAGGAATGTAGCAGGAAAGCTGATGAATTGGTGAAAAGAACAAGCAAGCAAGCAAAAAGTAAAATAAACTTACGGAAACATGGAGAAGTTCCAGTGAAAGGGGAAAGAGAAACAATCTGGGAATGTCAGGCAGCAATGTGGACAGTATATTTAGTTAAGCCATTGACACTGGTGGGAAAAGTGACAATTGCAGGGTTTAGGTCTTAATCCAACGAGGGAATTTCAGCATGGGCTTATTTTTAGGCATGTGAGTAATCCTCATGAATTCAGCTCAGAAAGGTAGATCCCAGCTCATATCATCCTGTTGTCAGTGTGGACCTCACTGTTAGGAAAAGAAAATGTTTTAAACCTCTTTTAAGTCACATTTTATTTTTCCTTGTGAAAAAAATATACATGCCCAAATTTATTCTGATTAATAAGGACATAGAGGTGGCTGTTTTGATCTGGGGAAACAGGGTTTGAGGTTTCCTGTGGGCTGAGACAGGTCTGCCTGGGAAGGCTGCTCCTGCTCCGGTTGTGTTTTGCTGAGAGCAGGCAGAGCCGGAAAAGCAGAATGATAGAGACACTTCTGGCATGATGGAGTGAGCACCAGGACACCCAAGACATCACATCCTCAGGAGAGGGACTTATCTGGCATGGAGAAAACAGGACAGGTCACCACTGTGTCCACCCCAGGCTCTTGCAACCTGTACAGGGCGTGGCTCGGGTGGAAAAGGAAACAGAAGAGCACATCTGAGGGGGAGCCTGGCTCGAACACTCAGTGCACAGTTTATTGTATTTACATTTTAGAGGAGATAATACTATTATAGTAATTTATTGATTGTTTCGAAGTCCACTGTCTCCTCTTAAAAGTCAGACTAGACAAAAGTTTCACATAAAGTATTTCATTCACTGGATTTTAGGGTATTTTTTTTGGAGGGGGAGGCAGGATTACTAGTTCTTTCTGCATCCATCCTTTTAAAATGCTCTCAATAATAACTGTTTTGAAGCTTTCAGACGCTGAAAAAACAGTGATGCTTGGAGTCACCCAGCTTCAAGTGAGCTGTTCCTATGTAGAGATGGTCCTACTCTCTCTCAGTGACATTTTATCACTTGCTGCAAGCACTGCAGTGTCCCCTGACACAGCAACGCCTGTTCCTTGCGTGCCAGTGATCTCCACTGATACCAGAAAGATTAACCACAACCTCATCATCCCCTTTTTGTGCTGGGCTTTGTACTGGTAAACCTGCTGGCTATTGAAACAGCCACAGAAAACCGTGCCTCGTCCTGCAGAGGCTGCATTTAGCCAACTCCACACTGCTCCAGAGCTTCAAAGTCTTCAGGGAATTTAGGAAATTAGGATGTCTGAAGGGGTCTCTGTTGGATGAAGTGTAATGTCACAGAGAGATGGTTCCTCTGCTGGACATGGATACAGCACTTGTGGGCCCCATGGAGAGCCCCAAATCTGGGAGAAATTACCACCTTTCTTGAAAACGAGCACATCTCAAGGCATTGGCTGATCAGAAAGACCTGCCTGTGTCAGTCTGGCATCTTCTGCTTAACAGGTTGATTTTTAGCAAATAGACCCATATAAGAGGAATTTGTCAGCAGGTTACTCTGCTTCTTTCCATTGGATTGACGTGACCAACTTCAACAACATCCCATACTTTAAAATTTATTTTGGAAGAGGGTTGAAACCAGTGAGATTTGGCTAGTCCATCCTCATCCTTTTATCAGTGACATCATGAGTCACTGAAATTTAGGAAATTAGGAGGAGAACTCCACTAACTGGGCTCCTACAAATATACATCAAGTTGCATCCAAGTTTGCCAAACCTTCCAAGGAGGAATTAAGGAATACAAAACAGATGGAGAAATGACTGATATGAAGCAGGTCAGATGCTCAGAAAATATAGCAGTGTTGCAAAAAAAAAAAAAAAAAGAAAGAAAGAAAAGAACCGGAGTCTCATTTTAATCAGTATAAAAATTCATCCCCATGATTATGCAAGCGTTTTATACCGTCTTAGATACAAGTTTTGTGGAAAAAGTGCTTTATCATACCGTGCTGCTATGGGGCTGAGAGCAGGAGCTCAGGAAAGCAAGGTCCAGGTCCTTTATCACCCCAGCCCTGAAATCTGGATTAGACAGCAATAGTTTAAGAAAACCAGGCAGGAGCAGCAGCTTTATTTACGGGAGGGTTATCACCGTGGTGTGGAGTGATGGTGACAGCGATGGGAAATTTGGGCTAGAAATGCTCACAAGCACGCCTCAGACTTTTGCCTTTAGTCAGCCTTGAGAGCAGCATTTAACCCTGCAGAGAAGGGATCACTAAGTGCTGGCACCGAACCCAGCCTGTGCATCTTGCCCAACTTCAGCTCCCCTTCTTCCTCCTCCGGCCTTTTACTGTGGGGAGAGGAGGAGTGAGGTGGGGGAGCAAACAACACAGCAGGACTTCAGAAATCCTCCCAGCATCCGTGTCAGGAGGAAGCACAGACCTCGGACACCCATCTATTCCAGTAAGAAGCATTTATCAGTGCCAACCTGGGCAGTCGCAAGAGCAGGAACCAGCAGACACTTAGCAGCACTCGGGCGAGGCAAGGCGGCACGTAGGGACGCGTGGATCATTTCCCCCCCTTTCTCCCCGAGCCTGACTGCGGCAGACAGCGTTCAACCCCCTCTGCACCTCCCGGCCTCCCTCTCCCGGCTCCATCCCTGCCAAGCGCAGCTGCTCGGCTCGGGGTGCCGCCGCAGCTCCCGCTCCCGCTGGCACGGCTGCTGCGGAGCGGGGCCGGGGAGGGCCCTGCTGACGCACCCGATTGGTATTAGAAGACTTCACTGGCTATTTATAGGCCCCCACCGACCGCAGAAAGCTCTTGGCCTCGCTTTTTCTCCCTCCCTCCCTCCATCTCACTCACTGGCTTTAGCTCAGCACAGGAGGGGGAGCAAAAGAAATGCTGTCAGTGAACCAGCGAGTCCAAGTGCAACATTCCCAAGCACAGCAAAATTTCTGCCCCTCCGCTAGCGGATTCAGTCTGAACAAATTATTTCCAGAATGCCGGCCTTTCACTCTGGTGTTCTTTCCTCCTTTACAGCCTGCATTTCTTCCCCGTTTTGCCTTTTTTTTTTTTTCCCCTTTCCTTTTCCCTCTCTCTCTGCGCAGTTTCACTTTCCAGTTCCTGGCATTGGCTTGGCTGTTCCTCAGCAGGGCTGGATACAGACCAGGGAGGGGGAGACCTCTCTATTGAGCTTGGCAGATTTCCCCAGTTCCTGCCAGGAGCTTCCCTGCATGTCTCTCTCCAATACCCCGGCTGAGCCCTGACCCTTATTTTGGCCCACGACATCTGATGCTCTCCTGACTGCAGGGCCAGGCTTCAGCTCCCACATTCACCCTCTGAAGGACAGACCCGTGATCCCCACCCTTGTCACCCATGCCTCTCCAGCCCCCGCCCTGTTCCCGTGCCGGTGGGTGAGTCAATGAGGACTAAGCAGGGCTGTGGATGGGAATTGTACCCACGCATCGACCCTGGGTGCTCCTTCAGCGAAGATAACCACAGCAATAAGTTTTAAAGTGCTGTTGTTGCAGAAGCACAGTCTGCTCCAGTTTGGGGCAGAGGCAGCATTTGGAAATGTGAGTAAAAAATTCAGTACACCTGGACATGGGCAGTGAGGTAAAAACAATGCCTAGTGTCCACAGCAAAGGCACTGATGGAGAAGTAAAGCCATTTATAATCACTTCAGTGAAGTGAAAAATAGAGGTCACTGGAGGTGCACATCCATTTTTTTTTTAACAAAACAGTGCTGATTTTCACAATATTTACTGTCAGAAGCATTTCTGACAGAAGCACTCCCGTCTGCATGCAGACCCTCAGGTTTACAACAGAGGTAAGAGACAACGACTGTGGGAATTAAATCTGGAGCAAGCCATTTTTCTTCTGCTTTCTCACTGAATTAACTATTGCTGCACCCGAGAGACTCCACTCCTTGCAGCTCCATCAGCACTTCGGGGCTAAAGCAATCAAGGGGTGGGAGGTGTATTCTCACACTTATCCTTACGTAAATCACTTTACCTCTCAGTTTTTGTATGGCACGCTGCTCCATGCTTATCTCTGCAGACTTGCAGGCTCCGGGGCTCTCTCCCACTGCAGGATGGGATGTACAGCACCAACTCCAGGCATATCCCAGAGGGCTTTGGCTTGCAGCAACGCTGGCAGACAAATAACAGGGCCAGGGTCTTTCTCCTCAGAGAGGAATGGCACATCAGAGCCAAGCAGCTGGTCCCAAGCTAATGCATTGTGCTCTTCAAAATTATTATTATTTGTAGTATTTACCATGACCAGTTCTGGGCTCCTCAGTACAAGAGACATGGAGCTCCTGGTCCAGCTCCTGGTCCAGCTCCTGGTCCAGCAGAAACAAAGTTAATCAAGGGACTGCAGCATCTCCCCTATGAAGAAACAATGAGGGAGCTGGGCCTGTTCAGCCTGGAGAAGAGACACTGAGAGGGAACCTCATCAATGTCTGTCAGCGTCTGCAGGGAGGGGGCAGAGGATGGGCCAGGCTCTGCTCGGCGGTGCCGGGCAATGGGACAGGAGGCAACGGGCAGGGACTGAGGCACAGGAAGCTCCACCTGAACATGAGGAAGAGGTTCCTTACTGTGCAGTGACTGCACATGGAACAGATTGCCCAGAGAGGTTGTGGAGTCTCCCTTACTGGAGATACTCCAGAAGCATCTGGACACACTCCTGTGCCGTGTGCTCTAGGACAGACCTGCCTGAGCAGGGAGGTTGGATCAGATCACTGTGGTCTCCTCCAATCTGACCCATTCTGTGATTCTGTAGCTCATCAAAACAAAGATACAGTAATTAATTTGAACCTGGGGAGGGTGCTTAACATTTGGCCACAGAACCAAGAGCATTTTACTTTTCCTTGACAAGCTTCTCCCTGCATAATTTTCTGATCCCATTTCTAAACCTCGATGCAAATGAAGCTCTTGCTAAAGGTGTCTTACTTGCAGCTGTGTCATGACCGGCTCACATAGGCTGTGTGGGACTGAAAACTGGGTAAGAGAAAGGAAACTCTAATCACATCTATGCAGCTCCTTTAGAGGCTTCACAGAATTGCATTTGCTGTGTCTGGCAAGGTGAGCAGGCTGCCAGTGGTCAAAAACGACTTGATGGGAAGGGGATGGGAAGTGGCCTGGCAAAAGGAAAGCACCCCTTCTCATCTGACCATGCTGGAGGGTGCATGCTGTGGCACTGAAGAGCCATGTACCCCGTCAACCTCTCTCCTCACACTACATCTCTGCAGAGCTGAAAGCCTACAGACCCTTTTTAGAGTCAAATCAGTACAATCAGATTCCCCTTGCCGCAAGCGACAGCCAGGACACTTCAGCGTTGCATCCTTCTCAATGTGGAGATGCTTCAGCCCTGCCTTGAAAACTGCATGGTCACCCTGGAAATGTGGGATAAGCCAGTAAAATTTCAGGATGCCTCTGTAAGGCTGTTTTAAAAGCAGATCAGAAGCAACAGCCTGCACAGGACAATTTTGATTCATTCCCCAGTTCCTACTTCTTCAGTTTTGGAGAGGCACATTCATAAACCATAAAAGCAAATTATCCCTCCACTGACGAAGATCCAGCCTTGACCCTTCTGCAGCACAATTAAAATGTAAAAGCACTTTTGCCATATGACTAAAATTGTTCCTTTCATTTACACCCCATTTTCTGCCAGCACCAATGTGTAAGGTGATTATGACTCACAATAAACGTCTTGTCGTTCTCCCACAATAAAATCCTGATTTTGAGGGACTTGCAACGTGAGCTGGACAAACACCTCATAAGATGTAATTCACTCTTGAATTCAGCATCCTTGTCCACATGCAGCTTTGTTTTCTCCAATTTTTGTGTGTTTTCTCACTGGGGGTTTCCTAGAAGTAAATCTTGCTCTCACAGACTATCCAAAAGCATCCTTGCTACAAGCACCTGACCCTTGGCATTCGACAGAGGAATGTGCTTGGTTCATGGCTGTAATTTATGGCATTTTTGCCAGTGCTACAGTTATGCCACTCCATTCCTAAGCAGGAAAACCCACACAGGCTCTGCCTTGGATGGGCTGCAGTCAGATGACAGCTGGTAATGCTGAGGTGCTGCACACCTGGCTGGGGAAATTTGCACACAAGCACCCATTAGGCATTTCAGAGGTCTACATACAAGTTCTGCTAATTTCTTCAATAAATGTAGGGGGAAAACCTCCATATTCAAATTGCAGTTCAGACTTCGGACTTAAGAGTGGAGTGCTCACTATTGTATTTTAATTCAGTAAATGTCATGTGGTTTCTGGTAGTGGAATAATACAAGCAACTCAGCGTGTTACGCATTTATGGATTAGGCTGGAAATGTTTGTAAACCAGGCAATAAAGCTGTATGAGCAGAAGTATTGACAAGATATTAGTGAAGTAATCCGAGTTTTAAAATCATGGGAGAAGTTGGTGTTTGGCAGTGCTGTATGGGGACACAGACACTGGACAGCTGAAAACATTATAGCCAATAGAACTAACACAGTCCAAGGTGAAGAGCAGCTTACAAATGGGTATAAATGGCATGATTTAGGGCTAAAACATCACAGATTTTTTTGCCTTTAGGTAAAGGAGGGTCTGTTTTCTTGCAACAAGAGCTCTGGATCTTCTCTCCAGGTCATTTGCAACACAAAGGGATTGGGAATGTGATGTTAAATTGCTGGAGAACACACATGAGCATGATTATGTGATGATAGTAATGACATTAAACCCAAATCTCAATCCTTCAAACTACACAATTACATTGTATGTCCTGTAATAAACCCAGTACTTTCCACATAACTATTTGGAAAGATGAATGTCATTTTAAAAAAGTAAGCATATTACACTGGTATACCTTTGTTCCCAGTTCTACTTTACAGTTGCCAACAGAGAAAGAATCAGAAATATCCAATATCTACACGAAATGCATAAAATGGCAATTATCTCTGTTTCAGCACACAGTATTGTTATTTCTTTGCTAAACACAGATGGTCTCCAAGAACCTACAAACTCATTGCAGCTGGACAGTGTTTACAGGCCTATGGCAGAGGATGGTTTTAAAAGGAATTTAAATATTGCAGGGAGTGGTTTTATATTCCAGGGCCCCAAGTTTGCTTTGTGATAGCGGTTTAGTTTCACTGTTGCTAAAGAAAGGAGCCCTCTGTTCAGGAGGGAAATGCAGAAGGTGTGAAGTGAACAAATAAAATGTTCAATTTTCCATCCCTAGCAGAGCAGAGGAGTAGGAATCAGCATGGCAGAAAAAGAGACAGGCCTGGATAAACAGCAGAGATACAAATCCCGAACAAATCAGACATGTAATAACTGGTTTGCATTCCCAGAACATAAATTAACACCTGGTAAGATGACTGTGTTTTTGAGACAAAATTTTGCTTTCCATGAATACTCTCTAAAATGTGCTTAAAAATCTTTCCATAAACATTTCTACCCACTAATCTAACTGATGGGAATGTTCTCAAAAAGCAAACATAGATGAAGGAAATTCACTGCTTTTATTCACTTAAAAGTGAGTATTTGCAGGTTTTTAAAGGTATTCCCCAAGGTCAACAACTAACTAAACAATCTTATTTTGTAAACATATGTGGTGCAACAAAAAAAACAAGGCTCTGAGGTCTTTGTGTGAAACTATCAACAAAATCATCTGAATTATGCTCAGAAGAACAAATATTTCTAGCAATTGTTCCCCTCAACACGATACACACTTTCTGGCGCTCCCTAGATGTAGCTGAAAGTGAAGTTTATGTCACCAGGGCACCTGCATGTGATCGAAGGTTTCTGACTGCTTGGGATGTGCATGGATGTGAGCAGGGAGGGATCAGGCCCCTCTTGCCAGACCCTGAATTGATTCAGGCTTTGAAACTTCAAACCCATGAGCTTCAGGGGAATTACTCCCTGCTTACAAGGGTGGAAGAGCTGCATCAAGCCCCTGGGACCTACCCCAGCTACAGACACACTGTGCACCTCCAGCACACCTGGCGGCCCAAGCTCCTTTTACTCTGGATTTTGTGGTTTGGTTCTCTCAGGTAAAGCCAGAGCCAAACCCATGACACACTTCCTGCAGAGTTTTGCCCCACACACGGATTACAGGGTGAGAGCTGCTGGATCTCTGAGCCGGGACACCAACTATCCTTGCTGAGCTGATCCTTGTCTAAGAGGCCCTGGTTTAGCTGCGAGCACTCCTGAAGCAGTTTGGTACAAACGCTCTAACTTCTAAGCCCAGCCTAACTGAGGAGTAGCTTGGCTCAGTTCAGCTGAAGCAAACACAATCCTAAACAACCAAACATGCAAACCCCAAACCAAGCCACCTCAGAGAGAAATCACCCGCGGCAGGCATTTTCAAACTTCTCTGTAGCTGTGAAACTGAGACTTTAAAAGTAAAAGCCTTCATACAATTGCCTCCCTGCCAGCGCTGGCCCTGAAAAAACTCTGCTGTATATTGGGAAAGCTGCAGTGCCGTGATGATTTGAAATATTCCCTCAGCTGCTGTCTCTGGAAGAGTGTGCAAAGCCCCTGTGGAAGGCTGTACAGCAGCAGAGGATGATTGCTTATAGACTTCCACCAGCCAGAAACAATCGTGCCCAAACTCACGAGCTCAATTTCTGTCTCAATTCCGTCAGATTATTGCTGTTAAAGGCGGCACAGCTACAAAAAGACAACTGTCTGCCCTGAGATCCCCACCCTTTTCAGTTCTTTGAAGACGTCTTTCTCTGTATGTGTGTGCATACATACATATATTTTTTTTTTTCATCTACCATTGAATGGTGAATACTCTGTCCATTCTGTTTGCCAAATTGCACACGACCTGATGCAAAGTCTCTAAGCATGAGTCAGTGTGAGCACTGCTGAAGGCTGCAGAACCTTGCATGTATTTTAACCTCTTGCTAATGGCAGGGGGGAAACAAAAGATGACAGATTCTAAATTCTCTGCTTTTGCTATCAATTCAAAGATGGGAGTCACTTATAAACATCCTTCATTATTCACAGTGATTAGTTGAAATTAAAACCTTACTCCCACTGTCTTTTTTCTTTTTTTCTTTTATTCTGTCAGGATGGCCTCAATGGTCTTATTTTCCACCCCTTTCATATTAGAGGAATTTGAGTACTGTCCATCCTGGATTTCTTGCAAGACACTATGGCAAGGCTGGCAGAATGGGGCCTTAGATGCTAAGACACAGATCTGAGAGCCATTTTTTTTCCTTTTTTTTTTTCGGTGTATGATTTAACAATTCCTCCTTCAAATGAGGAACTGTGAAATCTCCCCTCCAACTCCCTTGGATTTCAATAAAAGCAAGCAGGAAAAAAAACTGTAATTAGTCCCACCATTTCTAAAGTGAAAAACATGAACAAATTATTGCAGGTTACCATTTTTCTGCTTTACAATTACTGTGGATGTCAAAATAAGAAAAAAAACCTGTATTTATAGCAGTCTGTTGATGGAACAAGTTTTTAAAGCAAAAAAATTTGTATTTTTTCAGCCTGTGAAAATGCCAGTGTAGTCCCTTATTCTGTCATCTTATTATCTCACAGAAGTCTATCAGGTGTTTTATGCTTTTACTGCAAAAAACAGGTCTTAGTATAAGAGTTTGTACACAGAGATGAAGAGGTGAAACACAAATTGAGTATCTCGTTTCCTTCACAGGGATTAAAATTTTGGTATCGTTCCAGTATTTGTTGGAAACTCCTACTAGGCATTACTTCCTCACCGTACCCATAATAAATTCTTCCATTATCAATCACTTGTGATAACAGCGTCGCTTTTTTACACCACTGACGGTGCTCGTACCTGTCAATTCCC
>VZRR01003450.1:838478-860590 GCA_013398015.1 Oreocharis arfaki | reverse complement strand
AAAAAAAGCCAGATACAACCCCCCGGCGTCGTTGCCAACTTCTAATGCGTGTCGTGCTGCCGGTGATTGTAATTTTGGTTTTATTTTGTTCTTTTCCCCGCCCTGGTTGAGGCTGCGGTGATGGTTGACGTGAGGGTATCCCGAAAGCTGCTCGGGTCGAACAACCCCTCCATGCCAGGCTCTGGCCACTGCCCGTCCTGGAAAAGCGGGGAAACCCACCTTTTGTATTTCTAGGTGCTCCATCCTCCTCCCCACCCTGTCGTCCCTGGATGTCTCGCTATTACCTGGGCTTCACTTGCCGTGGCAGGAACATGCGTGTTTGGAAGGGGGAAGCCGTGGTCTGCAGCGGGGAGTTTTGGTGCCTTGGCTTGGTATTGGGAGCGCTTGATGTGAAATGGTTGTGTCTCTGTTTCACTGCTATTGATTTTTTCTTTTTTTTTTTTTTTTTTTTTTTCACCTCTCCTTAATGTATTTTTAGAAACGTGAATGTGGTATATGCTCTCGTGTGCCATACGTACAGAACAGCTAAAATAAAACAGGCGTGGAAAACCCCAGCAAATACAGCAGTGCTTCCATGCACAGGGCGTCTGAAGTCTCAGTACTCTGCTGGGTATATTTATTAATATTAATTGCTTGGTCTTTGTAATTTATATCGTATGGAAACTAATTGCTGAATTGAAGGTTTACCAAACCTCACAGGGCTCCAAAATCATCTTTCTCAGGCATCTGAAAAATAAATCTACTGAACTTTCGTTAAGAGGAAAGGCCAGCATCATTCTGGGAATCCTCCACCTGAAGTTTCTCTTTCTAAAGGGAAGCACTCTTGTAAATAAGTCCTAGTTAAGTATGGCTTTACTCAGTGAGTACTCAAGTGTATGCAGAAGATCAGTGAATTTCTAGAGGAAATTAAATCTTTACAAAGTCTTGTCTTGCTTTTATCTATAAATAGAGGGAGGGAAACAAAAATAAATCAGCTGTGAGATTTGACATCAAATAGAAGATCGGTCCTTTTCCCAAGGAGTAACTTGCCCAACATAACCTGAAAACTTGCTAAATTTTGCCTTTATGCGGAGGGTCTTTCAGCTGTGGTCTGTTGAATCAAAATGAAGTGGGCCTGTTTCTCCTCTGGAACTAGTTTAGCACCAGTGTGACTTCGTTAACAGAGCGGATTTGCATTATTGTGAAGAGTAATCAAGAAACTCACGTTTTCAGAAAGGCCCCCATGGTAACAACGTGACAAGCAGTGATTCCTCCCCTCATCAGACCCAATTACACCACCCTTACTCACTCTGAGTGGTACTTTACTGCGCAAGTGCTCCCTGCGGTGCCTGTGTGACTACTTGTGTACTACAGTGCCAATCCGGGTGAGGTAGAGTGGCGCTTATTTTTTCATAACTATTTTATTCCCTTTCCTTGAAATGAGAATGTGTTGGATAACTATTTTTCCTTGGGCCATGAAGAAAACTTCTGAGGATTAAGTGTAAATCTGCTTTGTTAAGTGACCGTACCAAAAACCCAGTTTAAAACTTCTGTGCTGCCAGGTGAAACGGGCAGGTAAGTTTTCTGTGTGTTTAGCTATGCCTTGTTGCTATGGAAAGTAGGAAAAAGATTGTTGAAAAATTAATTATTGTGTCCTGAAATTCCTCTGTGCCTGTGGGATTCCACACCTATAAGTGGTGTTCAAGTTGGAGTTGTTTTTTTAATTCCCCCCTCTCTCTAGAACTGCATGAAACCCAAACATTCACATTGCATTGTTTAAATGTTTGCTATTGAAATCACTGGCAGAAGGATCAGGCCTTCGGTTGGTTTTCTCTAAAGCAGTTGATAATGACTTGGATGTGATGTTGTAGGAAGATAGTATTATCTGGTGTGCCCATAGCTCAGATCCACTGTCTTACTACAGTCTCAGAAAAAAGCTCTCTGCTAAGCAGCCTGTTAAGAAAATATGTCTAACAAAGCAGAATATTCTTCTGCCTTTCTGTACTTATTTATAAATATCTTGAAAGTTTGCTTGATACTCTTTCGGAACAAGACAAGATCCCTTCATGTTTGTTTCATGTTTTCACTTCCTCGTATGACTGTGTTCATTGCTAAGCCTTTGTGTCACTGATTGAGATGTTATTGTAATTAACATTAATTATGCAAACTAGATTGTTTTTAGAGGCTCTCCAACTCTGTATTGATACTGTCAACTTGTTTGTTTGTTGAACAAAAAATCCACGCATTTCACCGTTCTCAGAGGAAATAGATTAACCGATTCTGAGTAAATATATGCGCGGGGAACCGTAGCAAAATCAAGTTTTATTAGCTCAAATGGCACATTGAATCTTGATGGATGCAGTGAATAGAGTATGATTGGATCTGAAGTATCAAGGCAGGGTAAACAGGGGGAGCAGGAAAGGGGACTCTAGGTACAGTCATTTGGGGAGGGTGTTTACACCTCCGAGTTCCATTGCATTTTTCCCAGGTAGACAGTGTTAGATTAATTGGGGCAAATTCTGCTGTCCCTAATTGAACAAAACTCTCACTAAAATATACTGGAGCTGTCTGCTTGAATTTGCTTGAGAAATGGAGAAAAATGGCAGAGTTTACTTCATTAATTATTTAGGATGCTTTTGATTTTAGACTTGGAGAAGATATCTTCCTTAAATTTGGTTACGAAGGTGTTCCAGAGCTGCCTTTTTTAAAGAAAAGCTTAATAAAAATATATTTGAAATATATATCCCGGTATCAATGGTAACATTTTGTAATTTTTTTTTACAATGTTGATTATAGTAACACTTACAAAAGTCTCCATGTCTGATTCTGAATCACTCTCTTGAAACCTGAGCTGAGGACTCGAGAATTTCTCCTTAGAAGTCATAATTGTTGCAATATTTATTTGTTGTATTCTTGTGTATTCTTAGGAAGAAAAAAAATAGAGGTGGGAAGAGTTTAAATGGGAATTGGTTGTCATGATATCACTTCTGAAAATATATGCAGACTGGCAGATTATTCCCTGTCTTAAAAATCAAGTCCCTCTAACTTCCCATTTAAATGAGTGAAATTTGGTTTGCCGTTTGCTTTGGGTAATGAAAGAGATTTTTTTTTTGTTTCTACTTTTGGTGCAGTGGTCCTCTGGAAAGTTAGAAACAGCGCCCTGGGGCTCAGCGAAGTGGAGGGTGTATAATTATATGGGAAGGCTCCATAGCATCAGTGAATTAGCATTAGCAGCTGAGTGAGTTTGTTAAGCTGTGGAGATGGCATTATGGAAATCAATAAAATGCTGATTTCTTTTTCTTATTGCAGATTCCATGTTAAAAGGAAAACATGCTATTTGTTTGTCTGCCTTTCATGTAGGCTTGCCAAACCCTTAGTTGATTTGGAAAGGCACGTTTTTCAGTTGAGGCCATCAGTAGTCAGGTTTGTTTTGTTTTGCTTTTTTTAAGCGCTTTTAAATCTTTATTTAATAGATTGTCTTCCAGAAGTCACACTAACATCCCGGCCTGCAAGCGGCTTTACGTGCGTCTGTTTGTCAGCAGAGGCGAGAGGGAAGGTCACTTATTTTTCTTACGATGTGCTGGCGTGGCATTCTTTGTTGTAGCCCAAATGCTCTATGTTCCTGATGTTCCTGTTTCTGCCTTAGATTAGATTCTCCTGAGGGTTCGGAGGGTTCTGATGTGATGTACTGAAATCCACAGTTGAAATAAAAGAGAAATAGTGACCTTAACTGTTTCCAGAGGTGTGAGGCAGGAGGAATGATATTAAGCACTCCAAGATCTGTAATATGCATTGGCCTTTATTTCTTTGTCTCAAAGCTTCTCCTGCTTTTATACCAGAGAGACAAGTACCCAGATCATTCATCACACTGAGCTCTTACAGAGACATGACAGACCGACAGCCTTATGTTGCACACTGTGGAACGTGCACGATGCATTAGGTTCTGATGATCTATATAAAACATTTTAATTGGGAGGAATGGTAAGTGGGAATGGCTGTCTTCTAATCCAAGGGCTTCGCTTTTTCTTCTCTCCTTCCCAATTGAGATTAAACTTAAGTTCACAATCAAATCATTCTGTTTTAATGTAGCTGTACGCTGTGACTCTTGATGAAATGATTTATTCATGCTAAGATACACTCAGGACTTTGGGGGACCTCCTCTGCCGTTGTAGTGGTTGCTAATTTGGTGGACTTTCTGGAAGTAGGAAGGTCCAGCCCTGTGCCTTCTTCAAGGATGCTGCAGCGAGCATCTCTTTTGTGCCATGTGAGCAGCCTATGTGACAGGGTTCAGATATCACGAGGCTTGTGGAGCGTGTTCTTGTAGGAAGAGAAACAGTTCAAAATGCTGGGTGTATGGTGCCGACAACACTAAAAGTCGTTAACTTGGAAAATTAATACTATGGTCCATGTTGACATTTCAGAGGGAATTCTGATGGAGGCATGGTCCCAGCGAAAGTAAACTCACCAGTCCGGCCGCACAGATAAAGTAGCAGCCTTACTCTTATCTCTTTGGTAACCCAAACCTGTTTGCTGATAAACTAGCAAAATTATGTTTATAGTCTCCCTATGCTTTGTTTCTGCTAACCTCTAATTAAGTAGATCCAGGGAAGGCCAGCATGGTGCTTTTACTGCTCCACTACAGCTTAGAAATGGCACTCTGCTTTCTAATGATTACAAGCAGGTGAAGTGACAGGAAGGGCAGAGATGTTGGAGTAATGTGATATGCAGTTAAATTCCTGATTGTCTAAAATATTTACCCATAGCTGTAGTGATCCACTGTACTTCATATCTGGCACTGGCCATGTGTGTCCAGTTAAGGACAGTTAAAAAGCACAGAAATGCAGGGGGGAAAAAAAGATGGAAGGGTGAAGAGATTTTAGCTGAAACAGAACAAAACCTCTTTAGCTCCTACCATTTGAAGTAGGGAGGGGTCCCAAGAAATAATGAGGGTAAAGTCTCTCACAGCTGCAAGAATACTGTAGTGATTGTGACTCTGAAAATGCAGGTTGCTGATATGGTTAAAGCATTAGTTCTGAGAACAAGTGCATTGAGAGCTTGGATTATTTTCCTTAACAATGTAGAAGTCTATATTCATATATTTTCTGTGGGGCAAAATAAAATTCTGCTTGGTGGATTACCCAGTTTCAATGTTGTTATTTAAAAAAAGAAATGCACCCTGTTTTCCACCTGTCAAATGAAGTCAGATGTTCCTGTAGATCCCTCTTTCTCTTTTATCTTTTTCTTTTGTTTCCTTCCTTCCTTCTAAGAACCTTTTTTCATCTTCTGCTTTCCTTCTTTCTGTCCTGCTGAATTCCTTTTTTGTTGTTGTTTTGATTCCCACTGCTTCTTTCCGGATTTTTTTTTTTCAATTTGTTATTGTTCCTCCTAGTCTTAATCAGCTACCAGTGTTGCTGCTTGCCTATAGAACCACAAGGTCCACGTTGAGGTGTGTCATGCCAATAATATTTAGTGTCCTCTCTTCTTGGCAAGGAAAAGGTTTACCACTGTCCGGTGGAAAACGTGAAGGGAGAGCCTGTCAGAGCTCTGACAGAGTCAGAGGTGTGACTTGAATTGGTGCAGTCATCTAGAAGGAGTCAGGGCCACAGCCAGGCATAATATCAAGGTGTCATCAGCTTCAGACCCGTGTCCTGTGCTGGGCCCTGTAGCAAAGCAGGATTTTTGCTTCTTCTATCCTTTGCAGAGCTCACTTTTTTTGTTGTTTGTTTTCCTGCTTCTATTTATTTGGCTGTCTTTTCTATTTTAATCTTTTCTTGTCTTTAATAAGTAATAATTTAAAAAGCTACTAATGGCCTCTCAAACTGCATCACAGGAGTGTTAAGGCCAGTGTGTTTTCCCTCGTCCTGTACTGGAATATTTGGCTGTTGCTGAATAAATTGAGGTCAGAATCAGGGTCTCTTGAGTACCATGCACCAAACGTGTATGCACGTATGTGTTGAAGATACCAAAATACTCTTTAAAAAAATCAAATAAGATTTGTAAAGTTAAAAAAGCCAATATTTGTTTTGAGATGCAGTGTGAGAACTGAAGTATAAAAGGAGGTAGGTAAAAATGCAGCCTTTTTAAGAGAACCTTTAAACTATTAAACCTTTTCGAAGGAACACATCAATTCTTTGCTGAACTTACTCAACTGAAGGTAGGTAAGCGGTCCTCCTTCCTGTGGGAGGGAACAAATCTGATAGTAAACTTTCTAAACAGAGCTGAGGTCTTTAGGCCTGGTGGTGCTGATGGTTGTTGCCTGATGTCAAGTGAAGGAAGTAGTGGCAGATATGCGATGGGAAAATGCCCAGGAACAGGCATTCAGCCAATCCAAGGAAGTTGTTTTAACTGTCCTTTGATTTGGAATATTTTTTATTTATTCTATTTTCAGATATTTCAGTGCAAATTCTAGAAAAGGCAGTTTCTGTCTTTTCAGATTGGCAGATTTTTGTAGCATGACTACCTTGAAAAATCCAAAAGAGGGAGGAGGTGAAAAAGTAAATCACAGGTATAGTTTTCTGCTGTCCCTCCTGCCATGTTCAAAATGATATCTCATCTTGTTCTTATCCTTGTTCAGAATAAAAGCTGTGATAATCCATTTCCTTTGCTGTGATAATCCCTTCCCCAAATGTCCTGGTAGCATCATTTGATTGTGGTGCTTGGACAGCTATCATATCACTCCTACAAAGCAACAGTAATAGTTGTTACAAACAACAATATAATCCAAGAAATCCAGAGTTAAAGTGCTTACAGCAGTGACTAATTGCATGCTAGAGAGTATTACTGTATCTTCTGATTGATGTCCCTCATTGGCCAAGACAGACTTGCAAATGAGGTCTTAACATGTTATTTAACAAGATGGTAGTGCTCTGTGTTTAAATTGCTTGTTGTTGTGGGGTTTTTTTATTGCCCCTCCCTGGTGTGGGGTTCAGAACCTCCTTATTAGTTTTATAGGAAAGCCCCAGATCTAGATTCCTTCTGGAACTATTACAGCATGAGGGAACAAACTGTGTAGGGATTTTTTCAAGAGCTACTGCAGTAGCCTGTGCTCCTTACCCAAGAAAAGTTAAGAATCCCTGTAATTGCTGGGGCTTTTGTGTAGTTTTTGTTTCATTTTTTAATTTTTCCTTTGCCTTTCTTTCCCACTTGAACCTTGATTCTGAAAGAGCTGGAGCAATTACCCAGCCTATCCTACATCTTCCCATTCAGGAGAGGGTGGAGTGGGAAAGAAGGTCTGCATTGGACTTCAGATATTCTCTCTAGCCCCTTTGCCACCCCTAAGTCACACTACTTCAACCTGAAAAACAGCAGAGGGAAAATTCCTGCTTGAACACTTTTTTCTGGTTTTAATGAGAGATTTTTACGAAGAGAGTAATTAGTGTAGGTGAGTGCATCTAGCACCCTTTAGGAAAGGGTCACCACCATGGGGATGCTGCTGAAAAAGGATACCTAGTCCTCTCAGACTCTGTACCAGGCTCTTTGAAAGGCTCCTATGAAATAAAGAAGCTATATAGCCAGTATGCATGTGTATTTCTGAAGGTTATGCTGGATTTCTGCCATGCCACAAACCTGATTAGAATAATTTATAATAAAAAATGAAGCATGGATTCCAGAAATGGATAATGTGATGGGGGAAAGAGGGAGATAAGTAGCCGAGAAAGCAAATCTGAAGGTTTTCCTGGTCCATGGATGTACCCCGAATTGTGGATTTACTGCCACGGTCTGTAGGAAGAAGCTACAGTCCTGATTTTTGATGTCAGAGATGACTGTTATATGGTTGGCTTAATGTACATAGTGAGCACTGCTGTTTGTTTGTTTATTTATTTTCAGTGGGACTCGGGTGTTTCAGGTACTTTCCAGGTGCTTACAGATAATTTCTGCTCCGAAGACTTCACAAATCAGAGAGGCCAGAGGGAAGTAAGTGGGCAGGAATTTAGTACCAAGAAGCAGAACGAGATTCACAGGATGCAGGGCCCTTGAGAGGAGTGCAGGCATGTGGCAGAGGCGCTGGGCAGGTAAGGTGGGGAGGAGGATACCTGCAGTGGTTTCCAGGAAAGAAACAGGCATTTGGTATGTCTGGAAAGAAAATACATCCTTTTGCCTTGCTTCTTCATTGCAAGTCAGTCTGTGGTCAGTTTAGAGCTCCCAACTCCTGATACCCTCTCTTGGATCCTTTCCCCTGTATTTGTCATTGTGTGATGCGATGGCTTTGTAAGTGGAGTTACTCTGTCATGTTGTGTGCAGAGAAATGCTGTGAAAATGGGAAAGCAGGGGAATGAGGCACACGAGGTGCGTGCATGCAATATGAGGCTTGACATGGCCAGGGAGAAGTAGCACTGGGGTTTTGCACAAGCATTCTTTGGGGCACAAAGTGTCATCATCTTCAGTTCAATCTTTTGCTGTGATTAAGGCCCTGAGCATGCCTGTAATGCAAAACAGAAAACATAAAGAAAATGTTTTCTCTTCAGCCATCATTCTAGCATGCTTATGTGTGTATGAATCATTCCTCCTCCATCTGGAAGGATGAGATGCAGAGCTCTTTTCTAAGGAGGTATCTAAAGTACATCCTCATAGCAGCCAGCAATTGGCATGACAAAAGGGTTATAGCAAGTGGCTGGCACTTTTCCCATCCATCTTGCCACTGGAAACATAGTGCTTTTGCAATGTGCTTGTTCCTCAGGCACCAGTGTGCAGAGCCAGTCCTTGGGACATGCAAACGGAGCAGTTGCATATTGTTTGCTTTTGTTTGAGGCACCTCCTCACCAGCCCAAAAACTGGGGAGAGGGAATAACATCGATAAACTGTTTTCCTTTATTTTAGCGTGACGTGGAGTGGATGGGAACAGTGGGGTACTTGTGGAACATCCCCAGGTGTGGGAAGATGGGCAGCAAGGCATTTGGCACTGCCAGTGTAACATCAAGTGTGGGGGAAGACTTTGTTTTGTTTCTTGTATGCTTTGCACAGAGCAAGGAAAAATTTAGTAGGATTGAGTGCACAAGGAAGAAGGTCTCATTTTTAAAAATGTCATCTGTTGTTCATGTAAACTATCTTGAGTCTTTCACTTGATTTGCAAGAAGGCCAAGGCTCTGAACCAATTAACTTAGTCTTAAGTATTCCTGTGATGTCAAGAAAGGGTTTTATTGCGCTTTTTTTGGTAGAGGAGTGTTTAATGTTGTGTCAGAACAGGCAGTAGAAAGAAGGGCCCCTTAATCTCAGTGCTCTGCTTTAACAACTCTATTGTTACCTTTCTCTTTTGCTGACCGTGGCTGGGAGTGTCCTTGTCTTACAGCAGTGGCCAGCTCTGTATGTAGTTCAAATCTAAATGTAGAAACTGGATGTTCTTCTGCTGAAGCTCCTTGGGGCGCTCTTGAAACTCACCAAATGCATGCCCACGGGACTGGACATGTCTTTGGTGCTTCTTTCTTTGGAAGAGTGGTTGGAGATGAGGTAGAGGAGAGTCCAGGATTCATTGCCTGCCCTCAGGATCTTTGGTGCAGTAATGAGTTGTGTTTTGGACCAGTTGTTCTCAGAGCTGGGACCAGTGGCTTTTCCTCCCTGGAGTGTGCCTCTGCAAACAGGAAGAGCCTCTCTGCTCCCCGTTCCTGCTCTGCTTTTTAACCAGAGTCTGTTCTCCAAGGCAAGCTCACTTCTGCTGCAGGAGCTAGGAGTCATCTCTCCATCTCACACAGGATGGTCTGGAGGTTTATGGCACTGCCCCTGCAAGGCCTCAGCTGACTTGGATCGCGGTGGGAATGGCAGGGAGGAAATCATCAGTGTGCCTTACTGGAGAGTGCTAAGCCCTGCTCTGCTGCATGGAGAATGCAGGCTGCTTAGTGCCTTGTATATGAAGCACTTCAGCTTTTTGAAGGACAGGTTCTGTTCTTAGTGCATAGATGGAGAAACCTCCATTCTGTTTATTTGCAAATGGTGGTTTTAAGATGCAGCCCTGTTCTTGGCATCTCTTATGAGCTGACTCTGCACAGTGACATGCTGACCTCAGGAGTTCAAAGTCCTGTTCCCTGGTGTACTTTGGATTTGGGGTAGAGGGAGGTACCTGGTGTGTCTGTAGGGTTTCTCCAGCAGGGCTCCTGTTCTGAGGTGAGAAGAGCTGCACCCCTTTCCTTTGGAGCTGTTGTGACTGCAGGCAAGGACTGTGAAACCCTCCTGTGCCACTGAAGCTGAAGACTGTGTATCTGTCTGCTGCCTCCCAAAGTGCTTTTGGAGGGCTGCTCTGGATCTGGGATGTGAAACGTTGTCCTGGAAAGCCACTCTGCCCTGGAGAGTGAAATACTCTTGCGTATTAGGGCACAGTGTTGGAGTTTGTATCTGGGGAGAGCTTTTCTTTTACTGTGTCTCAAGCTTCTGTGTTTATCTTTTTTTCTGATACATGATAGCCCGGAGAAGACCCTTCAGGCCGGGATGCTTTGTTACTTTCTTTAGCTTCATAATGGCTGTTTATACTATAGTGCAATAAACACAATTAGCATTTTTGGCTTATTTCAGGGTGTGTGCTTGCATGTGAAAAAGATTGGATATGTTAACTCTGCCATCTTTCTTACCTATGCTTGAGATATTATCTGATTATGATCTTTCCTGATACATAACAGCTATGGAAAGGAAATGACACTCCCTATACTTTTGGAAACATTTCAGTATCTTGACTTCAGAATGCAGTACAGCGGTAACAGGGATGAGGGGTGTTACGTTCAGTCTCTTGCTTTGAAAACTGGCCTCTGGATCCTGCAGAGCACGGTCAGCGGGTGGGGGATGTTCACATTGCACACTTCTCCTGCAGTGTCCAGTTTGAACATGCTCCATGCGTATAAATTCAGCTCTGCTTTTCTCTGTGTTGTGGGTCAGAGTTTACAGTCTGGGGACCTCTGAGGCAGAAGAATTGCTCTGCCGTGTGTGTATGAGTATGCTCAGCAGGTGTATACTGTCCTGTTAAGTGTTCAGTATTTTCTAGCCCGAGTCAGCTGTGGGTATTTCCACTTGTTGAGAGGCTGAAGACCAGGTTCTCATGACCTAAATTGTGCCTAAGGCTCTGTGCTTGAAGGCCAGGAGTCAGGTAGAAGGAAATAAAAGATACAGTGACTTAGGTGCAATTTAGGACATGTGAATCTGGCTCCTCCTCTCCTGAAATACCAGTGTGCCAGAAGCATCTGATGTAGGAAGCTGCTAGGAACAGGCCAGGCCAGTGACCGTATTTCACTTTCCAAAGTATTTCTAAACATCCCAAACTAGACTTCCCACCTTTAACCAATTTGAATTCTCAAGCCAATCCCTTCATTGTTAGGCAGAGCAAAGAACCTCATCCAAGCAGCACTGCTTATTCCTGGAAAGGTCCTGACATCTCACTTTACCCTCTGGAGAGCAACTGGAGGGGTGGGGGAGAGGCCTGGAGCTGTGCTGGTACATGTGTAGTTTTCTGCCTCTGGGGATTTTTGTTGTTGTGCAGTCTTTTGTTTTTCCATCTTATACAAAATCTGAAGGCTTGGGTTGCAGCTGTGGCCTAGAAGGAGCAGTCAATGCTCTGTTACCCAGCAGCACCAGATAGATCTGGTGATGAATCAGGGAGAATTCTGGGCTCTCAGACAGAGATGTTGAGGTTGCTTTGCAGCCTTCTGAGAGTGCTGGGCTGTGGGGGACTGAGCCCTCTCAGGCTTGCTTGTGGCCACACAGAGTGTGATCTCTCACTGTGTTGGCCCTGGTAATCTCTGACTATCAATCATCCTCTTCTCGTTTGGGAGAACTTTGGCTTAATGAGAGATACATCAGCTTGAGTAATTTCTACTTGAAGATGTTAAGCTCTGTGAATACTGAAGAATATCGTATGCTAAGCTTCTGAGCACTTCTGAGTGTAATGCAGTGCTCTTCTTGGAATGATTTGTTTCAACTATAGGGCCATTTTAAATAGAACTATTTAAGTATGTGTTGCTGTTCATCATACATCAAAAAGTGAAGTTCAGTGAATAATGAGTTACCACAGGGCACCACAATGAGATAAGAACTTGTCATAGCTTTGCAATAAATGGCAATGTCTTTAAAAGAAAAAAAGACTTTTTGTCTATAAGCTTAATTGGAAAAGCCAGAAATATTGAGTGGAGATTTTTAAGCATGCTGACCAACTGAAATATACTGTAATAAGAGCAAATTTATGTGTGCAGAGGGTGTCCAAGATTTTGATTGCTGCATGAGACACATGGCTTTGGGATATTTTCCTAGGTATGCCTTTTGTGTAGATAAGTGACAGTACCTGATTTCTGGTCCTGGAGGGAAGATGTACTACCTTATTATTGAGCAGCTTTCCAAAATGCAGCAGTTGTCATTAAAACTCAGCAGTAGACCATGGAGCTGTATTTGGCAGGTGGGGACTTTTTTTTCCCTAAACTTTTAATGGCAATGACTTGCAGTTATGCCATGCTGTAGTTTCAAAGTGTGCAAGGCAGTTTGGCTCATTTATGTTCTCATTCAGGTTTCTAACGTGCACGCAGAAGCAGCTGCTTTCTGGGATTGCGGATAATATGGAATATGGTGAGGATGGCCAGCCCTTGGTGTGTACAGGGATATCGGGCACTCACTCTCTTACTGAGTTTTGTAGCAAAGGCACCATGCTCTAATTTCCCTGTCTGCAGAATGTGGCTCCACCCTGCAGTTTATAGAAAATTTTAAATAAAAAAAATTAAGAGGAATGATGCGCAAGATCCATGTCACTTTTCTTCCCTTTGTGGTGCTTGCTTTAAGTTATTGCTTTTAGCGAGTAGAATCATTGTCCCGCTGTGGTCTCGGGGATAGTTAGCAGGACACCACAATCTGCCCATCTGCAGCAGCTCTGCTGGAAAGGTCTCATCTGCAGGAGCCCTTGTTTGCTCTTAAGGATGGAATGCAATTGAGCATCTGGTGAAGTCTGCTTATGGTAGAAATTAACTGTAGATATATACCTGGGGATTTTTTAATCATTAGTCTTAAATTGATTATTTCCTACCAGTTGTAGGACTCCAAAGAACTGCTTTTTCTTCCATAGGAAAAATATCAGTTCAGTGGGCAAATGCAGTGCTATAGGTAAGATGTGGCAACAATAATGCATGAAGAGCAGCGTGAGGAAAAAGACAACTTCCTGCTCTGTGGTGTTCCTGATTTTTTTTTTTCCTAATTACATGGAGTTGGAAGAGTGAGCTGGTAGGATATGAATGTCGCCATCCAATAATAAGAGTTGTGGTCATGGGTGCCATGCAAGCCTGAAGCTTCAAGAGACTATGATGTGTTTTGGGAGACAGACCAGGAATAATTCAGGCCTGCATATGGCTCTCTCTGGTAGAAAGGTAAGTTAAGGGAATGCCTGCAAAGCTAGTGCCCAAAGCTGGAATTGTGCTCCCTGTTCCAGTTAAACCAATATGTAAACAAACTAGTTCACTTGATGTTCCCATTAATTTGGACTGCTTACCTTTCCAGTTTTTCTGGCTTGTGATTTGAGCAGAATGAGCCAGTAGGAAAAATGACAGTCTGAAACTGGCTTGGCTTGTCTCTGGCTCTCCCCAGAAAGCCAGTTCCTTTTCTACCACCAAAATAGGGCCTGGCTCCATAGCCATTGTTCAGGACACCTGAGACAGCAAGATCATCTGCCACTGTCTAGAAAAGGACGGCACGGAAAAACTTTCAATCCTTTGCCAGCTCCTTCTGCATCTCTCTACCTTCTAAGGCCTTTCTCCACTGTACAAATGGTGTAGCAGCTGTGGCTTGAAAATTCCTGGGGCTTTCCCCTCATCCTGGGGTATATAACTGTGTTCAGCCCTGGCATCTCTGCAGGCACAGGCAGCAGAAGCTGTGCATGGGGCCAGTGCCACGTCTGTGCTGAGCACACTGCTCTGACAGCCCTGCTCTGCCTGTGCCTCCTTCCAGCATGGCCACACTGCACAAGTTGTGCCGTTTTTCTGACTTGAGGCCTTCAGGCCTGTGATGACCTTGAGCCTCTTGTACCTGTAGAAGGGAATACCATGAAGAAGCCTTTCCTTTTTGCAGGGGAACCAAAACTTGGGTTACTGAGGGATCTGTAGGACCAGTTGAAGTAGGTTTTCCCACTTTGTGTGTGAGGGAATGGCAAGGAGAAGGAGACTGGATACTCAGTACAGCATTTAATTTGACTGTGTAACTCCACTGCAGCATGCTCATGACGTGTTTCTGACTTCACCGAACACCACTGAAGGTGCAAAGCCCCTCTGTGTCCTCTCTGTTCCAGGAAGTCCAGACAAGCTTCTGGCTAAGGAGTCAACAAGTCCACAGAGTCCCTTTGGTGTTCTGATGCCTGTGGAAAGAATAGTTGGCAGCAGAAGTAATTTTCTGGCTTTTGTTGCTGACTGTGATGAAAAATAAAAGTCAGCTTTCTTGACCTGCGATGATGCCAAGGCTGTGTGCAGGCTGGAGAATGCAGCCAGTGCTCTTTCCCTGGTGCCTTGGGTCTTTGGAAAGGGATTTTACTGGTGTTAAAGTAGACCTTTACCTTCCATGGGATCTGGTTGAATTCAGAGGTCTGTAGCTCAGATCTGAGGGCTGCCTTCTACCCAGGCTCACTTCACCATCAGTTTTTATATGGCTCTGCATGGGGCAGGAGTAGAGATTTTGGTGTTCTATATTCTCACACACCACTCCGTGCTTTGGTATGCTGCCTGTGTATCAGTGGATACAGCTGGAATGCTTGCCTACCAGGAGTGTTTCCTTTCTTCCCTTGATATTGCTTGAAACCATTCTCAAGTGTGTTTTGCCAGACAAAATAAAATGACACCTGTGAATCCCAAACCCCAAGATTTACTGTAGGCTCCAATGGGGAAAATGAAGCAGATTGCAAACTCCCAGAAAGTTGTTTGAATGCTCTGTGAGGAGTACCACCCGGAAAAGGGGTATTCTTGCTTCTTTAGAGAGAACAAGAGCTGACACCATTTTCTCTAGCCTTACATAGCAGTGTAAAAATCATTCGTGGGAATTTTATTTTTGACTAGTTAGCAAGTTGAGGAGTAGCAATAGAAGTGATGAGAGCAGTGATCAACTGTGTTGCTTTTGATCTTGTGGCTAAATCAAAAATGTGGATTGGCTCGACCTGAAACGTGAAAAGTTTCTTCTACTAACATGAAAGATTAAGATTTTGGGTAATCCTAAACCCAAGTATTTTGGATTGTCTGAAGTCCTTTAGGTTAAAGAGTGATTGAAAACAATTTTCTAGTTTCAGGGAAACAAGAATCTTAATGGCTTTTCATTTTTTTTTTTTTGATTTCAGTCCTCTTGAATCTGCATTTTGCTGAATATAACATGGGAGAGGAAAAGGGAGCTGCAGTCCCCCAGAGTCTCTACTGTATCGTGAGAATGGAATCACAACTGTTCAGCTCTCTTATTCAAACCAGTGCTGCACACATCTCTGAAGTAGTCCTCCAGACCAAAAAGCTTCCCAGCATTGATAACAGACAGACAAAACTGAAAGTCAGTCACAGTGAGAAACAGAGCTTTTTTTTTTCTCCCAAAGAGCAGTATGCACGTAGAAGGCAAGTGAAAATTATCCCCTAATGAAAAAGTAGTAAAATTGCTGAAGAGCACAGCTAAACAAAGGTCAAACTGCAGTCTGAGTGGAGACAGAGGCTAAACTTATTTGCAGTACATACGGAGTGCAGTCTAAAACGTGGGTGACCGGCCCGAGGAATATTGCCATGCATAGATAATACATATATGTGTAGATAATACGTCATACATATATGTAGATAATGCGATCAATTCATTTTGAAAGCCTGTCATCAGAACAAATTGCAAAGCACAGAATGCACACAGGAGCTCAAAAAGATGTAGCTGCAGAATGTAATGCCAGGATCACCACAGAAACAGAGCACTTTTTCAAGAAAACAAGGGGCATGTCAAGGAATAGTGGATTAAGGAAGCTGTGTGAGATACTGATACAGGTCCCGACATCCCAACAGTGTGTATGATCCATGCTGCATCCCCCTTTTCCCTGAGATATGGAGGAAAAGGTGAAAGTGTTAAAAGTAAGGGTTGACAATTTAATGTAGTTATCAACCAAGTTATTAGTATATGCTTCTGGTGTACAGAAATAAGTGCTATTTTGAACTGTTCTCTGTATACAGGAGGTCTAGATGAGGCCACCTTGAGAGTGTGGTTACATGGGGAAGGTACAGAGATGAGGAGGCTTCCAAAAGAGGAAATCGTGTCTAGACTTCAAAATGCCAGTTCTCAGTTTTGTTTTAGGTGGTGATATCCTGTCTGGTATCTTTGAGGAGAAATAATTGAGAGGAAACAGTCAGTAACATGTAAGGAGGTGCTATGTATCATTTCAGAGTAAGAGTTCCCAAACTTTTATATTGAAAATTGTCACCAACCCTCAAAATTTGTCATGCTAGAAAGGCAGTGTGTATTTTATTGTCTGATAGAGTATCAAATTAATGCCACTGGCCAGCAGTGATGGAAAGTGTTCTTATGAAGGCTGTCTGCAAGGTCTTGACTAACTTGCGTGCTGTAGTCAATGTGCCTTCTTCGTATGTTTTTATGTTAAAGGTTAAGTGTTATGGTTTCTTTCATGTTTTAGCTGTCTTGGAGGTTGGAATGGATATGCCAATTCTCACCTCTGTGTTTTTATAGGTAACTTGATAAATGTAAGCAAAATATAGAACATTGGACCTGTAGAGTTCACTGTTTCTGGTAGTTCAAATTAAGTTCCCCTCATTTTGCATATTTTCTGTGTGTACTGTACCTCTGATGTAGAGAGGGGGGATCTCAAGCTCGTTACTTCCCTAAATGAAGAGGAAAACAATTATTTATGTTGTTTGTGGTTAACCTACGAAGCAGTATTAATGGTCTGTAAAACCTCTTCAGATAATTGACTCAATAGAAACTTTTGAAAAACTATTTAAACTTGAAAGAAAAGTTCCATGGGAGGGTGGGACTAGACGGAGTTAAAATCATCAGGAGGATGAGTTTGTGTGTAGATGAAGATCCTCTGGTAATACAGTCATTGGAAATAAGAAGGCAGAGGAGTGTTTATTTGGGTGCTAAGGGGAAGAAGCCATTAAGTGGAAGCAAAAATCTTGGGTACAGTTCATTCTTTCACTCAGATGACAGTGGCAGTCCACGCTTGGTTGCAAATACTGGAAACTTCACTTGAGGTGCCAATAATTGCTTTTTGTATTCCTCAAATTCAAATAAGCTGGAGTGCTTTCCTAGGCAAAAATGACAGTGTAATACTTAAAACTTGAAATGGAACCTTACAGCCGTTGAGGTAATTATACCTGTAGCTTATAAAAGTTGTGCTTGAAAACGGGATTTGATGCCATTATGTAATATGTCCTTTTACAGAGAATAATGTAAATGAACAAAAGTTACGAAGAAGTCACACATGGTTGGATTTCTTTTTTTTTTTTTCCCCTCTAGTCTATTAAGGATTTAGAATATTTTGATACAGAAAATTCAGTTAAGTAATTGTACTTATACATGATTCAGGGCTTTCGTAATCTTAGAAGAGGAAGTCAATGCAGTTACTCTGAAAATTACGTAGTCCTTGTAAAACTTAGCTGTTTCTTCTATTCTGTCAAGTATTCAAATTTTCACCTCAATCCTTTTATGGATGGACAGGCATTAGGGGTTTTATTTAATTATTTGTATGTGTAAACTTCTTTGCAGGGATTTTAGGGGTATCCTAAAGTTTTCATTATGTTTTCATCCATACTGTGGTAGTTCTTACAAGAAAACTGGCAGTGCTTCCCTCTCTCTCCTTTTCTATTTCTCAGAGAAGAAGTGCTGTATTTTTTTCTTCTGTTATTGTTTTTGTTTCTGGTGTCTCAGTGGAAAATAAAAGCCAGTTGCTTTTCCCCCCACACACATTTGTGTGTGCCCGCAAACAGACACGCGTGCACACTCTTCACATGCACGCAAGCACACACAAGAAATTCCTGCTTGTGCACAGCCAAAAGAGGCTGGACATGGCTGTCTTCAGCTCAGTGGAAATTGGCACCATCCCATCTCCAGTAAACAACAGCCTGACGTCAGCTCACGCAGCGGTGATAGCAGCAGAACTTGAGAGATTTTTCAACTGGCCGAGCTGTTGAAAGGCTATCGCTGGGTTTGATAATCTCTGGCTACACTTGAGAGGAACTGGTGCAAAGGTGGGGGGAGGAATGGCTGGTTAATGACAGAAATAATAGAGCAATTCCTGATAACTTCATACGGGGTGGAGAGGTGACTTTTAAGTCTTAGACCAGAGGGTGTTTTGATTCCCAGCTCATCAGCTGCAGTAGTTTTCTCCAGGTTCTGAAATCCTGGCTGCTCTGTGGAATTCACATTCGTGCCCTGTTGGAAGTTGGAGAACAATTAAAGTGCTGTAGAACAGTCAATCAAGCAGATGATGAAATTTGACTTTTCTAATGTGTTGAATTAAGCACTTTCATTAGGATTTCAATTCCTGATGTTTGCTTTATTCAGTTGTAGATGTAGTTCAAAGAACCTGACCCTGGCAATGCTAAGATTTTTACTGGTTTCTATACATTCCGTTTCTGTTAGCAGGATATAAGTCGCTGAGGCCCCACATTGCGGCCACAATCCTCAGAAAAGGTTTATTGAAAGATACTTGGTTATTCATCATTATCAAATTAAGCTAGAATAAAGGGACCATTTTGTGGTACTGGTTTCAGATAAGGCCTTCAGAAAAGTAGCTGTTTTCCTGAAATGCTACAAACTCCTTGACTGCAAAGTTGGTGAAGACTGTTGCATTTCTGAAACAGAGCCACTATGACTTAAATTTTAATTACAGCTGGTTCTCTTCATAACCCGACAGTTGAAAGAGACTTTTCTATTGTTCAGTACTACCGCTGAAAACACATTTACATTATGAACTTAGAGTCCTCCTATGCCAAAATCAACAGTTAAAAATGAATGGTTTGCTCTGGTAACAGGAAAAACAAACACGAAAATCATTGTGTTGTGTGACAGAAAACCAGAGTGTTAAAGTAAAAGAAGTTGATAAACCTACCAGAATAACTATTTGATGGGCTATTCTTGAATCAAAGACACTTCCAAGCAAGTATTTCAAGGATATAAATAATAGCGCATACACTTCTGCTTTGTTTCTTGTACGGCTGCAAAGATAGCAAAAAGTTCATATTCCATTTAGGTCCTGTCACCAGGGATTTAAGAGTTTTGTGAAATCCTGGAAAGGAATGTGAATATCTGCCAATATTAACATTTTCTAATGTACACATTTTTACATCTGCTTTTAGGGTACATTCAGACTAGGTTAATCATAAAATCTGTCTTAGTAGGGAGGGACAAGAATGCAAGAGGGAAAGAAAAATTCAACTCTTTTTAGGACTGTGTCTGCCCTATTAGTTTTTGAGCCTTTTGACCAAATCTGATGGACATGCACAAGTCTCAAAAGTTCTCAATGTCTGTGAAAGTGGGCAAGAAAGTGAGGACCTGTCTGAGCCCATACTTCTCGATGGATTCATAGACATCAAAAGCAGGTATGTGATCGATCTGTACATCTCGTAACGATACAATTGGGATTGCTGATCTTGCAGAAAGGAAGGAAAGGGTAAGCAGCAGATCTTTAAAAACTGGGGATGTCCTGGCCTTCTGGGAGTCTGACTGTCCTTGGAGACTCGTGTGGCTACTTGACATCGTGCTCCCCAGAGGGGCTGGCATGTGGCAGGGCCTGACTGCACTTGATTTATGAGAAAAGCCCAGGACAATTTTAGAAGAGACCAAAAGCCAAGCTGTCAGAAAGCTTGTGCTTGAGAGGTTGCAGTAGCAGAAGAGTTGACAGCTCAGGTAAGGAATTTGTTCAAGAGAAGTTGGCTGGAGCAAAACTCTCAGATTTCTTACACTTCGGGGCTCACATGCACCTCCAGTATCACAACTTTGGCCCCATGCAAATGTGAGCTTGCCAGCATGTAGGAGAAGGGCAGACCTCTCCAGCTGTTCTTCCCAGGCAGGTGTGACACAGGCTGGGCAACATGACCTGTGTTCAAAGTTTGGAACAGGTTGCCTTAGGTCTGTTCATGACCGCCTTCCTTCTCTGTTTCTGGTGGTAGGCTCTGAGACAATGCCTGTCCTGCAGCCTGCCTCCTTTTCTGGGCTTGTGCCTGCAGAGGGGAAATTGGGACTTGTAGCCCTGCAAAATTCTTACAGTGGCTGTAGCTGAGCAGCGGTCTCATCCTAGGTCACCTCAGTAGTACTGAGTACTTGTCACAACCCCCAGCAGAGCTTCCCCTTCCAAAAACCACACCAGCAGCTCACAAGGGTAGTTAATCTCTCTGCTGCAGCCTCCCTGGCGATCTGTTAGGCCATGACCAGGAGGAGACGTGCAGTAGGAAAGGTCCTTTATGTTGTTGGGTTTTTTTTTTCTTTGCCTTCCTTTACTCATCTTGTTTAACCAGCATGCTACTGCTCTAAATAGGGAGATGAGGGGGTGGGAAAGGTCTGTGCACTTCTCTCTGCCTCCAAGTGGGTAACATTTGCATTTGCTGGCAGTGGTAAGAGTTAGCCAGAACTGCTCACACTAGCCTTGACCTAACCCACAAGTCAGAGACATGTTGTAGCATGTTTCCTGTTGCTGGAAGCCTACAGAATGGCCTTTGGGATACTCAGCCCTGCTTGTCTCTGCACGTAACAAAGGCTACTGGATGGCTCTTGAGGTTATGGTTCACTTTGTATTGAGAGAAGTTACATTTGGCTTTAGTGTGGCCACATATCCAATATTACAGAATTTTGATCAGTTGAAAAGGATCTTGAATTTGCTTTTGGTTTTATGGAAAAAGCTGTAAAAAGGCTCCCAAATAGACTGGTTTGCTATCAATGTGTAATTTTGGAATGACTTTGTCATGCATCTTGAAAGGAATTATCCTTCCCCAATGATTCAGAAACATCTCATGGTCAGCCCCTTCAAAGTAAAGTTGCAATGCTTCTAAGGAAATGGTGCTGAGGGCATCCTTTTGTGCTTAGATGATTTTGGATACTTGCAGGTTGATATTTTCAAGATTTTTGTGTAACAGGAATGGCTAAAAAACCAAAAGAAAAGTAGCAAAGCAAAAGTTCTTATTTAATTGCTTCTCAGTACTTGGAAATGTTGCATGCTCCTGCCCTTGCACCTTCTGTGCTCCTGAAATGTTACAACTTTTCTGAATGGTAAGGAATCATTGTAAGGATGGCCTCTCTCTGTGCTTGATCACAATGTGAGATGCAATGCACAAATAGCTCTGGGCAAGACGGAGGGAGGGAGGGTTCTTGCTAGCCTCTGCCACTGGAGCCTTGCAAGAGCTGCTCCCAGACCTGTTCTGTGTCTGCTACAGCAGACATGTCAGTGAGTTCAATGAGGGAGAGGGCAATCCCCAGTAGATTTTGGGATTTGGGGTTTTCTTGTTTAAGAGACTCCTACAAAGTAGAGGAGTAACGTAACTCTGCAACTCGCATTGACTTTATCTAAACTCAAAAAACCCAAGAACATTTTCCAGGCATGGTTTCCTACCTTGGCCAGGTCCTCACATCTTACTGGTATAAAATGTGGATTTCCAGCTGAAGAGACCAGCAAGATCAAAAAGGAGGGAGGCACAGTGATCCTGTTTCATAGCTTAGAGAGAGCCACCATGGCTTACTCCTTCCTTTTTTTTTTCTCTTTAATTGTTTCTCCTTAGTGGGCAGGGATTCCTATGGAGCATGTGATTCCTTTGCATCCTGCCTTGCTCGTGTCTTGTTGAACGGGAGACCAGTCCCACCCAGAGGGATCCCAAAGTTCCCCATAGTAATTTCCTTGGACTGGAAAGGTTCTTCTTGTTAGGTCATTTTAAGGGTAGTGTCAAGAACAGGAAATTTACTGATTTCTTCTTGTTGGCAATGCCATGAAAGCCCAACGTGGAGGAAGAAATCAAGAAAACCAGAGCAGAGGGTGGGGTAGACTGATGAGCAGGAGAAACTGGGCTTTTCTAGATCTACACTGAGCAGAACAGGGACTTGTGTGCTATTTTGGCAGTCAGGTAAAACGCACAGCCCTCTGTTCAGCTCTCTGGTACTGCTGCTCCCTGTTGAGACCCTCCAGTTTTACCTGTGTAAATGCCTTGTGGATTTTTTTTTCACCTGGAATAAAATAGTATGATTGG
>VZRR01003450.1:803655-838439 GCA_013398015.1 Oreocharis arfaki | reverse complement strand
GTGGGGAGGGGGAAGGCAACAAAACAAACACACCCCAACACAAAAAAAGTTCTTGCAACTGAAATATTTGTTTCTACCACTAAAAACTCCGTTTTCTCGTTACTACAATAATGTGTTGATTTGAAATGGCTGAGTGGCTTTAATTATAATTCTGATTTTTTTTTTTCCCCCTTTTGGTAGCAATAATAGTCAAGCAATGGCATGCCGACAAAGACAGCTTTCAATGAGCAGCAATCCTGAGAGGTGCCGTCCTGCTCCCTCCCCGCCCCAGCCCCATCTCCCAACTCCTGACAAAGAAAACAAGTCGCTGCCTCTTCAAGACTTTTCTTGTCCTTTCTGTTCGTGACAGGCGTAAGTGTTAGTAACATCTGCTGGCCCGAGCTCGCTTCCTCCTGCTGTGCCGGGCTCTGGCAGGGCCGTGCAGAGGAGCCAGGACCCTGTGCCAAGCACGGAGCGTGGCTTCGCCGAGCCAGGCCTGCGTTCAGCAGAGCTCTGCCTGCAATAGCCGGGCACGGGCTCCGTGCGCCTGGCAGGGTCTGCTCAGCTCCCCCTGCCTTCTCAGGCCCCAGCTCTCACCAGTGGCAAGGTTGCTGGCTTTTTCTCCTTGTGGATAATGAATGTTATTTTAAGCAAAATAGCCAAGGGGGATAAACAGATCAACATGTGAATCTGAAAACATATTCTATGGGCTTTGACTTAGAAAGTTACTGTAAATTAGATGCTACAGAGAACACTTTTCTTTCACAATTTTTTCTTTAACTGGTTTCTGCCTTTCAACAAGATTTTGTGATTCACTAGGTGATGGGGTTTTTTGTGGGTTTTTTCCCTTTGCTCTGTCAGGTTTCCTTGATGGTGACAGTATTTTCCAGAACAACCCGAAGGGAAAGTATATATGTATATAGTTTCACAGGGACATAGAATCTCTAAAGACAGATGCAGACCCTGTTTTATTTTGTAATTCTTTGCTTCAGAGTTGGCTAGCTTTCCCTTTGGATAAAATGGACAAAAGGTATTTTGGTTTGTTTTGCTTTTTTAAAGTAGGGCTTTCTCTTCCTAAAGGTTTCTCTTCCTAAGACTGGCTGGATGAATACTTTTAATTTTTTCATCAAATTTAAAAAAATAAAATAAAGGAACATGTGGACATTTAGTCTATTTCATGTCACATGTGAGGTCAATGGGAAAAAATTATGTGCATCTAAGAGTAAAATTTATCTCAGACTTGTCAGCTCCTAACAAGTAGTGATCTTGCTACACGCTCTTAGGTTGGCAGTAATGTGATGCTGTGCTTCAGATCTGGTTTTTGGGGGATGGACGGGGAGTTCCTGAGGCTTTTTTATGTGCCATTTCCTGGTGTGAGAATTTTGATAGACTCTTGTAATGATTTATCTGGAGATTTTGTTCTAACAGCATCAAAAGGCAGACTGAAGTTACACTATCCTATACTTCACTCCAATCAGCCTTATAGAATAATCCAGTTGTTTCTTCCTTCTAAGTACTCAGTGAGTGTGTGTGGCAATGATCCTGGAGCCTGCAGGCAGCTGCAACAGAAAAGGACTTCCGTAGTTTGCTTTTGCTTTCTCTTCCTGTCCCCTCCATTTTCACATATGTTTTTGAGAAGGCTGAGTTTCTGATGGACTACTTAGTGCAAGAGCAGGAGAAAGTGAAACTGTATTTGGGGCTTGTTTTCTTAGTTCTTTTGGTTTTCATGTAGTGTTCTATCAAAGGCACTGTTCTTTAATATCAAAAACAACCGAGTGGATAGATAAATTAAAAATGTTAATCAATAAAAATTAAAATCTGAACTTTTTCTGTAGGAAATACTAATGAGAGAGAAGCTGAGTATGTCTTCCCCTCAGCCCTGCCCCCTGCAAAATGCCAAGCATCATCCCTCTGGCATCCTTTAGAAGTAACTTTGTAGTACTTCTAAGTAGTTGAAAGTGAAAAGATTAGAAATCAGGTTGCTGATACAGTTTCTTTTCAAATGCTTTCTCTAAATGTTTAATTCTGTGTCCCTGAGGAAGTCCCATTATTAAAGCTGCGTGACTATGAAATCACCTTGACTCTGCGGGGGAGATATTTGAGAGTTCTGGGGATTTTCCTCATCTGACTCTTAGAGTTCCGTTTTGTTGCAAGGATTACGAAGATTTTTGTGAAACACGTCCCTCTCAGAGTTTGTATTATCTCCAGTCGAGTCAAATTGACAGGTGTGGCAAGAATTACCCCATGTACACTAAGTGTATAAACCAAATCATGTTATTAACTGAGACTAAGGGTTGCTGTAAACTTTTCCCAAAGGATTTTAGCACTTGTTCACAAATAAATGCTGAAGAAGAGTTTCTGTGCTTTCCAGGCACCTTTCCCCCCATGTGACATTAGTAGCACTAACAAAAATAACTCAACAGTGCATGTTTCTAATAGACTTAATGACAGAGATCCTAACACACTTTGCACGACTAACTCTACAAGCTGGAGGGAAACTGTTCCTCTCTCCTCTGCCACGGCCTGGTGTGGTGTGGGATGTGGCAGTGGCAGCTGTGTGTCAGCATGACAGGACACAAGGCATTGAGATGAAAAGTGGGAGAATTTTACTGTGTCCTGTAGAAACGGTGAAGAACTTAACCCGAAACAGAAGCTGATAAAGACACTAGGGTTTAGCTGTTGGCTGGCTGGGAGGTTTCATTTCTCTGCAGAGTGCGGACTCTTGGTTTGTTGGTTGTTGGCTGTTTTTTTTTCTCCCGAGTTACAAAAACTTGCTCGTTCTTGGTTCAAATTTCCTTACTCCAGGTTTGGTTGTGGGGCAGATAATGAGCCAGGGCATGGGGAGTGCAAGGTGATGTACGGGGTGCTCTGCTTTATCTTCTCGTGTATGGATAACGTGGTACCAGCTTTGAAAGCGGAGCTGTGTGTGTTGCATAAGGGCGTTGTATGTCTCCTTCGGTATCCACGCAGAGCCGTGAGGCTGTGAGATACTGTGCTGCAGATCTGTACAGCAGCTTCCCTGGGGGTAGGCAGTCCGTGAGAGAGCAAAGCAGTGCTGCTACATCACAACCAGTCCTAGGATCTGCAGCACTTGGATCTTTCCCCGGGGGCCTCTCCTTTGCGTATTAACCCAACCTGACCCTGCTTGCCTTGCAGGAACTGCCTAGATCACAGCTAAAAGGGGCATGGCTGTAGGCATGGAAGTGTAAGGTCTGACACTGATGGTATCAATGAGCAGGCAGCCTTATACTGCTTTATATGTTCTTAATGAATGCTGAAGCCAAAATATTCATGCATTTCTTTTTTCATCTGTTACCAGTACAGCATGTTTAATAGTTTTTTGAAAACTACATGATAAAAAAGAGAGGCCAAAACCCCTTATCTAAGCCATTAACAAAGCATTCTTCTTATTCTATGTGGACATAAATATGGGCAGAATATCCTTATGGGTTTCTGACTGGGTCATTCAGTCTTAAATTGAAATGACCTCATTCTGGGGGGATCCGAGGAGCTCAAGCCTTGAATTTTCTCTTGCTGTGGTTGCTGATTATTTTTATACTTTTAGCAAGACTTCTGGTGGGTGATATACCAAAAAGCTTGCAGTGGCAGAAATTACTGATGCATTCACCGAAGGAAAGCTCTGTGTGTGTAGGTTCCAAGGAGAAGAGGATGTCTTTGGATTTTGGTTATTTCAGCTTGAGCTGTATAGTCTGAGTGTAGCTGTATAGCTTGAGTGTGTAGTTTGTCTGGTCTTTTGAGCTGCCACTTTCTGACAGTGAATTCACCTTTGATCTTTTTTCAGTTGATTTGATTTTGCCTAACAGGTCGCATTTTTTCCTTACTTATAATCAGACAGTGCTGATGGGTTTAAGAGGGCTGATTTTGGGGTATAACTCAAGGTATAGAGTGATCCTTTGTGTTTAGGTATACATGAGTACAGAAATATTTTTAGCAATGTGTTCCTTCTAGAAGTACATGCTCTTATCAAAGGTTTGGGTTTGGTTGCTTGTATATACAAAAACCACTTTCTCTTCTGTTTTCCTCTTTCTGTTCCAGAAACTGGTCAAAGATCTGTTTGATTTCAGGTTTTATTTTTAATACATTTTGATACATTTTTTAATGGACAGATTTCAGCAGAGATTTGAAATGAGCCTGAGATAGAAGTTAGGCATAAATGTCACAAAATTCAGTATCTGTGCACAATTTCAAATCTCAACCATGAAAAACTGAGATTTGCTTTCAGATTTGAAGACAGCTCAAACTGCAAACCAAGGCAAAAAGAAAGTCGGGTACTTCTAATGCTGCTGAAGTTTGTGCAGTTTTTGAAGCCACCAGCTACTAAAACATGCTAATTACTCCATGGAGATGATAATGTTTTTTGGACGTCAGCTGAGCAGTTGGTATGAAACTTGGGCCCTGGAAAGTCAGCTGCTACTGACTGTATTGGAGTCAGTGCCACCTGACACCTTTTTTTTTAAAGAGTTTAGGCATGGTGTGTAAAGGGGGTAGAAGATGTTTTCCTTCCCATAACAAAAGATATGGGTGTGTGACTACAGGAGCTGCCGCTGCCCAGAGGCAGAGACTTGGGGTAATTAAGTGGGAGCACAGACACCTAAAGAGAGAGAGAATTTCCAATAACTAGACATACAAAATTAAACCAAACTGGTGATTCTAGTTTCAGGTAGTGACTGTACTGGTTTTGCATGGCAGAGACAGTGTACACAGGGAGTGTTAGGTTATAGTGCCCGCAGTAGCTTTCCAAATACCACTCAGACAGCCACAATTGATTGATTTTATGCCTCTAATTTTGACTTCTTTTGATCAGTGGGAAAAACAGATTCCTCTAAGTCAAGGGGACCGTACCCCACCATCTTGCAGTTGTAAATAAAGCTTGGTTCTCTCCAAACTTCATTGTGAGTTGTTGTAGCATGTGTGGCTCATAGCCTAATTAAGCAGTCTCAAAAAGAATACAATCTAAGCATTAGTTGTGTTTTTACTAAGCATATCGAGTATTTTCTGTCTCTTGGAGAGTCAGATACATGGTTTTAAATCATCTGCCTGCCTGACATTAGATTGCAAAACCCTCAGTGATATCTCTCATGAATGTGCAGGACTGGGTTGTCCTGTTACCATGCTGGATAGCTGGTTTGGAAGGGGAAATTTCTATCAAAAAGTACTGGCACTTACGTGTTAATTCGGCCTTCATGTCTTAGATGTGCATATCTGTGTACGTGTATGAGAAAAACCAGCTATGGAAAGTAATCTTACCATTGTCTGTGTGGGTATAATGGAGGAAGGAAGCTTTTTTTATTATTATTTTCTTTTTAAAATTTATTTTGCTTAGTAGAATAATGTAAGGAGGTTCAGCCTTGTGTTTTCAGTGAATAACTACTTGGTAATGAAATGAAGTAATGAAAAACATTCAGTTTTTGGGGATACTGTGCATGTGAAATAGAACATTTTTGCATACTGAGTAGGATGCTCCAAGGCATGTGTAGTCTTTGAGGCTTTTTTTGTTTCTTTTACATATGGGCCTTGGTGAAAAGTCAGACCTGCTATAGGTAAAATTTCCATTTGTGATCCTCTTACTTCTAACCTTGTTGAGCTCTTAGATCTCAACTTGTGCCTTTGAGTCTCTGTGTGCAGTGCAGAGCTGTTTATGCATCTCACACTCCTGTTTGCTCATCAAAAGCCATCTGATGCCCATAGAAGTATCTTTCCAGGCCAAGGTGCTCTTAAATAAAAGACATGATTTTGATTGTTTGGTACCTAATTTTATGATCACAAACTGTTGTGAGAATATAGATAACTTCAGAGACTTTAATTTTGTTGAATTAGCCTGGTTTTGGATGTGTTTGCTTTAATTCTTGTCTGTGTTGTATGAACGTCCATCTTATCTCTGCTGCTCCCAATTTGTCATTATTATGCTATGTTAATACCTTTTTTTGGCTTCTGAGGCTCCCTTGTGTTGCTTTTGGGTTTATTGGTTTCTTCAGAGGGAAAGACTTTTTGAGTAATCCTTAACCTACTCAATAGCATAGGTGCTTTGCAGGATAATTTTTTATGAATCCTCCCAAAACAGGTGTCTTCCAGAGGCCTGGGATACAGGAGAGGAGAGCAGGGGGTGTGCGAGATGGGAAGACAAATCAGGAGACCTGAGCTGAGTGCCCAGCCTTTAAACGTTCCCTTTGCTCTCCTGCATTTGCTATGCCTTTTCTGTTTAATTCCTGAGGATTATATTTCGTTTTCCTGTCCGTCTGAGATATCTGTGTAGCCTGTAAGATCCCTGGCACAGAGCTGTGTGTCCAGACATGGATGTGTGTGCAGAGCCGGACCCCCGTGAATCTCCAGGTTCAAGAGGAGGACAGCAGCAACAGCATTGCCATCCTGAAGCCTCAGTGATTATATTCCTATCCTGGGAGCTCCTGTACTTGAGGCTGCTTGTCTCTAGGTAACTCCTTGGTGTAGGAACAAGAAAGCCACACTCCTCTGCAAGTTGCTGCAGCACATCCTAGGAGCATTCTGACACATCCAGCCCTCCCCTTCCCCCGGGGTTCCCTGATCCCTTCAGCCCCTGTTAGGCACACACCGTCTGAGCAGGAGTAGTGCTGGTTACCTGAGAGCCCCAAACTCCATGAACCTGACCCACTGGGGTGACTCCTGTGTCTCTCCTTCTCTGGTGAGGTTTAGGGGCTTTGCTGGCCTGTCTGCAGGTGTTAAAGGCTTGGCTACTTCACCTCTGTCTTGCCAGATTTCCCCCTAAAAGCGATGTAGCCGTGCAGCTGCCTCTGGCTCGGGATGGTTTTGCCTGAGTGCTGCTGTGGAGTCTCCTGGCCTTTGCCAGTTCTCTGGGAGAACTACCTCTGTAATAGTTATCTGCTGTAGCTGCCTTACAGCTACAGGATGCTTTTTTCTTTTCCTTCCTCCTGCATCCTTCTTACCTTTCTTGGGTAACTAGACGTAGGTGTTCTCTGGAGTGGGTGCTTTCCTCCCGTTCCCTCGCTATCAAGCGCTCATCACATGATAGCAGACCTCACCCAGACCCAGGCGGCTGCCGATCACAGCGTGTCGTCAGCTGGCACCGCTCTCGATTCTCTGGAGCTGGCAACTGTCCTCTTTTCTTTGAGCTCCGATAACGGGAACAGATTAGCGGTGGGAGCAGCCGGAGCACTGCTTTACGGGGCTTTACTCGTGTATACCTCCGGTTTTCCACAAATCTTGCCAAGTGAGCTTCCTGATTGTGGGCTATGTCATTTGCTGTGCTCCCCTTCCCTGCCCCCACCCATTTCCTGACATCACTTTAAATCCGGCTGTAGCGCTGGTCCAGTTTTGCTGGAGCACTCCACCCTGGACTTCTGAATGCAGTAAATCTTTCTGGTCGGGAGAGTCGGTGTGTGGAGCTTTGTCAAGCTTAGGAAAGAAATCATCAAAAAATGAGGGAGAGTATTGAATGCTTTTTTTCTTCTTCTTCTCCCCACCCCTCTCCCCATACTGTGTAACCTTCATTTGGTGAGTCCGCTCTACCCTAAATAGAAGTAAATAAACAAACAGAAACTTTAAATTTGTCTCTACTGCAATCTCTTGTAGCAATTTTGAAATTATCTGGCATAAAGGAATAGATAAAATACATTCTTGTTGCTTTCAGTGGTCTCTTTGTGGTGCCTTTCTAGACTATCACCATCATCATCTTTCAGAACACCGTGGGTACTGTTTAGTTTGCCAGTGGTTGCACTGTCTGGCCTCAGAGGTAGGATTTGGTCATTCTGAGGCTAAAACTGTCCAAAGCAAAGGTTTGCAGTGCTGTGATTATGAGTAATCTCTTGGCAATATTGCTGCCATGTACCCTACTAAAAAAGGCTTTTTATTCATAAGGAAAGTGTTGGAGCCCCCACTGGCATTATGACCAGATACTTTTCTGGTGGAGGTCCCTAGAATCCAGGATTTCCTTACCTTTCTGGAATTTGGACTTGTCCCATGTGCTACTGATTCAAATCTGAAACCGCCAACACAGATTAGGTTTTGTTCTTTTTTTGTCTTTTGCATCGGCACTGGGAGTAAAAGGACAATGTCAAATTTTGACCATTGTTTTTCCCACAGTAAAGACAAAAGTCTTTCCACCTGAATAAACGAGGGAGGGATCAGATGGACTTGAGTCAGGTGTGTTGTTAACAGCACGGTCCTCTTTTAAAGAACACTAATTTCCTTAAACAGTGGGTAATTGGTGGAATTTATAGCCCCTTATGTTTTGCTACAGGATTAATAAGTACTGTCCCATAGGACAGCTGCAATTTGCTGCCCTAAAACACTGCTTGGGATCAAAGTGCCCTTCTGCCATATTGCCCGTGAGCTATATCTGGTGACCAGAACTTGGGTGTGAAATGCCTTCAGGTTCTTTCTTCCAGGTCAGTTGTCTGAGGCAAACACAGCCACCCCTTCTGCCTATCTCTGCCTCCTAGCCTGTAGCCACAGTTGAACTTTTGCTCACTTTGTATCAGTCTAAAGATATTTGCCATCATAGTGTGGTGTCAAAGCCCTGGAGAGAAACAATGTCTGGTGGAAAAGATGTCTTGTGTGGATTGAAATAGCTTTGATGAATGCTCTAGAAGGAGTGATGCTTGCTGGTGAAAATTTTTAGGGGAACATGCCTGTTTCTTGCAGGAGACATCACAGTTCTGCTGGATGCTCCACCAATGTGATCAGGAAAATGCTCCTTTTCACTTTTGTCTTGCTGAGGCTTTTGCACTTTTTTTTTTTTTTAATTAGCTGCAGTCATCTCCCTTACACTGGGTTAAATAGCAGCATGGCACTTGATCTGAATTGTTTTTGTTATGTCCTGTGGCAGAGCACGGTGGTCCATCATGAGCAGAGCTAATTTGCATGATATCCCTAACAACTTTGTCTTCCACACTTTATTGTGACTCTCAGGTTACTTCCGGGGAAATTCCAGGGACTGGATGTTGTGGGGTGCAATGTCACAAACGCTCTAGGACCAGTTTGTGTCCACAGTGGTCGATTCTTGTGTGTCCTCCCCAGAAGTGACATGCGGTGGGGATTTTTCTGCTGTGGGTGCTGATTACACTTGCAAATGATACTGACGTGGGAGGAGCTCTGAGTTTTCTTGAGAACAGGGTTAGGATTGAAAATCTTGACCAAGTGGAGAAATCACTTGGAAAAAATAAGAGGTTATTCAGAAAAGGACAAGCACGAAGTTGTTAACATAGGTGGGAATAATGAGCTGCCCAGACCCAGAATGGGAGATGGCTGGCTGAGCAGCAGCTCTGCAGGGGGGGGATGGAGTTGATGGTGGATTCCAGGCTGACTGTGAGTCACCAGCCTTGTACAGTTGTGAAAAAGGCAAGCTGAGGTTTATAACCAAAGGGGTACAGCGATCCTTCCACTCAGCTCAGCTTGGTGAGGTCTCAGCTGGAGTCTTGAACCAGTTTTCTGCTCACAGCCTTTAAAAACAGCAAAACAATTCAAAAGTGGGTCAAAAAAAAAAAAAAAAAAGGAGGAAAATAGCATGAATGGATGATTTAGCAGACATGACCTATGCAGAGAAAGTGAAGGTATTGGGGTTGCTCAGTCCATGGAAGGAAAAAGTGAGGGGATGGATGAAAATGTTAGCACCTGTAAAATGTGGGAAGGAATAAGCTGTTTAGCATATATTTCAAGAAGAGGACTGTGTCTTGTGGGAGCTTTGTGCAGAGCAGTCCCGGTGACAGGCTGTCACCAGAAATCCACGGGAGCCTCTTTTTAGCAAATGTATTTATCTGGAACTGTTTCTGTGGCAATGGCCCTTCTTCTCTCCTGCTTTGTGATGGCCAAGCCTGAGAAACGCATGGTGGGAAGGGAGCCTGTGCTCCCCATTGCAGAAGAGCTGGCTCTGGCCCAGTGAGCTGAGGAGAGCAGGGCAGCTGCAGAGCTGACCTGCACCTCTGATCGATGCTGTAATGGCAAAGCTCACCCTGTGCCTTTGTGCTGAGGAGGCAGCGCGTTTGTATCCAGGTGCGGCCCCACGAATGCTTGGTCAGAGGTGTGCTCTGACGTGAGGCAATGAGATTTTTCGGCTGCTGGTGTAGGGAGCCTGAACATTTGCATTTGGCTTGCATGGAAAGGCCAGTCATTTTCTCCTCTAAGGCTGGAGGCAGGAGAGATGACCAGGGTGAAAGCAGGAGTGCGGCTTTAGACTCACTGCAGGACTTGGTGGTCCTGCAGGAGCACCAGGTATCAGTTCTCAGGATACAACAGATCCATCCTCACAGATGTCTCTTTAGCACCAGCAGCCAAAACATCATGGCTGTGGTGTTGCGAGGGGTTTGTTCCCATCTTTTAGGGAGATTTTTGTCTTGGGGATGGGCTTGCTCTCCTCCATCATGTAGCAGCTACTGCAGCAAAGCAATATTAGGAAGTAAGATTTTAGCTGTCTTCCACGTGATTCGTCCTGCTTGAGGGAGGGGGAAGGGCCTCACACTCCCTATTAATCATTTCTTCTTCCCTCCTCCCATCTGCTCAGTGATTCTCTTGCTCTTGCATACACCACTAATATCTGATCACTTTTATTTCTCTCTGATTCTCTGACTCCTTCCCTCTTCTTGTTGGTTCTTTCTTGAATCTCTGCCCTCCTCGCTCCCACATTCTTGCAGAGATGCTACTCAATGACCTAATTTTCTTCCCAAAAAACCTTAAAAAAAAAAAAAGAAAAAAGGGAAAAAACGAAAAAAAAAAATATTCCAAAGTTCCTCATTCCCCTCTCCTTGGACATTACACCTTTTCCCAGTGGTCAGCACCTTCAGCCAGAGTTGTAGAGTGTGTGGGCAGTGCCTGCTTCCCTCCTCCTCCTCTTTGTGCCCTCCCCAGAGGGTGCAAGCCTGACTCCTCCTCCACCTCCTTCTCTTCCAGCTGCTTTCACTAGCCTCCTAGCTCTTCTTGGCAGTGAGGAGCCTGGACATCTGTAGAAGCAGCTGGAAGCAAGATGGAGAGCCAATATCCTGCAGCTCATCAGATCTCTACAAACCTCAGCTCAGGAACAAGCTGCTTAATTTGCTGTGTTTTTGTACTCTTTAGTTCGCAGTGCACACTGCTCCTTCCTCACCATCCCAGCAAAGCTCCAGCTTTTTTGATACATGGCATGGCTATAGCCTGTTGTTTTAGAAATCGTGTTGCCAGTCTGTAAATCTAAGTGCTCTTATGTTACAGTAGAAGAAGGCAAAGTTAAGCTTTGTTTCCACCTGGATCTTCAGCACTACCTGCCATTAGCATCATACAGTTCCATGGACAGAATTTAATCCTGCATTAGCCAAAATTTGACCTCTGTCAAACAAGCAGCGGTACCACAAATTCGTAGTCCTGAGAACACAGCAAAAGTGGTTTTGCTGGTTCTCTATCACTTTCCCACCTGATTTACATCAAAACCTTCTTGCAAAGACGACTGGTGATATTCTGAAAGGTGACAGTCATCCTTCCCTGTAAACACTGGAAGGGAGCGTTAAACTGAGCTCCACAGGGCTGAAGGAGCAAAAGAGGTGCAGGATCCCTGCTACTGTTCCTGTGGAGGTGGGAGAAGCTGGCGGGGGCTGGGAGCTGCAGCGTTTTGCAGCAGGGCGTTCGGGGATGGGCCCCCGAAGGGAAGCTTGCGAGCCGTGTTGCCGTGAAAAGCCTCGCAGCATGTTACATGATGCAAGCTCCTTGGCAAGTGCTGTAATTGTGTCACTGAAATGGCTGAGCCACAATGCTCAGGGAAAAGGTTTTTCCTGGTGAGCCTGTGAGCGCACTGTACCCTTCTCTGGTGCACGAGAGCAGTCTGAGAAGGCCAGGGATACCACGAAGTGCTGAGAGAGCTCGTGTTTGGGGAAGGTTTCTTGTGCTCTGTTTCAGTATTTGAAATTTGCCAATTTGTGGCTGAGAGCACATAACAAGACCTATAACTAGACAGATGCTTTAAAAATATTTTTTCAAAGGGCTTGGAAATGAGTGTGACTATTAGGGACACCATTTTCATAAAGCTTTCAGCCCAGCATCCTGTTTTAGTCTCACAACAAACTGCAGTTATGCACAAAAACAGCTACTGGAGTTTTTAATGTCTTGCTCCCTCAACACTAGCAGTAGCTGTTTGCTTTCAAATGCCATTATTTGCACCCAGAGCAGTTGGAGCAGAGAGGTACGAAGTAAAGGGAATTGCTTTAGAAATCAGGCTTTAGGCCTGATTCGGAGTCAAGCTTCAAACCACCAGCTCTGACAGGGCTGGGCAGTGCTTTGCAGCACGGGTGCCCGTAGGTACGTGTGGGTACACAAAGCCTACATGTGCTGTTGTCAGGTGTTTAAGTCCAGTGTAAAGCAAATACCATTTGCAAGTAGCCCTAATATGTCCTTTTTTTTTCTTTTCTTTTTTTTTCTTCCCCTGTCTCTAAAGCTTTGCTGTGAAACAGAGCTCTCATATTTTCCATTCCTAATTCAAGAGCTGGAGGGATCGCTAAAGCCAGGTATCAAGTTACAGGAGAAAGAGTGAAGACATTTGGTTGCAGCTTCATTGGCTCACACAGTGCATACACCCAAGCAACCATTTTCATCAGCCCCCATGTCTATGTTAAAACTCTTAGGAAAGTCCATCTTTTCTCTAAGTTTGTCCTTGGGAAGGACAGTGTCTACAAGGAAAGTTCCCACCGAGAGAGGTGTTTGAAGGCTGGGAAGAGGAGGAAGGAAAAGCCCTGTAACGATCAAAAAGCATCTCGTCCATAATACAGGAAGTATGGGTTCCTACTCATTTGAGCTACCGAAATAAGGCAAACCAACAAGTTTCAACAATAACAATGTTCAGATTAAATCCTTTGAATGGGTAATGTGTGTAGCTTAAAATGTGACTCAGCCAGGAATTGTTACTATTTCTGGTACTGTTTTAGTTTTTAAACTTAGTCTGCTTCAGATATTTGGCATGTCCTTGGTTGTGATAGGAGGCTGGTTAGAGGTGGTGACTAAATATCCTTTCTGGGCTGACTAATTCAAACTTGAATCTTTTCTGCTGAAATTGAGATTTGATGCTGTCCAAGTTAGACATGAACTTGAGTGAAGATTTCAGTGTGTGAAAGACAGCCAAACCCCCGTATTCTTTTTTTTTTTACCTTCTCGTTATCACCTCCTATCTAGCATTTCTTGTTGGGATTTTCAAGACCGTGGTTTTTTCTCAGACAGAACCTCTTCTCTGTTTTCGGATGCCTTCTTCGAACCTTCAGCTGCTTCTGTTTGATTCTTAGAGTGTTGTTATGTGTTTGGCTGTTTCCTCGGTAGTTTGTCCCACCAGAAGAGCCTCCTCACCCTTTTTTCCTTTCCTATGTATTCTCTTGGTCTTTCCCCTGTGCTGGTTTTTCTTTTGCTGATCTCCATGTGTTACTCCTTTTTGTTGCTCATTTGCACTTGTCTGGCTGGGAATGATCTGCAGCCAGCTCTTCTGTTTCCCCACCATGCCTTTCCTTTGGTAGAGCTGATGGGAAATGCTGTATTTCCCCCTTCCCTCCTCCCACTGCCCCCTTCCTCTCCTGCTTCCTTTTCTTGTACAGCTCAGTGAAAAGTGCTTAATGAAAAAGACTTTGGGTAAAAGAGGAGTAGAACAAACTCTAGTTATTTCCCTCTGTTTTCTACTGTCTGCCTGTTCCTGTGAGCAGGCACTCAGCTTTTGAAGCTGGATATTCTTGGGAATCAGTAGAGAGATTAATTTTGGGCAGGGTAGTGGTAGACTGACATTTGATTTCCTTATTTAAGTGTGGCTGTTACCCATATGCTGGAGACCACACGTGACTTACAACACCCACTCTCTGCGCTTCCTCAGTTTTTCTGCCCAACCTTCAGTTCACATTTTGTTGGCTATCCTCACAGAGAAAAGAAGTAGAAATTGTCCTCCCTTCACACTGGAAGTTTAGGTTAAAATTAAAACACATACAGAGCTGCAGAAGCTCTGGGACCCATCTCCTATAGCCCCAAAGGCTGCCCCCTTTGGGGCAGCCTTGGGGGCTTTTCAGAGAGCTGGAAAAGGGGAATTTTAGTGTTGTACCCAAGCATTTTGCTTCCTGCTGCCCATGGCAACAATGTGGCAGTTGTGAAGGTGTCCCTCAACTGTGGTAGTTGTCAGTGTGTGTTGGCTGAGATACTCCATGAACCCTAAACGTGAGGCATGCTGAGATCAGAGGGGAACCCTAAATGAATGTGTGCATTTTCAGCTTTTGTGTCTTCATTTTTCCCAGTTTGTTGGGCAGTGATTTGTTGTGTGTGCTGCTTGTCTACTGTGTAAGATGAACAAAAAGAGTCCATGAAATATGAAAGACACAGATTGAATTAAAACTGTCAAGTTCTTCCCCTCCTGACACTTTTCCAGGCCAGTTTTTCCCTGTGTGGGCTGCGTGTCGTTTGCGTGTTTCCACTGCTGCTCAATGAAACACAAGGCACTTCTGGATAACAGACAAAACAAAATTAGGTGCTTTGTTGTTGCCCATATGCCCGAAACTAAGGATAAGAAAAGACTTGTCCCTTCTCATGGTGTGACTTTTGAGGATGGTCCTATGCAGGGCCAGGAGTTGGACTTGATGCTCCATGTGGGTCCCTTCCAACTCAACAGATTCTGTGATCCTGTCCCTCATCTCCACAGACCTTCAGTGCAAGCAGTAGGAGTTTGAAGAAGTTGGGTGAAAACCTGAAGGGAGTCCAAGGTCTCCTTATGTTTGTGTAATTGCTGGTAGGGGCAATGTGATGTAACACTGAGCAGAGTCACTGTGCTAATGCACCTTTGGACCTGAGCAAGAGGAAGAAAAGCTGTGAGACAGCCTCTTGTCAGGAGCTTCTCCCTGCAGTCCTCCAGATTCCTGAAAGACGGGTCCCATCCTACCAGGCATGAGAGATGCTGAGTGAGGATGCACAGCCTGTGCTCTGCAGGCTAGATAGGTCCTTTGAGCCTTTGTCTCTGAATACAGGAAGGATGCACTGTGGAAGGTCCTTTATGCAGATGTCTTCATATAAACGGGGAAAAAGAAAGCCCAAGTTTTCTTCCATCTTTTTTCATCTTTCCATCTGCCCTTACAAATGCCCCCCATGGTTGCTAGCCCTTTCCTGGGAAACACAACCCCCTTCCCTCTGAGGGGCTGTGGATTGGAGGCTTGCTCTGGGGCAGTCCAAAGAGCCAAATCACCTTTGAGAACAAGACAAGGCTATTTGGATCACACCTGCATGCCCTGTTGTGTACCCTGGTGCTCCTGAAGGGGTATTACTGGCAAGCTCTGACAGATGAAGCTCAGATGAGCAAATACTGATGCCAAACGTATTTTCTACCTATCCAAGCTGTCCCTTACTGTAATAGTGGCATCAGGAGAAATTTGAACCTTCTGCAACTGGAAATGTGGCCCCAAACTTTGAATTGCTTGTTCAGCTGTCGTGTCAGAGGGGTAGTGTGGGATGGAAGCACACATCATCTTCTGTCGGTGTGGGAGGCTCCCGTGGCAAGGTGGACAGGATGCTTAGGGTGGGACAGCTTGGAGAGGCTCCCCAGAGCTCAATCCACAAGTGCTGTTAGTCACTGCCTGTCCTTTACTCAGGCATGAGTTTCAGGCTGGGTGCCGTAGCCCACAGTCTGACCCCAGATGTGTATTAATTATTTATTTTCCTCCACGTGCTGGCAGATGGTTGGAAGACGAGTGCCAGGCGTAGTGCATGCTTGAGGGCAGTGATTTTGAGACACGTTGTTGAGATTATCTGATGTTTCACATTTTCTGTAATTTAGTTAGTGTGTGTGTGAAGGGAGTATTTAAAACTTGCAGACAATAGTTCGCTGGGTTGCAGGGAATGAAACCCCTAATGAATAGTCCATTGTTTACATCCATTTGAGGCTGTTTCTCTGCTGAATTAGTGCCATGAAACATAGCTGCAACTCTGTTGTTTTTAACTCCCCTCTCCTTACCCATCCCCCTTCCTATTCCTTATGGTTGCTAAATCCTGCTGTTATCTTCTCTACACCAGTTTCCAAGCTTCCTTCTCTACTCTTGATTTTCTTCTGCTTGAACCTCTTGTCCAAACTGGGTCATCTTTTGCTTCTAGTGTGGTAAATTTTCCCATCCTTGGCCTCTTGGACTTACACTTCAGTCCTTATTATTTTTATCCAGATGAATGTGGGACAAGAAAAAAAAAAAGCACCCGAATTGTTTTCTGCCATAATCAGGTCTAGATCCCCCTCCTCCTATTGCCTTTCCCTCCCCACCTCCTTGCTTTGGAGCTCGCTCTGTGCCAGTTTGCAGCTGTGTGTATATATAACTGTTTTACTTGCCTGCAAGCCCGCTTCCCAATTTCTAGCTCTTTATTTTCCTCTCCATTCAGGAGGCTTCCTCCCTTGCTCTGTCGGTACTGCTCCTGCTCTGATCTCTGTGCCTTCTTCTGGTGACCCCTACAATTTGAGGTAGCTCCCTTTTCCTTCTCTTTAGACAGATAAGTGGCTGGTTGGCAAAGTTGTAAGCTTTTTTTTTCTGCACTCTGGTTTGTAGATGGCCCCTTTTTTTTTTGTGTTGCTAATTGATGCTGTGTAGCTGTTTATACCTGCATGATTCGCTGGAGTGATTGCTCAGACTGATGCATACCACACTCTGGAACTGTTTCTTTTCTCTCCAGCCCTGATTTATAGATAACTGGAAAAAGCAATTCTTGGCTGCTCTGTTTTGAAAACTATTACACCACAGAAAAACTCATTACATGAACAAAGCACCTGATGTAAAGAAGCTCCATTTGGTTTTCTGGTTTTCCCCATTAAAAAAAAAAAAGCTTCCCTTTATTATTGAAACAGTAATTCCCCCCAAATTATATTTAACGGTTGTAGGCATCAAGGCTTGCCTGCTCTTCTAGGAGTTCCTGGAAATTGGAACTCAGGAGTTTTTCATCATCAAGAGAGGGAACGGGGTATTTTGGAGAGGTTTTGTTTGTTTTCTGGATAGGCAGTGCGGACATGCCACATAATACCAACTAACAACAGCTCTATCGGGCTTGAGTATGCCAGACGGAGTGCTAGGACAGGTATCTGCAGAGAATTCCCTATGGATGAAGAGGTTGGGAGGGTTGGAAAGCCTGCAAGATTTCAGGAAAGTAGGTACAGACCAATTAAGAGTCTCCTTTAATTAAAGGAGTGCTGTGCATTGTGCAAATCAAGTGCATTTGCTTCCCTTTTCTTCACAACCTCGGTGGGATGCCCTCTGGACTGCAACTTCAGGGCGATGCTGTAAATTTTGAAATACTGTTTGTTTGTGTAGGACAGTGCTGCTGTCCTTTTGGGTCAGCAGAGCTGCTCTGAAATATGGCAAAATCATCAAGTGACAATCATCAAACCAACCATTCTTCAGCCCAATGTCAAAGAAAACCCTTGAAGAGGGAGAATCAGCTGTGAAAATTTACCCTGTTGCTACGGAGCTCATTTGGTTGCATATATCGTGTCGGAGTGGAATGATTGAAGAAATACTCTGCTTGGTAAAGGAGCGTTTGTGCCAGTTACAGGACAGCTTATACGTGCGTAAAACCTGAGACACCCAGTAGTGGTGCTGGACTGGTTGTTTTTGAATTAATGTGCTTGTTGGAAGGCAGGGAAGGAGTGAAATGCCTTTGTGTCTTTAAAGTATTTCTCATTTTGATGCCACGTACTGTTAAGGAAACCAGATTCTGGGGACACGTTAGTTCTGTAAGCAGCAAGAGTTTCTGCTTCCTACAGTGGGGATGCTTCTTCTTACTTCCACTCCAGATTGGTGTTAAGGACCTGAGGCTGTGGCACTGCTTTTGTTTTGGCCTCTTACTTCCCTCTAAAAACACAGAGCCAATACACAGAATATAAGATCAATCCCTGGCTTTCTTGCAACAATTTGCTCCTCTTCCCACCTCCATCCCTAGAAATTGCACATTCCTCCCGAACCAAACCCCTGTAGCCCAGAAATAGGTCACACCCCAGCACCTGGACAACAGTCATGGCTTGCGTCATCTCTTGGCGTGACGTTGGCGAGCGCTCGGCGAGCAGGACCGGCTTCTTCAGGGAGCAGGATGTGAGAACGCCCCTCGTGATACCTCCAGATGGGCCTTGGGAGGTGATGGGGGAGAGAACACTGTTTACACAGGATAAAAAAAAGAGGAGGTGTAAGCTGGCTTGATCAGCGCATGGATTTTCTGCTGGTTGGTTTGGATGATTTATAATGGTATACAGAGCTTTGTCACCTTTATGCTGACTTGTTCCACTGCTGCCCAGAGGTCAGCCTATTGGCCTGTAAAAAATGAATTGTCGATCTCTGTGGCTTTTCCTGGTGGCCACAATCCCGGGGCTGTTGTCAGTCTTGCTGTTGAGCTCAGCTGGGGGCCAGAGCGGGCTGCCCAGGATACTCGCTCAGCCTCTCAGCACTGGTGGTTTAATTTAGGACATCCCTATAAAGTAACCCTGTGCAGGGCATATCCAAATCTCCTTTTTAGCTAGTGGGTAGAGGAGCAGCAGTGCCAGCAGTTGGACTGGTAGCCTTTGCTCAGGAATGCAATTTCTTGTCAAAGTGGTTACTTTGGGAAGCTTACAGGAAAGGAGCCCACTTCCATTTTTTTTTCAGATTATTTCAGCTGCTGCAAAATGTTAGCTGCACAGGGGATGGACACAATGGAATTAGCAGCAGAGACAGAGGTATCTGCCAGCGTGTGATCATTTTCATAGGACATGTACGTTGTGCTTCTTCCTGAGAAATGCTGAGAATAAGTTGTCATAGAAATGCAAAATACAGTCAGCCTGTTTTGGGTTGAGGCAAGAAATGAGGGCCCTATAGCCTGGAGAGATGTGTATGAATCTGCGTGGGGAAAATGCACCTTAATTAGATGGGTTGACAGATCCTGTTTCTCCTGCTCCTTCCGCAGTTTGCAGCATTCAGTCTAGGAAACGCCTCCCAGATTCGCCCACCACTGCCCTTACGGAAGGCCTGGCACACTCACCCAGAGTCCTCCATGCCGTGTGGCTGGATGTCACTGAGACCTGGATCGTGACCTGTTTGGCTGGATGGACAACTTCAGCCTGGGAGGGGAGCCCAGCACATCCCCTGCCCTCTGCACACGGTGTTCTTTAATGCTCCTTCCCGGCAGCTGGCTGGGCTTTGGCGTGGAGAGGACGGCGTCTGTCCCGGCGGGGCCTGGCCGGGCGCTGGGGCTGTGCCTGTGCCAGGGGCCACGTACCCTCCTCTTGCGCTGGGGAGCTTGTGGTGCTGCTGTGCTGCGCACTGCTGCTCTGAAAGTTGCTTAATAGACATGCTAGACTCTATCTTGACAATACACCCTTTTCTTGAGAGAAATGAGAAGTTTCAATTTCAGTCACTAGCCTGTTTTTCATTGACCTGTTTTAGTCAGCAAGTCGTGGCTTTACTGTGCCACTCTCTCAAACTGCCACTCATGAGCCTAACGAGATGGTGGAGCAAAACTCCTGTCCTCTGCAGAAAATGCAAAGAAAGAAGAGACAGTTTTACCTCAAACGTTAGAGGGGGATCGGTCAAATTAACGCTACAGTAAATGTGAAATATTTTTAATTTACAGAGTACTTTAAGCCCCAATTGGGAGGCGAGGGGGGCAAAGGGGGGAAGGGTTTGGCGTCAAGTTAATAAACCTTTTTAAACTTTTGACTGAATCTTTTATTCAGTGTTTGTATAACTCAGTTATCTGCTAGTTAATACCAGTGTTTTTGATACCTCTCCAGAGCCAATACACGACAAACCTTCAGCCCGGTTGGGTATTTGTGCTACAGCATATTTAATAGCCATGACAACAATTCAACAATTGTATAGAAGCCTCCCCTCCCTGTCTGAGTGTTGCAGGCACCAGAGTGTCTCCATTGGAAAACCCCTAAACATACAGTTTCAGCCAAAACTGGTTTAATGATAGTCTACTGAGAGCTTGACAGGCTTTTTTTCTCCTTAAAAAAAAAAAAAAAAANCCGCGGAGTCTGCGCTGTTTTTTTTTCTCAAAAAAAAAAAAAAAAAAAAAAAAAAAAAGGGGCTCTTTTTCCCCCCCCCCCCCCCCCAATTTTTTTCTTAACTTCTTCGCTGCTTTTGTGAAAGCTGCCGCTGTAAAACACAAGACAAATTAAAAAAATAAAGTGCTTTAAATTGCTTAACAGGCTTGATGAGACAAAGCCTGGTGTGTTGGAGTGGCTGCAGGGAGCTCTGCGGCTGCTTTTGTATGATTTCAGAGGTGAATTTAGATGGCTGGAAGATAGATGGGTGCCAGATGCAGTTTGACACAGATTCCGGCAGCTGCTCCTGCGCGAGGTTTCATTAGTGGTGAGTTAGCGAGCAGCAGAGCGCCGGCGAGGCCCCCAACGCTGCGCTGACAGCGAGAGCACTGAAACAATACAATATTCGCTAAGTGATTTTAATCTGGGAGATTAAATGACACCCAGTTGGTTTCCCGACTTAGAAAGCCATCACAGTATAAAGCTGTTCATGGCACTCGCTCTACCCGGGCCCTTGTCACATGTATTTACATTGAGAGTGCTTTCCTGACCCCCTCATCCTGAAATGGGAAGAGAAGGGTTGATTTTGTGTTGCAGACATATTTTTCCACCCTAACTGTATAATGTGCTTTTAACTACAACAGGAAGCATTGGCCTCACTTCAACGAATGCTTATATTGGACCGAAGTGCTCGCGTGCTCCTGCTAAGCACAGGCAAAACTATTTCAAAGATTAGGGCCATGGTCTGTAAAGTGAACGGCTTCCTTTTTAATAGATGGGCAAGTCCTAAAATCAGGAAGCAGTCGGTATTTATGGGCTTGGGCGATTGGGTTTGGTTTTAAATAAACCAGTGTACTACAATGGATGACTTGATAGAAATGGTGGAGGAGCTGCTGTTCTTCAAGCAGTTTTATTTGTGGAGGAACATTAAAGATTAGGACTTGGTGAAGGGAGAGAAAATGTAATCAAACTTATTTGCAATACAACCCAGACTGACTTCAAGATTCTTCTAGGGAGACTTCATGGGCTGTATTTTGAGAACCCTCGCTGTGGCACACTTACTGTGTGGTTATTCAGGCTTTCTATAAACTTTGTGTATCTCTAATTGCTTCAGCAATTCCCTGACTAGAAAAAAATAGGCTTTTCCTCTGATAGTTGGGGGAAAGTATGTAGGGAAGCAAACAAACAAAATCTCTTTTCTTTCACATGTGCCACCTGAATTCTGCCTTTACATATTTAGCTGCTGATGTCGAACTACTCTGTTCACTTTGAGTCATTTACTGTCCTTACAGTAAGCAGACAAAGTAGCTCTTTTTTTTTCCCCCTCCAGTAAATATGCAAGTTGGATGTGTATGGGCTGCTGTCTTTGGATCTCAACCGTTGTTTGTTTGTGCATGTTACAATTCTGTTTCTAGATGCCTTTGGTAAATACCCCATGCATGGCTTCAATTAAGCTTTCTATATTGAGAAAGTATGCCTTAATTTATCAGGTTAAAGATATCTCTGTTACATCAATTTGTTCACAGTGTGTTGTGACCTAATCAACTAGGGATGTAAGCCATTTCATGAGGAGTAATTACTCAACAACAAAAAATGTCTCTCTTTCCTAATAGCTGTGAGTGAGTTGGCTAATTGGAATCCATTTTGGTAGTGGCAGGTCAGCAATCAGGAGGTGGCTTTCCTGGCTGGCTTCTAGGTGGGAGGGAGAAGGCAGTAGCAGCAACACAGAGCTGTGGTTTCCTGAGGTCACTGGGAGAGCTTCTCTCCATTGGATCGATATCCCACATGCTGGGATTGGGGTGCCCTCACGATCCCCTTTACCACCAATGCTGTGACAGTTTGGTCAGAACCCTTTCCTGGATATTTTTGAGAGAAAGAATTTGTGAGGGGGTTGGAAATGTCAGATCTTCTTTCAAGACTTGCAAAAGAGTTCTGATGTTGTTATTGTTAGTGGGGGCAGGGGGCTGCAGTGATGTTCCCACGTGACAAATCTCCATGGCCTGGCTAGGCCTTGGTCAGGGGATGATGCGAAGTTTAGGGATGATGGCTCGTTATGTCTCTACTCAGATTAATTTATGACAGTGACAGAGCAATTTGTGCTTTCAGTGCTGCATCACTTAGGAGCATGAGCTGCTGGTCCTGCTAGGGATGTCATGCAGAGGCATCTTTTAGATGACCCCACTGGTTGCTGTCCTGTTTTTCTACTTGATAGATCATTGAGGTGCATTCTGGTTTTTTATTTTCTTTTTTTTTCTCCCCTCCTTGGCTTCAAACCTTGCTGAGAGGGAGGTGGAGAGGAAAATCTTCATGAATTAACATTATTTCCCTGGTGGGCTTTGCTGCCATTTTATCTAATTACGCCTGCTGTTTTCCAGATCACATTGTAAGCATTTGCATGAAGGGGCTTTCACTTACCTCCTCAAGTAAATTAAATAACAGCCCTTAGGCTGGGCTGACAGCATAATGCATTTTCATGTGGGAGATCAACAGCTCCCATACCTTGAGATGGGAAATGCTGAAATGACAGAGAAGCTCTGTGCTTTTGTCTCAAATTAGGGCAGCTAAACAGAGTTAGGGCCACTTCGAAAATGCCTGCTGGTGGCTCTTGTGGTGTGTAGGGATCGATAGGAAGAGAAGGGCACATAGGAATCTGCAGAGGGCCATAGAGAACAGACTCACAAGGATCCAGGAGCTACGTGCAAGATGTGCAGGAAAGCCAGGGAAAGCAAGCCTGTTGTCAGCAGGTTTAAATGCACAGCCCTATTGGAAAGCGTGAAGGGATCTGCAAGCTGTGGAAGACTGGAAGCCACAGACATAAAGCAAATGAGAGGTGTAGGCCCTGCCCTGAGGATGTTTACAGCATGACTTCGTGGATGAGGAAGACTGGACTTGTGTGGAGCGCTCTGGAAATCAAAATACATGGCCTTGACTTTCATTTCCACAATAAGCCAGCCCGTAGTTTCCCTGTGCTTCATTTCTTCAATTTGCAAAATGAGGCAGTAGCCTGTCTGCTGAAATGACAGTCCGCTGCTTTCCCGGCCTGACCCGTTACTCCCAACGAGTATCCATCCCCAGGAATTATCCTCCTCCAGATGCTTCAGAGCTCCTAGAACCCTTCATGATACCAGCCTCATGGGATGATCTCCTCACCCTTCAGAGTCGTGTGTTATACATCAGAAATGTAGATCAGCCCTTCCCTGGCTGTGGTCACTCCTTCATTCCTTTGATATAGCTGGGAGCTTCTGAAGAGGAGAATGGATCAGGAACAAATCACCATGAGGAAATATATTCCTTCAGCTCTTGATCAGACCAGGCTTGTCCTGGCAGAAAAGAGGATGTTAATGCGAAGGCAGAGAGATGAACTCCACCTCCCCCGAGCATTAGGCTTGGACAAGCCTGGGGTAGCGCAAAATTATGGTGCCCTCTTGGGTTCTTTCTTTAGAGGACCTGAAGTGGGGACATGCCAGCAAGTGGGCTGGTGAGCTGCATGGCTAAACTGAGTCAGCACTTAGGGAATGAGGAAGAGGAGGAGATGGACCTCTACAGCAAGTAGGGCATTTAAATACCTACTCTGGCATGCTCATGTTGGTCATGAATGAGGATCAGCAACAGGAGAGGCTGCTGAGCTTGGGAGGGTGTGCCTGCCTTGTGCTAAGATCCCCCCACACAGATATTTCATGTAAAGGAAGAAAGGTGAAATGTGTTCGTTTAGTTCACTGTGACTCTGTGGTGACAATGACCCTTGCAGTATTACACCTGTAATGTTGAAGTACCTTCTAGCTTTTGGTGCTAATTCCTTTTATCCTGTGTCATTGGTTAGGGATTAAGGAAATCATGCAGATCACTAAGATCTGCTTGAAGGAGTCTGCAGTGACTCGCTTTTGTCTGGGGATCTTTGCTGAAGAAATGTGATGTACTTGTTTTTCTTCAGAAAATCAAATTTTCTGTTCCATCAAAACATAGTTCCAGGTTAAAGGTAGAGGAGAGCTAGAAATGTTAGTGTGGTTGGGGTGTAAACACCTTTTAACTTACATGTTAAGGCGTCTTGGCTCTTCCGAGTAACTAGAGAACTACTTTGTGATGCATTTGTGTCTGAGATGAATTTTGAATGCCAGCGAGATAATGAGATTTATCAAATAAAAAGCCTGTCTTTTACTTTGTTCGAGCTTGGCCTCATGCCTCAAATACATGGAGTTTAGCTCAGAAGCAGCTTGTAATTTGTATCACAAAACCGCCGTGTGTAATTCATGATGGATGGTGGCCACTGGGTGCGGGAGGTTTGCAGCTGGGACGTGCTGATGCCTCCTGCTGACATTTGTGCCTGGTCAAAGTGACTGCAAAGGGCAGGAGACCAGCGAATGGTCACCAAGAGGCTACCGTGGGAGAGGCTGAGGAGGTGTTTGCCTTTATAAATCAGGGATTCAGGTTTAATGTCAATTACTTTTTAGCATGATCTTGCAGGATATTCACGATGCAAGACACAGTGCTGCTTTTAACGTGTATGGGGAGATGATTCAGGACTGATACAGCTGCCTCAGTGATCTGGTAGTATACATCCCATTATCATTATTCACTCACATTATTCACTGTTAGAAAGCTTTCTAACAATTCATGATATTTCTCAAGCTTTCATCCCCTCCTCTCTCTTTCTAAAAAAACTAATTTAATTTTATTATTATTATTATTCAGATTCCTGCTGTACACATCCCCCAAGCAGGTGGGAGGGGGAGTTGGTGGGTGATGACTTGGCTTTGTTGGAACTTCACTTAATGCAGGGTGGGGGCAGAGAAAATGAAGCTAAATTACGCAGATCCTGAAGGCACAGCTAGTGCACTGCATCACTTGTGAGCATGACTAGAACTGAAAATGAATCACAGCCTTGTTAGACACTGTATGTGTCAGTGCATGTGGGCAGAAATATCATTCAGCGAGAGAGAGAAAAAGACAGAGAGACTACATCTTTTAAAGTGTGCTGGTCCCACTGAAATTGTTGTAGTATTTAACCTGATGGGTGAGAGCTGGGAAACAGGGGGACAGCTGCTCTAGGATACCTTACCTTGTCGATTTTTATTCCTTTCTGAAAGTTCAGAAGGAGTCTGGATTTGTCAGCAGTGACGTTTATTTTCTAAACAAGAAAATGCTATAATTGCAAGCTCAGGTTTGAACCCACTGTTGAGGACTTTAAAATACAGCCACCCATTTGGGGCTAGATTTGAATGTGGAGTTGCTCCAGTTGTGTGTTCATTGTGCATTAGGAAGCAAATATGATTTGCTCTTCGTGTAAACTTTTGATGGTTGCATGTGCACACGTACACACACATGCACACTGAGCCAGTTCACATATTCCAGATACAAAAATCCAGCTTGGAACTGTAACCCTGGTTTTTGCAGCTGTATAATTCAAACAGGGCCTATTTCTAGAATGGGATTTGGTTTTACGGTTTGGTTGCAATGTGGCAGAGCCACGCCAGGTGATTTGATGGAGAGATCCTAGAATCAGCCGGCCACTAAAATCTGCTATATCTGTGTTTGTGTTCCAGAAGATACTTGCCACAAGTGATAGCAATGTTCCTAAAGAAGCTCTCCCACCTCCTGCAGAGACCTATCCATAGCATCCAACAAGCAGCAGCCATCTTAAGTTTTCCCTCTTGGCACACTAAAACCATGCTTTCTTGAAGCCAGATGGAATAAAACCGTGTATTCTTTAAGGGATTTTGGTTGTGCATTTTTGAGTGTTGTGCTTGGTGGCTGTGCTCGGTCATTGGCCAGTGATGTGTGGTGTGTTGTATAATTTAAAAGCTGATGATTCTAGACACTAGCCTGAGTTTTTAAAGAGTGGCTAGAGATGTGTGGTTTCTCCTTTATCCCCCTCCCACAGACCAGGTGCTTTGTACTTTCTGAATATGCAGTGGTTTTTGAACGTTGTGAAGGATGTAAACTGCAGCTGAGAACACAACAGTGCACCTCCCCCTGCCAAAAAAAAAAAAAAAAAAAAAGAGGGAAAAAAGATAAACACCCCACCATCGGTAGCTTTTAAAAATCCTGGTCATCATGTGGCATTCCTAGAATGTCCATACTTACTAAATGAAAGAGGGAAAATGGGAATAGCTTGTGATTTTCTGACTCTTAATGTGGCTTTTTTGGGAGAAGGGCAAGGAAGGGATCCGTACTTGCGACAAGTTAAAAATAAGTTTTAATTACTTAGAGTAAGAACATGTTCTGAAAAGTAAAGATTTTGGACTTAATGTGCATGGAACAAAAGGCCGTTGTGAGCTATGTACGAGAGTTGCTGCGAGTTTGTATTCTGCCCTTTTTTTTCTGTGGGAGTTATTTCCTGTTGTTGACTAGAGTTCTTTATTTAGAACCACCTAGCTACTGAATGACGGCTCGCTTGCAAGAAGAAAAAGTGTGATTAAAACTTGCTAAGGCTTATTCCAAGATCTCCCCACTTCCATTTATTTAAGGGGAATCTTCGCCAAATGAAAGAAAGTGAAGTTCAAAACGACAAATGCATTTCCTTCTCATCATTGTGCTCACATCAGCCGTGGCAGCTAGCAAAAAGATCTTGGGAGGCTGAGGTCTTTCACCTGAACATCTCATGGAAGACAGTGTTTCTCTAACACAGGTGATTTGGTTTAGGTTGTTCTGGTTTTAAAACCAAAACAAACCCATCAAATGCCAGGCCTCCCTTTTTGCTGGCAGGAGTAGTGCACTGAGGTTCTTGGGGGCAGCTCTTTCTGTGAGCCCCACAACTCGAGTAAGGAGTGGGCACTTGCACTTCCCCAGCTGCTCAGAGAAGAGAGAGTTTCTTTTGAAGAGCACTTCCAGCAAAAAGAGGTTTCTGTATGCTGACCTGCTTGGGAATAGTATTTGGGTATGTATGTGGAGTCACATTATCTGCCTAACTTCTTTTGCTCTTGTGGCAGGGGCTGAACATCCAGCAAGAGTAAAGTTAGCAGAAGAGCAGATTCGGAGGGACAGAAAAAAAAAAAAAAAGAAAGAAGGTGAACTCTACTGTAGGTAGTAGGTAAGCAAGCGGAGTAACTGGGGTTTATTATGACTTTTTTTGCTTAGCAGGAGTCACACTAGGAATGTCCCTTGGGTGTGGATGATTAGAAAATGCACTGGGGCATGAGTGATAGCAGATGGACAATCATCCCTCCTTGGCTTGGCTGGCCCCTTGCTGTCAGCCTCTTGCAGAGGGTGCCTCTTTCTGCCCAGCTCCTGCGAAAGGGCTGGTGCCTTTCTCTGCACTGCCTGAGGCTGGCTGCTCTGGGTGGGCAGGGACTTCACTCTCCAGACAGGAGTTATGGCTCAGTCGTTGGCACCTTCCCTTCCACAAATGGATCTGATAGAAACTGGTTTATAAAGCTGAACCTCTGTAGGAAAGTGGATCTCTGTGAAAGAGAGAGGGTTTTGGGAGCCTTCTGCCCATCCCATCTGTGCTGGGAAAGTTTGTGGCTGGAAGAAGAAGCAGGAAAAGCCTTAGTGATACACCTCGTGTTATTTTCTTCTCCTGCTGCTGTCCAGTGGTCAAACAAGGGAAGACCCTGGGCTCGGTAGAAGCACCATCAGTGGGAATGCAGCTCTTCCTCCTCGTTTCTTGGATCTGCTCCTTTCTCTTGAATTGTTCCCGTCTGTATTCCAGTTATGTCTCTCTTTTGCCCCCTCACCAAGGCTAAAATAAAAATAAAAGGGGAAAATTATTACTGTCTGAGCAACCTGCTTATGGCTGTCACAGAAAAAACATTATTTGCTTTAGGGAGCTGTGTGCCACATGCAGCATCTTCTTCCCTCCCTCCATGCTCACGACATCTCTTTTTTCTTTCTTTTTTTTTTTTTTCTCCTACTGTTTTCTTTTTCACCCCTGCAAATGCCCACACATGCTATGTCATATGGGTGTGACCAGACAGGAGAGCTGCCCCTCCTCTCTTCCATACCCCTGCCACATTTCAAGGACATTAGCACCCCAGAGCCGCTGTGGGAGGAAGAAAGAGAGCGTTAAGAGGTGTGAAAGGAAGGGGAATGTGATGATAAATGGTGGATTTTCACATTTTTTCCTTTGTCCTGTTGGTAGAACCTAAATGCTGGGTGGGTTTGCAGTGATTTAGTGTTTCATCCTTGCTTGGGAATACTAATTAGGTGTAAACCTCTTTTAGCCTTTGGTAATGGTCACTATAAATGAACAGCTTCCTTTAAAGTGAAAGAACATTAAAAAAAGGTTAGAGGAGAACCTAAATTAATTTGTGCAGTTCCCTTTTTCTTCAGAAAGATAAAATGCATTTCTGACGGGGTGGTTTTAGGTAGAGTTAAGAAATGCAGACATCACCCACAGTCTGTTTACCTGCATGTACAGTATGAGCTTCTGCTGACTCTTAGCCGTGCTAGCACTAGGGAATGTAGAAAGACAAAATGAATCATTACCACAGGCATAGTCACTAAAAGCATCCGAAGTACTCATTCAGTCTTTTTTTATTTTTTTTAATCTGCTCATTGCACTTAGTCTGAGGAATCACACATTTTGTGAAGGGTTAAAACAGAAAGATTTGTGCATTCACTGCATTGACTCAATGAGTTCAGTTCTATATGATCTTCAATTATTTGTAGAGGAACAGAATGGCAGTGGGAGTTAATGCTGCTACATTTGATGTTCTTGTGCTAGGTTTTCTGCCAGCTCTTTTTTTTTTTTTTCTTCCTCTTCTAAATTTGGCCCTGCAGATTCAACTTCTGTTTTATTGGGGTTTGTTGGTTTTGGCGTTTTGCTTTTTTTTTTTTTTTAAAGAGAAGTGGTGTAGGTCACTCACTGTTTACTCAAAATTAGACCCTCAGAAACCTTTGTCTGAGAGGAGTACAGATAAACATCATCTGTAAAGAATTTTGCACCTGAAACAGTCAGAGGAAGGCTTTGTCATTTCGAACTTGAATTACTTTGAAAATGCCTCTATCTTGGTAAGCATTCTTTGAATCTAGAGGCTCTAAGAAGCTGCAGAAACTAGTTTCAAGCAATAGGCCCAAGCCCCCAAATCTGCATAGGAGCATTAATATGTTCTGCAGGTTGTATTCCAGCCAGCAGAAGCAGCTATAGGTGAGTGCATTCATTTGGCTCCTCATGTATTAACTCATGTTTTCACATAAATAAGGATTGAAATAGCTTGTTGATAGTTTGGGTTTTGGTTTGGGTTGGTTTTTTTTTTTCTGGTAATGCGTCTGAGTACAAACACCTTAAACTCCAGTGACATGGTTTTGAGTCCTGCATAATGTACTGAAATGCTGTGTAAAATCCTCCATCAACACTGTAGCCGCAGCACCATTTTGATTGTGCCCTCCCAGCCTCAATCTCGTTGTAACTGTTGTACAATGCTTTAATGCAACCGATCTGAGCATCCACTTCTCGAAGCCTCTGGTCACCCCAGTGGTGGCCCCCTTTGGTCTGTCAAGCCTTTGGTATCTCAGCAGGATTGAGCAGTGCTAAACATACTCCAACCTGCCTATGCAGCCCGGCCTCTTCCAGGTTTCAGGAGTGCTTAGGAAGAGCGTGGGGGCATCTATGCTCCAGAAATATGTGGCTCCACGGAGCGCTTTGTAGGAGCAGCTTTGCTTCGGGGAAGGGTTGTAGTCTATGCCGTGCTCAGGGTAAGCCAGAGCAGTAGAGCTGCTCTCCCCTGGTGAACAAGGAGCAGGTGGTCCCTCGGTGCTGGGGACGTGGTGGCGACCTTTGTGCTGAAGTGTGTGTGGCTTGCATGTTTGACAGCCCCATGTTGTTAAGATTTTCAGGCTCGTGTTGGGTTTGTGCTCAAGACTGGTGGGTGGCCCGAAGTCTTCTGGCTTGATTGCAGCGACATCTGTTTACACCAGTGGTTAATTAGGCCTGAAGACTGGCCATCTCTCTATTTTTCCGCACCGTTTCTGTATTTTTTCTTGATTAGAAGTATTCCCTCCATGGCTGTAAAACAGAGGCTTTGGTTTTATCTGCAGGGTTTTTTTCCCCTCTTGTTCCACTGGCCCTGGTATGAGATGAATATCAGGACATCAGTGTAGCCTCTCTTCAAAAAAGTAACCAAGTGTTCCAGAAAAGAATGACTTGTGCTTTTGATAGAGACTGCAGAGTGAGCATTGAAAGGGAAAGAAAAGCAGCCTGAAATTGTTTAAAACTCAGCTCAACGCAGAGTACAATCCACTGTGTCACAAGAAGCAGGTTTGGAAAGGGGAGACTGTTTTAGGAGCCTGTGTGCTGTACAGGCAGTGCCAGTGTGAACAGTCTGGCCTGGGCCAGGAATGAAGCACATCTTGCAAGGGACGCAGCCTGAATGGGATTTGGAAAGGAACACAGATCTTTATGAAAAGGCAGAAAGATGTGAGGAGATGTACAGCAATGGTAGGCAGCCTGAACCTCTGTCAGAGGACAGTGTTTCAGCTGGAGCAAGGATGATGCACACCAACAGTCTCCAGAGGACTGGGAGTGCACAGGGAATTACAGAGGGAGGGAGTCATCACCGTGCATGAGGAATGCAGCAAAACCTCCTCTGACTAAGCCAGCTAATGCACGCTGCATTTTTTTTTTCTTTCCTGATAATCCTGTTCCATAATATTCCCTTAATAATTTAGTATGTGAAGAGTAACCCTTCTGAAAAGCATCTAAATCACCAAATCTTACTTTCAGATTAAACCTTGCTACCCCTGTCATTCGCACACACTGGGGATTTTAATTGGGTATGGCTGTTTGAAAGCTATCCTGGAGTTAAGGGTTGGGGTTTTTTTCCTTAATTACTTAATGAATTTACCGTGTGGCACAACCCTTGGTACTGCCAAGCAATAGCTTTCTATTACTAGGCTGTGCAGGCCTGATCCTGCATTACCAAAGCCAAAAGCAGTATTTGGGAACCAATGTTGTCATCAAAATCTGTAGGAAGCTTAGAATAACTATACAAAAGGGGTTAGTTGCACTCAGAATATTGATTCATGAGCTCCCTGGTTTTTTGCATCACTGTTCATTTTACCCAAAGAAGATCAACTGCCCAACTGGACATATAATATATGATACTGCATTAGAACTAGGGCTGCATTTGGTCATACTCATTAATTAAACTGATTTCTCCTGTAGGGTTTTTTTTTTCCTAGAGAACTAACTGAGAATGATAATTAAGCATATTATGCATTCTAGGGAACGGTGTTTCTCCTACTGCCACAAAAACATTAAAGGAGAAAAATATGAACTAAAGCAGAAAATGAAGGGGGGAAAAGAGCTAAAATGGGAGTGAGAAGGGATGGAGCATTCCTTCCTTTGGTTTTTGCTGACTCCTGTGCCTTGGGACACATGGGACAGCCTTGTTAGAGTGGAAGAGTTGCACCTGTGAAAAAAGAAGAAAAAGCCATTGAAATCCCAAGGAAAGCAGCCCAGCTCCCAGGTACAGCTCCCTCCCTGCTCATGTACAGGTGCAGACTGCAGTAATGCAGCACCCCAATTTTTTACTGAGGAATTTGTTTTTATTTCTGGCTGAGCCTTGCATGAGAAGGGCCCTACTCTGTGAGGTCAGTGCTGAGCCTGGATGGAGATGGCACGTGGTGTGAGCAGTGTTTAATCATGCCTTTGCTTGCAGTGTGCTTTCTCCTTACCCAGGAGAGCCATGCTGCTTGCTGAGGAGCACTGCTCGAGTGGAACAAGCAGCTCTGGCTGAAGGAAGGCCCTTTGTTTAGCTTTTCCCAAGTTACCAATGCTGAGGGGGTCTTTAATTGCAAAAAGTTGTCTGCTCTGGGGGCAGTATTAGGTGTTTGCCTGCCAGGTCCTGCATGCACCAAAGCAAAGACATGGAGGGAGAAAATGAAGTTGTGTTGTACAATTACCTGATGAAATCTCATAGTACTCATGTGTACTGCAATCAGAAAGGAAAAGGCCAAGGATGCCATTAGCAGCATAGGAAGCTGTTCACTCCCTCTATTTTTGAAAAAGGCAAAGGATGCCAACATTCCAGCACACCAAACTTTGCCGCTCTTTCCTAATTAGCACAGGTGTTGATGGGCAGGTTACCTGGCAGTCTGTAGTGTTTCTAATGATTTGATTTGCAAAGTCCAGTGTCTGCTTCCCCCTTCCCAATCTTTGATTTCTGTGTGTTCATTTATTATCTCATTCATTTATTTATCTTCAATGCAGGGGTAGTTTTTGAATGATCTTCATGAGACCTGGCCTCAGTCAGACAGGCTTTGACCATCCCTGCTCAAAGCCAGGGCTGCACTCAGACTATGCCTGTAGCCCACATCAGGTCAGTACTGCTGTAGAAAGACGCAGCTCCTTCTCTTTTAGTGTGTCATCTTCGTGTGTGAGCAGCTCAAGGGCCTGTGTCAAGGCTACGACTGCACAACTGAATCTGTGCTACTGCTCCCTGGGAAGCCCATGCGTGCATGGTTCTGAAATGAGATGTGTTTTGGGTGGCTCCTCCTTGCAGGCGCTCAGACTTTTCCCCCCTCCCGCTCCGGCAGGCTCTGGAAACCTCTGCCGACACGCTTCCTAGCACAGCATTTTGGGGCTCCATTGCAGGCTGCTTCTCCGTGCTTACTGACGTGTTCGGGCGAACTGCATTTGGGTCTTGCAGACACTTTCTGGTCAGGCTGCTCCAGGGCTGCAGAGCGGAGTTTCTTGGCCAGAAAGGTCTCACTCAATCAGGTGCGAGGCCATGTGAGGAGCGGTCGGCAGCGGGATTATTCTCCCTGCGTAGCCCAACCTCGTCCCGCCGCGCTGGAGCCTGTGCTGTGCATGAAGCACAGGAAGGAGCTCTATTCATATCGATTTGTATCGTGACCTATGCTCAGCTGGGAGTGCTTCTGAGTGTGGATGCAGGTTGTACTAGTTGTGTTCAGAGGCACAATCTGAGTTACAGCGTGACTATAAACTCCTGCCAAGAAAGACTCGGGAGAGTTACAGTAGGAAACAGAAGGGGCGGTGAGCTTTTTCTTGTGCTGGTGTAAAATTGGAGCAACCGAGCAAAGTCAGAAGCATTTAAAACTCGGATGACACAGGCTCAGGCTTTTTACTGCCGAGTGTAACATGGCAAGATCAGGGCTGTGCATATCGGGCTGGAGCCCAGCTGCTTATTTAGCAAATGTTTGTGGTTCTGCCTCTGGTGCCGGTGATAGCGTGCACACACCCAGGCACAGGGACTGTAAACCTGCTGCGGACTTTGAGCTCCGGAAGGCAGGCGCTGCTCGGCTGGGCGCATCCGCGGCGCAGTTGCGCAAGGCCAGATCCCGCTGTGTTGCAAATCTGGTGTAAAGCAGGGAGGAATGGGGCCCTGAAATTCAGTGAATCTGGCATGCAAAAAACCCCAAACAACCCAGTCAACAATGTGCAAGTATTACAAATATTCTGTGTGGCTTTTGAGTAGGCAGAAGCCCACTGAACAGGTATCACTCAGGCCTTAAAGAAAATGAACCTTTCCCTTTTATTTAGTGATTTTATTGTGGCGCTGATCATTTCAGGAAGAGACTTGTTTCCTCAGGCAGAAGGACCAAATTTCAGTGCCTTGCTGCTGGAAAGTATCCAGCCAGGGAGATTCTGGTTTTAATGTTTGCCAGCTCCTGGGCAATTCGCAAATCACTCGTCAAAATCTAGCAAACGGTGAATTGCTTTGCAGATTGGTTTAGGGCTAACTCTGTGCCACAGATACGGGATGAGAGAGCTTGGATCTCCTCGAAAGAATGGCTGATAGCACGGGTGGAAAGAGAAAGGTGTGCTGAGGCCTCAAAACCGGCAAAATAAAACGTCAGTTTTTAAATCTGATGCCCTTTCCTTCCTTTTTAGTGAGTTCAGCAGAGTGCTCAAGTGGCAGTTCTGGTGTTTAAACATCAATTAGATGGGGCCTTTTCAATTATAATTTTAAGAATCCGTAAAATCGGCACTTAATCTTCCTTTATTTTGGCAGATTCGCTATTTTAATTGTTTGGTGCTGTTTTTCCTTTGTGGATTTTTGTCAGACACATTTTCCAGGGCACGGAAACCTTTCTTCTTAAAGTATCCTTCTTTTCCTCTTCGGTTTTCTGACTGAAAACGGAACTTAAGTTTCTAGCAAGACCATCATCTTGATTGATCACAAATCATTACAGACAGTTTGGAGCATAATACTTAAACGAGTCGTGGTATTAATGACTAATAATCGCCTTTATATTAGGTCTTAAAGCTTTATTGTCCCGAAGTACAACCGGTTTAGTGGAACATGAAAGGCCGGAACGATCCGAGATGCCTGCTGGGGCTACAGCCAAAACTGTAAGGTGTTTGGATCGCCTTTAACTGCGTCGGCTGGGATTACAGCCCCTTTCGGAGCACAATCATTGAGGTGACTTAAAATAATCGTCTTCTTTCCAGATAGCGCCTGGTGCCGAGCGCTTCCCTCCTTCCCCCAAGTCTTCGCGCGCTCGAACATCTCCGTTTGGCCTCGTTTTTGTGCTTCGGTGGTATCTGCACAGCCCAAATTAGCAGCGAGGATTCCACGGACGGGGGCCGCCGCCTCCCTCGGCTCCCAGGTGAGGTCCCGGGGCGGGGGGCTGCCGGCAGCGCTCCGGGCTTTCTCCACATCCCCCCCTCGCCCCTGCTCTGCTTGGCCGGGTCGGGGGCTGACCAGAGGTGCGGGGGCAGAATTTTGAGTTGTACTGGGACAACCCGGGGCCAGCCCCAGGCGGGGAGCAGGGCTGGCCGAGCCCCGTGCCCCGGCCGTGTCTCCGCCACCGGATAGCAGGGATACTTGTCATATTTGCGGTCGGGGCGCGCTGGCACCCGCCTTTGTGCCGGCCCGGCGCTCCCCGGGGAAGCCGCGGCGGCTGCGGGGGCCGCTCCGCCCGCCCGGGGCCG
>VZRR01003450.1:721978-803391 GCA_013398015.1 Oreocharis arfaki | reverse complement strand
CGGGGGGGGTGGCAGAGGGCGGCGACACCACCCACCCCCTCTGGTTTTGCGAGTCATCGGGGCTTGTTTTATCTCTACCTTTAAATTGGTGCCCGGGCAGAGGAGCCCGGGGCGGGGATCCTCCCCCTCTCCTCCGGGGAGGTTCGTGCTGAGATGAGCAGAAGAGGGAGAGCGGCGGAGTTGACCTTAAAATACGCCCCCTCCCCCGCCGATGCGGGGGGATCCCGAGCTGAAGCAGGTGCGAGTAGCTGGAATATACTTTTTTATTGAGGTGGCTGTGCCGGCCCCGGTAGTGCGGCCGGTTGTGCTCTCCGGAGCCGGGCTCCCTCCGACGCCAAGAAAGCCGCGCCACCCCGGTAAGTTCGCGTGTGCGCCGGGGAGCCCCTGGAGCCGGGGGCTGCAGCCTTGCTCCGTTTTCCCAGCAAGAGCGGGGGCTTCGGGGAACCCCGAAAAGTGCGTGCCGTAGTGCCGGGAGAGCTAAAAGAGCCTGGGGGAGACTTTCACTCCTCTGTAGCAAAGCTGACATATGGCTGGGCAGGACCCGGCTGGCCCCGCTGCCTGGCCCTTTTCAGGGGTTGGTGTTAGGGCAGGGGATTAGCCTGTCTTTTCCCTGAGCAATAGCGCGCATGGGTCTTCCTTGGGAGCACCGCCAGCACGGAGAAACAGGCGCCTGGGGGGCTTTTGTGAGTAAGGTGGTTCATCTTTTGGAAGCGATGGCAAAAAATATATTTATTAGGATTTTCTTTAGGGTGGATGAACGCTTGAAAAAAAAATCCTTTTGAGGTGCCACTTTAATTTAGAGTGTGGGCTGCTTTACTCACATCAGGATCTGGAAAAATAAGTTCTTCTTAAACATGAAAATAGGAGTACAGTTACCTACTGTCATTCCTTGCGTTTTGTGAAACACAGCTGGAAAACCCAGGGCCACTTTTGTTGAAAATCTATGGAGGGGTTTGTGTGCTGTCCAGTGGGCCCCGTGGTGGCTGATTTACAGCTGTGGGTCAGCTGCTGGTGTAAAATAAAGCAAATCTGCCCATTTTATCTCCATCCGGGGCGGGGGGGGCTGTCAGGTTCTTTAGCCGAACTTCAGTGCGGCACGCCAGAGCTGTTGCGTGTGGCAGCGTGTGCTCAGACAGATCCAAGGCTCTCGGGAGCAGGAAAGACCAGGCTTTTGCATCTGGTGCCTGGTGCAGTCATCAGGGTGACTCTCACTGCTGTCAGTGGGTGCTGGATTTGGCCTCTGTAGAATGTGCTATTGCTCAGACAATGCTGGGAGAGGGCTTGGCTGCCCTGAACATCAGTTTTATGCTTGTGTCTCTCAAATGAGTAAACGCTTGCTATGTGCCTGAGTTCAAACAATGCTTTCTACCTTTTTTATTCTGATAATTTTAGGCATGCACCTATACAAGTGAAGGTTCCTGTGTCTTATGGTCTTCTCACAGGGTGCAAAATTGACAGAGGCACCCCAGTTTGCATCTAACGGTGCAGGAAGCTTTCACATGGTAAAACAAACTATAAAAATGAATTGTGTTTTCTTTAAAATGATTGCTCTAGAAATTAGCCAACTGATTTAGCAAGGTAAATTGGAAGTAGCCCTTTCTGGCTGAAGTTAAAATGCATGCATTTTTACATAATAGGATGGTATCTTTGGACTCTGATTTAACATAATGAACCAGTGGTGGTGGTGGTGGAGATAGGAGGAGGATTAGCAGTTTGTGCTGCTGGACAGGTATCCGAGAGCGTGTCCTTCGGAATGCTTCCGTTGTTCAGGCAAGTAGTGCAGCATCCAATGTAACAGCTCTGGGTATTCCTCCTCTCGTGCCTGATCCTGCTTCCATTTAAGTTGGTAGCAGCAACCACCCACTCCTTTTCTGCAGGAACTGGATTGGACTGCTAGCAAATGAAGCTAGACTTTGTGCATATTAAAACACTGCTTTGATTTTTGTGTCAAGCTGATTTCTTTTTCTCTGAAGCCGATTGAAAACAAACAAAAAGAAACTTGATAGCCATAGGTCCTTCAGGTTTTGTCTGTAGATGAAGCAGTCTTAAAGAGCATTAAATACTTCTGTAGGTGCTGATTTATTAAGAGTTGTAATTGTGTTCCTTTATACACCTGCTCTTTTTAGTGGGAAAGATGAAATTGTTTCACAGTGGGAATAATAACATAAATATAGCAAGTGCTCAAATTGTCTGCCTGAGAGGCATCAAGGACTTTGAGATGATGTCCTACTAGCAAGGAAACACTCAAATTTCATATTCAAAATTTTTTTTTTAGCTTCCGTAAAATACAGTAGATTTTATGCAATATCTAGTTTGAAGGAGTTTGCTATTGTTTACACAAGCTGCTTTTATTTTTTCAATAAATATTTTATTGGGAAAACATTTTTTTAGGAACTCTGACTTTTTTCACACTGATGTAAAGCACTCCTGGCACAGTTCATCTCTGGCAGTGCTAACACTAGACAGGTGATCCAAAGTACTTGTGACTATTTTTGCTTTTATGTAACATCTTAAAGTGTAATCTGTCAAACAAGGAGAATGCAGTACTTTGAAAGTGCAAGTAGTCTTCTGGTGATCTACTTCTTATAAGGGTCGGGTAGCAAGAGAGACGCCTTCTTTTAACTCAGCTTTGTAGTGTAACTGGCTCACAAGGAGACAGCTCCAGTTGCAGTGGTTCCTTAACATGCACACGAATCAGTGCCAGAAACAGCAGCTTTCAGTTACCAAGTCCAAAGATCAGGAGTGTTTCAAAGGAGAGAGCAAGGTCCAGCTTCAATGTAAGCAGGTTGGCACTAAGCACAGATCTTTAGTCTTGATGAATCTTTTGCTAATTAATGGTTTGTGGAAGATGAAATTTGCCAATCTGAGCACAGCACTCATTTTCTTCAGGGGTATATGATTGCATGTTTTCTGCCACTTCTTTTGATTTCTAAACTTTCATCAGTCAGAGAAACTGCTGTCATGAAGAGGTGCCTGTTTTCTATAAATGGAGAGAGATTCTCAACATGCGTTAGTTCTTTAATTCTTTTATAAACAGAGTCAATTTTTGTGTTTGCTGTAGTGGAGCCTTCAGGTTTGTTCAGCATTACCAATGCAAACACTATAACAAAAATAAGATAACATCGCCTGGCTGTTCAACACGAGTAGTGGGGAAGGCAAGCCCTGTGAATGCTGTGCTAACGTTGCTCTTGGGTGTGCTGAAGTCAAGCCCAATCTGAGGTCCAAAGCGAACGTGTGGCTGGGAGACAGCAGAGCTTTAGTGGGAGAAACAGGCTTGTGTGTGTCACAGCAGGGTCCCTGCCCTCTGTCTCATGGCTGTGTGGGTATTAAACTGTGTGTCACCGTGCTGAATAGAAATGGCACTGCCACCACATTTGCCTCACTGATGGCTCCCGGTGAACATGTCAGATGCTGGGTGTCACTGCCAAGTGGCCAGGAGGAGCTGTGAAGATGTGCTGGCTGGGACGTTCCTCCGGCACAAAGGGGATTTTCGGGGTGGGGAAGACCTGATTCGAGGGGCATTTCCAAGGGAGAGTTGGGGCAGTCTCCAGGGGCGTTGGGTACAGCCTCAGAGGTCTTCAGAAAAAGGCTTTAAGCTGGGTCTCGGAGCAGGAAGGCTTGAAAGGGCCAAAGAAACTTGTCAAGTCACCAGAGAGCGAGGTTTTGGTTTTCACATGTCCCTTCTTTGAGGGTGGAGGCTCATCTAGCTCAGGCGAGACAGCCGCCACCACCACATCAGAGTGACACTGGATTCAGGGTACTGCAGTGAAATTAAAACCATGCTCAGAGTCCTGCATTAGGCGAGGTCAGACCACTGTTGTTCAGATGAGTGGTCAGATTTGGTACCCTCCTCAGCTTAGTACACAAAGTCAGAGGTGTTGCTATAGAATGTCTGAAGTTCCCAAGCTGTATAACACGATCAGTATTTTGAGTACCAGTGGTTTTAAAGACAAATTTCTCTTTAATATCACTCCGGAATTGAGTTTTGAGTGGCATTGAATGACGTGAGTCTCAGTCTGTGTAATTATTAGGAGCCAAAGCCTGTTTACTTTGCTTTCACACCAGTAAGGTGTATTGGATTTCATCTGACAGCTCGTTTCCAGAGAAGTTAGAATAAAAATTGTATTCTTAATTTAGTAGAATACAGAGAGAAGAGTTCGAACGTGGGTTGTTTTCTTATAATGTTATTTTGAAAACTGGGCAGTATATGGAAGTAGCAGAAAAAAGAAGTTCCCTTTTTCAAGGAACCCTGAATTGGTGGAAAGATTTAAACTTGCCGTAGTACTACCTCAGATGTAACAATTAAAACTTGTTAAAAGTTAAAAATCAATTTTCTTGATCCCAGATTTTTCACCCCACGCCAGAAACCCTTGTGCTGTTTGAGCCACGCTCACCTTTAATGGAAGTGTGACAATTATTGGATGTTTTCATACAGTTTCTTATAGTAGCCTGTAACATTAGTCTTGAAAAACCCCTCCCGTTGTGCCAGGCAGGCAATAAGGTTGAGTGAACTGTGCTACAGCAAGAACCACCCATGGTTGGAGGTAAGCTATGCGGATATGTGTTGGGGTGGAGGTGGAAAGGAGCGTGGAGGGCATATTTGAAGCAGACTGTGCAACTGCTATAGCAGGTCTGACTAGTTTGAGATGCCTAAAGGCAGCTTTGTCTTAACTTCAGGTAGCTGCAAAATGAAGTTTTAAACCCTAATTCAGAAGTACATCATCATCATCTTCCGGTGCCTCCACAAACTTTACTTTTCATGTGTTTTTACAGACGCTCTTTCTCCCTTGGAAAAAAGCCTTTAGTAGGTACAGATCCATGTGCACGCGTGTCATTTGCATATTTTTCAAATATGCATTTCATCAAGATAGGAGACTAGCGTTTGTGTGCAAACCACAGTGTTTTTTTTGAACAGTGGTGGTAACATTTTGCTTTCTCACTGCTCTGTGGGCCTTGTGTGAGACAAGCCACTCCATTTCAGCACTTTTGGCATGGCCTGATTTGCTGCGGGTCGAGTCTCGTGCCTGCTCCTGGCCCTGTGTTGGAGCAGTGCCTTAGGCTTTAGGAGCCTGCGCTGAGGTCACAGGGATTTTGGCCGGGGTTACTTCCGTGCTGGCTGTCCCAGGGGTCCAATAACCTGCCTGGGTTACCCTGCTGGGATCTGGCTCCCCCTTACCCCCTCCTGTTCCATCTGCTTGATGGAATCAGCTCTTCTGAACAACCCTTCCACTTTCCTTCCCTAGCTAAAGTGTTCCACAAATAGCTTGTGAATGAATAGAAGAGAGAGAATATTTTCTCTGTGTGTGACACACAGTGTCAAGCTTCCTGTGGCTGCTCTGCTTCCCCTTGCTGGCAGGGGGACACACGTGATATATGTATGCTTGGACGAGGACTTTTTTTTTTAATTGTGGGGAAAATCAGTATAATACTGTCTTGGGTGAGGTGAATGGGTTGTGCCTGACTGAATATGAAATGAAGTTTAGGACATTCCGTTTCCTGAGCTGTTCTCCTTCTGTATTTTCCACTCCCTATTTCCAAAGACTTAGTTTGTGGTTAAGTTTCTTTGTTCTGTGTTGATTGACCTGTCCTAAACATGCTTCAAAATACAGATTTAATACACATGTTGTCAAAATATGGTGTTAAAAGGGTGTCTCCATCTAAATTTAAATTACTTACTTGAAAATGTTTAAATTGCTCCACATAGAAGTGGCGTGGGTCTCATGGTGGCTGTTTTAAAGAACATCGCTTCGGTGTAGTACTTTTTATTGTGAAATCAAGCAGGTGCCACAAAAAATGGAATCTCTTTCGTCTCTAATTCATAGCTGTTACAGGTTGAGAATAGTTCAAGGCTGGCCAAAGTTCTCTTTAATCAGTTTTCAGAAGGCTCCTTTGTAGGACATGGAAACATGCTGTATTTCAACAAATGCAAGAGCTTTAGTACACTGGACTGAAAGGCCAGCAGTTATCATCTTGTCCAACATCATTTAACACCATCTTAACAAACTTTCATGTCAAATTTTAACTACCTCTTTTTTATTTGTTTTATTTTCACTGGTGGTAGAGAAATGTCCAACAACTCTTTCACCACTCTAAGAGAAACTTGTAGGGTCAGTGGGTTCTTTTTCATAGAATATATTTGTTTGCAGGGTTGTTTTCATTTCATTTAAGCAAAAATGTTGAAAACAACTCATGTGCTGTTTAAGCTACTTTAAAAAATGCCAGGGAAACACGTTGCTATTCTCCTAACTCTCAGTAGTGCGAAACTGGTTAGCAAATAAAATCTGCAAACCAGAAACTGAAATGACTTGTCATTGCTGGGATTTTTATGGTGCATTTGCAGTATATATTTCTTCAGAGGGTTTTCTTTTTTTTCCCTTTCTCCTCTTCTTCCCTCCTGCCATTCGCTGCTTTTCAGTTTGACTGTGATAATTTATTCAACACTGTTTTCAGAGCAATAACCTACTTTTTGGCAAACCATTCAGTTCTTTCAGTAGGGGGTTGTTCCCCCCCCCCACCGTGTGTTTATTAAGGGTCTATGACAAGGGGGAAAAACAAGGTATCTTTGGGGAAAAGATGCTACAATAGGATTCAAACAAAGTAATTATACATAGGTGAGGAAAAACTCTCCCTTATTATACACGAAGGGGTCTCGTCTCTTGTGGGTGCATGCACAGTTCTCATTAACCTCTGCAGGAATTACCCAGGTCCGGTGGAGATGTGTCTGCAGTGCTCAGTCCCTGTGCACACTGAAAATACCAGGCAGCCCGTGACACGTGCGTGCCAATAGAGATGTCTTGTACAATACCACACAACGTTGCCGTAATCCATTGTTCCGTGCGCCAGTGCAGGGGAGGAGGGATGCACGGCCGGGCTGGCTATTTCATCATTCTCCCTCAGAGCCTGACCAGTAGCATCTTGTCATTACAGGCATGTAATTTTAGAAGTGAAAAGGGAGCGTGTGTTTCCCAGCCTGTGTCACTTTCTGGTAGCTGCTCTAGCTCTTTCAGATTGTTTTGAATTTCATTTACAAGTGAGGTGTCTCTTTTTAGACAGCACTTGCGCTGTGCCGGTGCCTGCTGGCTCTGCAGTGGGAAGGAATGGAAGGCACAGTCTTGGCTGAATTGGGCCCTGGAGCAGTGCACAGCCATCTTAATTGCTGCTGCTCCACCTCTTGAAGACATGGCTCTGGTTCACCCAGCATGGAGCTGTGTGCACCGGCCCCAGCGTGGCTCCTTGCCCACTGACACGGGAATTCATGGTGTCGTGGTCCTGCCTGTGGGACCGGCATCTCCTGCTTCCATGCAAGGAGGCCTGGAGTGCTGCACTTGTGGGGAGAAACAGTGGTGTGGAGCAGGAAGAGCTTCTTGGCTGATCCCAGGGAGGCTTGTGTGTAGAAGCCCTCGCATATTTTTTGGGTGACAGCAAGCAGAGTCTGCTGAATAATCAGCTAATCATGTAGTAAAGTCAGAGGATCTGGCCTGGTGCTGTGCCTGGTTTGCTTTACTGCAGCTCTGATTTCCTGCTGCTGATGCCCAGGTGTGTAAAGCAGCTCCTAGTCCTTCAGCAGAGTGCTGAGCCCCTGTGTTCACAGCACGATAGAACTAGATTCTCACCTGGCAGGCCTGGCTGCTTCCTTGACACTGCCACATGGAGACCCAAATTTCAAAATAGCCTCAGCCCAGCTCTTTTTGGTGTCTCTTTGAAGCACAGAGCCCAGCTATGCTGAACCCCAGGTAGGAGGTTCCTGGTGGCAGGTCGAGCACTGTTGTGAGTAGACAGTATATATAATTCTAGGGAAGGATGTAAAGGAGGTTTGGCACAGAGGTGACCTGAGGTGAGGGCAGCCATGTCATCTTCTGGAAAATCTCTCTTCCCTCAGTAGGTAACCCTAACAAAGCATCTCCTGGTAGTGGAAGAGGGGACTCCTCTACCCTGATCTGGCTCAAAGCAAGTGGTTGGTGGTCAGCAAGGCCGTGTCTGCACCAGGCCTGTGAAGGGCTGTGGCAGGATTGGCAATGGTAGACAATGTGATTCCTAAAGCTTCCAGTTAAGGACGAGACCAAAAAAGGGCGGGTTGGGGGCTTGTTTGCATCTTCTGGGCACTGTTTTATAAGGAAGCACATGGGAAGTCCTGTCTGAAGCAGAACACGTGAGAATTGACATTTTGGCTTTGAGACAGAAATTAGTTCTGCTGCACAATCCAAACCTGTTCTGTTTGGTTTTTTTTTTTCCCCAGTAAAGACAACTGCCTTCCCATACACGAATATTGAATAAATGTTTTTTAACCCTGGTGTGTTACCCAGGTATATCCTCCCTCTTGCTTCGTACTGGAAAGGAGTTATCAGAGTTTTTCAGGGCTTTTGCTCTTGCCTTCAGCCTCGCAGTGGTTTGCAGTGTGCCTTGCTGGCTTTCCATGCTCAAAACCTGTGCGGTCTTGTCCACCTTCTGGTTCTGCCAGGGCAGTCTTTAATGCTTTAACAAGCTAACAAGTGCTCCTCTGATTTAAACTTGCATTAACTTCTGCTACCCTGGTAGAATTCCTAATATTATAAACACCCTTAATAACATGGCTATAATCTAGAAAACCTGCTGTCCTTTTTCCAAACAATTACTTAATGAGGCAGTAATTTATTCTAAGCTATATTTATTGGAGCCCATTCCAGCTTTATCAGACGTACTCTGTTTGGATGTGTGCAGTTAGTCAAAAACATTAAAACTGCTCCACTTCTTCCAGGGGAACATGTTACATCTAGCAAACTGACAGCATTAGAAACTGTTTCCAATTTAATAGAAGCATATGTTTCCTGCAAGGCTTAACACACTGCAGAGTCAGAGATTGCCTTAGACTGCGGCTTTGCCTTTTTTTAGCACGGCAAAAAGGAGCTGGAAACTGAAGGCAGAAGTGGAGTTTGTGTTTTTGGTTGTTTTGCTGAGATCCTTCTAGCAGGGCTTCGTCGGGCTGCAAGTTTAAGAAACTCTCAAGAAAGTGGTGTGGGCGGCGCACGCAGAGCTCTCACTCCAAATGCAGTTTCTGATCATGAACAAACAGCGAGAGCTTGCTTTGCCCTCTGGGCCTCAAATAGTACAGTATGCAACAAGGGAGAGCAGGCAAGGCACGAGGATGGAAACAGTAGGATCAGATTACAGTTTCAAAATATCGCTGGAACACGTTGGCTGGCGTTACACTATTGACTGGCTTTATAATTGCATTGCTTATTTGCTAGGGAAGGCTTCACCTTACTTTCTGATTAACATGGACACTCCTTCGGGGACCTGGGGACTCCAGGCTCTGAGTATCAAAGGCAAACCCCGTGAGAGCTGCACGACTTCAGATGCGTCTCAAATGAGAGTCTGAGCTTCCTCTGTTGTCTCCTGTTTGCCAGAGGTTTCCTTGCACAGTCCCTAACTAAATTCTACTTAGATTAGCCTCTGAGAGTCACCCACGATGGTTTTCCTTCTTATTTTGATTTTAACTGGAGAGGAGAAAAGACCCCTGTCACTCCACTTGCTAGCTGCTCTTCACTCAGTCTTCACTCTGTGTGAAGTGCCTAGAGCAGGGGGCTAAGGCTGTGTTTCTTTAGGGAGAGAGAAGCTGCCTTGCTAAATGCAGGAGTGGGGTGCTGAGGAGCTTTACTTGCTTCTGTGTTTCTTCTGGAAGAGCTGAGGGACCTCCCGAGGTCCCACCACGGGAGATGGGGAGAGTTAGGTCCCTGTAAAATATGTGTGAGAAATACCTGCCACTTACAGCTACTGCTGGCACTGACAGCCTTGCAGTGAAGACTTGCAAATATAAAAACAATCCTCTGTACTCTCTGGAAGCACAGAGCTACCCAGGAGGCCAATTTTTTTATATATTCCAAAGGAGAGTTTTGTAAGTGCTTATTAAACCTCGCCCAGCTGAAAAAAAAATAAAAAAGGGCATCCACAATTAATGTAAAATGTGTCAGGGAAAACAAACCTTGTAAATGCAGAATGTCTGAGCACTGGCTCTGGAGAGGACAGAAACCCCTGCACAGCTCCATTCTCTCTTACCTCTCTTCGGGGGTTGCGGGATTTGTTTCCTAACTCACATGTGACGTGAGACACAATTCTTACCAGGCAGTGTTGTCAGGAGCCCTCTTTAGCCAGGCAACATGGATGCAGTACACTCCAACAAGTAAAAAGTGCATCAGTTCCCGAGAAAGCAGCCTTNTCATCACTCCCCTACCAATGGGTCATGACAGGGGTCTTGGGGCTCCCCACTTTCCATGCCCCCCCCCCCCCCCCCCCCCCCCCCCCGACTGGTCGGTGCACACCCTGCAGGCCAGCTGCAGCACAGGGAGTGTGGCCGTGCAGCTCTGCATGGAACAGGCTGTCCCTGCTCCCGGGGGTGCTGCTGTGCCAGGCTTTAAACACTCTGGTGGCAGCAGATGAAATCCCTGAGGAGGGGTGATTTCCGTCGAGCTGTGGCCGTCGCCTCTGGAAGTCCGTGTTGCTTGTTCGCTTCAGTCCTGGAGTTAAACCTCGGCACCTGGGCTGTTCAGCTTTCCCCCTTGTTTTGATGGGGCTGGGAGAAGCTGCCAGGTTTATACTGGCCTTCCCCTCTGCTTTTCCTTTGTAACTTTGAATGGGAGGAGGGTGCCAGTGCTCTCAGATGTCTGTGCTCCCACCTGCTGGGGCAGGTTTGCTCTGCCTTGCCAGGATCCTGCAGGCCAAGGAGCATCATTCTGTGGTGGGTGAGCCCATGGTCCTGCCCCAAGGGGTTTTCTGCAGGTGTGTCCACTCTCTCTCTCTGCTGTGGCCTTGGGGATGTGGAAGCGGGGACAGGGGGAGAGGTTTACTGGTTTGCCTCCCTAGCTCTAGGGGACAGATACTTTGAAGTTGTGGAGACTGGTTACAAGCTCAGGTGGTCCCGCAGGCTGGATCCAGCAGCATTGAAATACCTCACAGCTGCCTCTGCTAGCCCAGAGGATGTGGCCCTTGTCTTGCCAGTTGAACCCAGTTGGCATAAAAGCCCTTTTTATTTTGGTCCTGCAGCTATCTGTGCCAAATCCTGATTCTGCTGAAGTCAGTAACAAAACACCCATTGACTACCGTTGGGCCAGGACACAACCAATGGAACCCTCAAGGATGAGGAGTGAAGGATGAAGGAGAGGAAAATTGTATTTCGTGTGCCAGAAGTGACACAGAAAGCACTTGCATAATTCACTGGATAGGAGAAACCCTGGTGAGGTTCACTTACAACTGAGGTTTGTGGAACTTTGGGGAGTGAAGTGTACAAATTCAGTGCTCTCATTGCACTTTGGGGGGCTCTTATGGGTAGCTTTTGTGTTGTGGGGTTTTGCTAGGTTTTTTTTATGCACACGTGTGAAGTAGTGTTTTATTTAAATTCCCCCCAAGTTGCCTTTTTCTTTCTCTCTCCTTTTTTACCCCCATGTGGTTTTAATTACCTAAGATTTCAGAAAGTAACTGGTCCTGCTTTAAACTCCTCTTCTAGTGCAAGCCCCTGTGGTTCTCACCTGTGTTTCGGTGTTTGGCTGCGTGGAGAGGAATGGTTGCCTGTGGACTTGGGGATTTGATGCTTTTACCTTTTTGAGCAACGTTGTGTTTGTTCTGAAAGTAACCTCACCCTAATAAGCTGTTCATCCTCTAGACTGACTGAAGGGGTGGCATAAATCTGTGAGTGGAAATGTGACTTCTTAAAAATCCTTTTCCACTGTTCCTCTTGGGGTTCAGTTTCTCCTTCTTTTTTTTCCTTCCTGTTTGTCCCGATGAGCAGGGAGGAGCCTAGTGGACTGTAGAATTGATTTCCAAGATGAGCCCTCAGTCTGGAGAGATATTTTATACTTAATTGTTAAGTCTTTGGGAATTAAAATTAAAGGTTATTTTTATTGTCGGGTGAGCAAAATAACTTTTTTCCTCTCAATTTTTACATATCTGGTGGTTTTCTACGCCGAAAGAGCCGATTATTAAAGACTTCAGAAACAGTCCAGCGGTGTTGAAGTGTCCAAAGCACAATCAATAAACACAGTTCTCCTCTCACAATGTGCACGTACCTCTGTCCTCTGGAGAGCAAGGGATTCGTCACTAAGTGGGCTCAGAGACACAGGCATTGCACAAGCTCTTCTGTGTTTAATCGATGAGAGTTGACTCCGGAGAACCATCCGCTCCAGGCTGATTATCTCTTCTACTGAGCCCCAACTGCATTTTTTTTCCAGCTCTGTCTGAAGAGCATGCAGAGCCAATAAAAGGAAGCTAAAGGACACGCAAATGAGGAAAAAAATTATACTGCTTTTGTTTTTCAATTAAGAAAAGACAACTCCCGAACAACGCTAGGGTTTGTCTGGCGCTGAGGCGCGTGCAATCGCCCTAAATGGGCAGAAAAGCAAGTTGAATCTTTCTCAGTAACAATGGTTCAGCTTTTGGTTCTGGGTCTTCCAGAGCTGGAGCCAACTGGTAGATAATATTGGGGAAGGTCTCCAAGTAACTCCCCCCACCCCAGTCCCCAGAGAAACGCAGCTTTTCCGTTGTCTTTCTTCAGCTTTCTGGTTCCACATACCTAAGAAACATTGAAAATTCACTTGCACACCAAAACCCTGCAACACCCTTTATTACAACAGCAACAGCAACAACAAAGCAAGGTCCAGTCTCAACTCTTAACACCCAGCCTCAAAATTATGTTTAGCAAATGGGTGAAAATGCAGCAGAAATACGTCTGGCTGAGGTTGCTGCTCAGCCAAAATAGATGCTTGAAGGACCCTCCATGAATGTGACCCTTTATCTCTGCCTGTCCAGTGCTGCATTTGGGAGGGTTGCTGTTGTCTGGCTGCCCCTGTCGCAGCTGCATGACTTGGTTGGACAGCTCTCTTTTGACACCTAGGATGGTGTGGGTTTATCTCGTTTTGTACTGATATTTGGTCAAGCTGATCTTTTATGTTTGGTATTTTCATTTTCCCAGCAGGAGCTTTGGCTGGCAAGGCTAGGAGCAAAGTTTTTAAGATGAACGGAACTGATTCAGGTCAAATGCTGGTGTTGTACAGCGTCCTTTTTTTTTTTAAATGTTATTCAGTATCTTAAGACATACAACACTGATCCCTTTAATGCAGGCATGAAACTGGTTGGTTGAAAGAGGGAAGAGATGGTTTGAACTGTAAAGAACAGGCAGGCAACATTGTCTCAAGCTTCGGTGGTCAGAAACTATGAAATTCCTTTATGGAGAGCCAGAGAAAGACTTGCAAGCCCCCAGGCATGTCTGGTTTTACCAACCCTATCAGTTGGTCTAAAAAGATATCACCTCCTTGCTTCACTTAGCATGAATAAAGTGATTTATGGAAACTGGAGAAAAACGTTCTTTACAATTCCTGTTTGTACAGCAGAGGAGGAGAGGATAAAATAAAACTTGATAAAGCTGAGAGTCTAGTGGTGCTTCTTTGAGCCTCCTCCTTGGTGGAATAAAACCCCCATGCTTAGGCCGACATCCTGCTTTGGTTCTTTAGGGGTTAAACCCTCTTCAGACAGTATGAGTGGGGAAAAAGGAAACTGAAAGTTGTGCTGGAAAGCTAGTAGATGAGACTGGGAGTTGCCTGATCTATTTTATCTTTTAAAAGGGCAAGCTCTGAATCAAGCTACAATAAAGATTGAGTGAGATGCGAAAGCTTGACAGTCACACATACAGGAAATCTTGAATCATCTCTGAGCTTCCTGGAAAATGACGTAGTGAGGTTATCATAGTATTTACTTAGTGATGATCCCATAGTTCTTACTGACCAGCTTTAAAAATGTGTTTGCTACCAGCACCTCAATCTTGGGTGGAAATGGGCTCGATTTGGTTTGTTTGAAATGCTTGGCAGCATCACCTGGCAATAATGAATAACTGAGCACAGGGAACGGAGCCTGAGCTGTTTTCTTTATCATGGGGGAAAAGGTTTGCTTTGTGCAGTGAATGTTTTTGTACATTCCTGGCAGAGGCTGACAAACTTCAAACTCCTCTAGTCCCCAAGCCATTTAAAAACGTCTTCTTTAAATAGAGCATTGTGGAAGGAGCACTGGTATGTCTTTAGGACAGAGTCTGTCTTTTTTCAGGGGGAGGAGATAGCAGGAAGGGATGAAAAGCTGCTAACTCTCCTCCTAACCCCTTGCTGCTTTAAAAATGTGTTGGAATTGGGCAGGGTTTTTAATTCTTGCTAGCCCAATCCTCCCTTTCTTGCTCTTATCTGTCCGAAGTGAAAGGAAATGTATCTGTTGTGAACACTGGAACAGCGAAGCCCCTCGCTCGCACCCCAAACCCGTGTGCACAGCTCCGGAGTAGTCCATGGGAGTGACGCTAGGGAGCAGAGAAAAACCAGACTTCGGCAGTAGTGCTAAATTTCAGAGGTTTTGTTCGCCCAAGATTCCAGGCGCGGGAATCGCTGGTAGCTGGCCAAGGAGCTTGGATGGCAGCCTACCTGTTCCTCAGCTCTGCTCAGCCTGCTGCTTCCCCCCGCCTTTCTCTTTTTAATTGCATAATATGCTAGAAAATTATCTGGATTTGGGACTTATTTTTAACCAGAAGTGGCTCACTTCACCCGATCTGGTTTTGGATTTACCAATCAGCAAATGCTTTCTGAAGCTCTTCCAGCACTGAAACCTTGACTTCTTTTGCCCCCTCCTCTGCTTTCCAGGGGGCTCTTTGCTCTTAAATGTTTGTCAGTCATTTTTGGGGATGTTTAACTACATTGTCTGTCTGCTGAACTGGTGTGTGACCATCAGACTGTGTTAGACCTGCCTAGTGCAGTCATTTTGCAGACACCAATCCCACTGGGAGGATTGGGAATTGTACTCAAATAAGAAAGGCAAATTTTGTCTCCCAGATGATACCTGCATAATATGAGAAGGGTCAGGTCTGGGGTAAAAATCCGTATGGCTGTTGTGACTTCTTTCTGGGTAGCTGTGGCTAGGAAGCCTCTTCCACTTTTTTTTTTTTTTTTTCTATAAACAAGGCAGAATTCTTCACGCCAGAAGAATTTGTTGAACAGAGGGAGGGATACAGGAATGAACAGGGAGCTGCTTGTGATCCTGTTAAAAGAGTGAGTGGGTTAGAGCTCCAGCACCTCACCACTCTACCTGGGAAAATGAGAGAGCGTAATGTTACGTCCTGCTACTGTCACAGCACAGCAATTCCTTCATTCCTCTGCATTTGAGGGCATCTTTGTGTCACAAAAATAATGGTGACAAAATGAGGTTGGGACTGTGCTGTATAGAGGAGCATTTCCAGGCATTCTGAAACATCCTGGAAGAGATGGCACTGGGGATTGAACTGCCCTACTTAATCTTAGTTCAGAAATTATTTATAATGCTGGGCAAGTTTGGTAAAATCCCTTTGTTTCCTTCAAAATCTGCCATCTGACCAGCAGCAGAGTGTAGTACAGAGCGTGGTCTCAGGGATTAGACTAAAAGACTTGAGAGGTCTTCTTCTTCATCTGTAATTTATCTAATTCTGAGTGTAATAACTGCATTTCCTGCTCTGGTAGATCAGTCCTTAGGCTATCAGCTAGATAAACCCATGTGTGTATATCCTGATGTACCAAAGGGCTGGATCTCCCAATCTCGCTGGAGAAGTTTCTCTCAACACACAATTGCTTGAGCCTCACTTCCCTTCCCCCATGAACACGCTTTTGAATAAAAGAGGAAATTCATTGTGAGAACCTCGGTGTGTCCTATTTGTATTCCCAGGCATAGCACTGCCTCAGTCAGGGGATGTAAGGAAATGTTCAGTACAGTGCCTGTGGCTTGGGCACCCATGGACAGGGGTTTGCTTAACGTAAGGAAGAGGAAACCTGCTGCCAAGCATGCAAGATCTTGAGTGTTATAGATGCTGTTTGAATTCCTGCTTGGAATTTACCAGCACAGCCGTGCCTAAACACGGATGGACCAGAGCCCTGCATTGAGGTGGCTGCTGCTTGCTCGTCACGCTGCTGTGGCCAAGACAGAGTTATTGATGGGGGCAGATGTGCACTTGCTTTGCTGTCTTCATTGGTCTCCTCTCTTCCCTTGCAGATATATGTTGGGGAAAGGAGGAAAGCGGAAGTTTGACGAGCATGAAGATGGGTTGGAAGGCAAAGTGGTGTCTCCCACTGACGGTCCCTCTAAGGTGTCTTACACCTTACAGCGTCAGACTATCTTCAACATTTCCCTTATGAAACTTTATAACCACAGGCCATTAACCGAGCCAAGCTTGCAAAAGACAGTTTTAATTAACAACATGTTGAGGCGAATCCAGGAAGAACTCAAACAAGAAGGCAGCTTGAGGCCCATGTTTGTGGCCGCTTCGCAGCCTGCCGACCCTCTCAGCGACAACTTCCGCGAGGCGCAGCCGGCATTCAGCCACCTCGCCTCGCCGCCCCTGCTCCCCGCCGACTTCGTAAGCACTATGCCCCTGGAGTCCTGCCTCACCCCAGCCTCTTTGCTCGAGGACGACACTTTTTGCACTTCCCCGGCTGTCCAGCACGATGGTCCGACGAAGCCACCACCTCCTGCTCTCCAACCAGTAAAGGACAGCTTCTCCTCAGCCTTGGACGAAATCGAGGAGCTTTGTCCAGCACCTACCTCCGCAGAGGCAGTAGCAGCCGAATCAGCAGCCGACGACTCTAAAGCCCAGCCCAGCGAGTCCAACATTCACAAGCCCGAGGGCCTCCCGGAGAGCAGAACGGCTGAATCCAAACTCATGGACCCCCTGCCTGGCAACTTTGAGATAACAGCTTCCACAGGTTTCCTCACAGACTTGACCCTGGATGACATTCTGTTTGCTGACATTGATACGTCCATGTATGATTTTGACCCCTGCACGTCTGCCACGGGGGCTGCCTCAAAAATGGCTCCTGTCTCAGCAGATGAGCTCCTAAAAACTCTCGCTCCATACAGCAGTCAACCAGTAACTCCAAATCAGCCTTTCAAAATGGATCTCACAGAACTGGATCACATCATGGAGGTGCTTGTTGGGTCTTAAAATATTAGAAAATATAGCAACTTTTTTTTCTGTTGTTTTTTTTTGTTTGTTTGTTTTTTTTAATTTTAAGTACCAGTATATACACTTGGTAGTATTTCCATAGTCCCTCCCAGCCCCGATTCACAGCACTGTGCATGCATCCTTGCTTGCCTTTTTTGAAAAGAAAAGGATCACACTAGTTTTTGCTTCGAGCAGAGTTGGAGTGCCTTCATCCATGTATGACCACTTCTAATGTATTTTTTTTAAAGTGGTTCCTCAAGGAAGACCGAATATCCTGGTATAGGAAAGAATATGTATTGTAGACAATGTTATGTTATTACAAAAAACAAAAAAAGAAAAAAAGGAAAAAAAAAGGTAAAAGCTAAGCACAAGGATTATGTTGGGGAAAGCTGTAAATTGCATGTGCATACTTGTCTATTTTTTCTATAAGTTTTATTGCAAGAGGTAAAAAATTTTATTATTTAGATAATCTCAATACCATTTTAGCCCTGTATAGGTTGACTTTAGCAATTCAGCCTTTTGGAGGCATTAACCTGCTCCTCTTTAAGTGTTGCATTTACATGGCTGTTTAGAAACTGCTGCCCAAATTTATTTTATATTTTTGTACAGATTCTGCAGTTTATGATATTGTTTTTTCTAAAAACAAATGCTGTTTATACACACAAAAAAATAGCTATTTTGATAGGATTTGCTCACATAGTTCCTGCATAATTCAGATGTACAAGAACCACTTGTACTTTTATACAGAGTTGTAATGTTTTATATGTGTATGGTGCAAAGAGAAAATTGGATCAAATAAGCCTGCAGTCGGTTTCCCTGAATGCAAACAAAAAAAAAAAAGTGCTTTAAGAAAGGGCTGGGAGCTGCTTCTGTCCGAGTTTCACAAGTGTTTGCTCCCTGCTGTACCCACTGCGCACTACTGTGATTCCTGAAACTTAGAGCCATGTCCTTTTCCAACACGTACGTGAAGCAGTTGGCAGGAAACAGTTGTGGAACTTCACCCCCAGAGGTCCTGAGCGCTGCCCGGGGGCCGGGCGCTGTCCCTGGGCCCGCCCGCCTTGCCAGGCCCCCATCCCGCCTGACGTGGAGCCTTAACCTGGCGGAGATCGGCACCTCCTCACCCGGAGCTCCTGGGAATGGTGGGGGGGGAGCGACGTGCCCAGAGCCCACCGAGAGCCAGCCTCCCGCGGCATCTCCCTGACTGACGGGCGCGGGCAGAGAGTGGGGCTGGGAGCGTCCGCTCGCCCTTTCTTGGAGCATTTCTCCTTCCCTCTCCCACCTCACTGTGCTAAGTGCTGAAAAAGGCAACTTCAGTATTACTGCAGTGAAGCTCATCTCGTACCTGCACTGGATGGACTTGCTTTAATATCCATTGCTGTTGAAACTGGAGCCAGTCGTGTGACATCACTTGGCATCTCGTATAGAGTTGGGTTCTTGTATCAACTGTGTTACCTGCTTTACACTTTATAGACCCGTTTTACAAGGAGTATACAGACACAGCTTTCTATGCATGGTCCCCTCCCCCGTAACACCTGAGAAGTCTTCTTACTGCACCAATAGCTTTTTTTTTTTTCCTCTTAAGTTCGTCGTGGTGTACATTTAATTTAAAAAGGAAAAAATGTTTGCAATGTATCATGCCTGTTGCTGAAGTTGCTATGGCATTTTAGTTTTCCAATGGTACTTTAGTTGTCGAGTGCCGGTTACAACCTATATTGTTGACATGCCTATGGCTTCTTTAGGAATAACTTTTATATTTATTTAAGAAATTTTAAATTATGTTTTACGTCATTTGGCAATATTCAGTCGATTCTGCTCCCTTCTTGTCATGGATGAAATTGGGTCTTGCCTGCCTTTGAGGAGGCGGCTTTTTATAAATTGGCACTTTAAAACAGGCCATATATATTTATTAGTATATAGATAGATGTAACATAGATATGCACACAGACACAGGATGAGAACAAATACGTTTTTGCAATGAAGGAACTCCTAATCGAAATGAAATGCATCATGTACAGCTGTGGAAGGCGCTTCTGGCTCCCAATTCATCTGCCAGGGAGAGACAGGGCTGGGGGAGGAGGGGGGCACTGGCCCAGGCGGGTGGGTTTGCTTTCCTCTTTTTCCCAAGCTGTGAAGCACTGGGATGCTGATGGATTTGCAGTCATCACACAGACTAAAGAGAAAGGAAGTTACTGCTTCAAACAGAAAACCATTGACCAAGTGTAGCTTAGGGACCAGGGGAAGGGAGGGTGGGGAGGAGGGGGACAGCTCCAACTCTCACCCAGCCCTTGTTCCACAGCAGTCCTCAGCCCTTGCAGGAGGACCCACAGCCCTGCCTGACCCTGCACCTTGGGCACCTGGGAACACATCCTGCACAAACCTGTAACAGCACCAGGCTCTGGGAACATGGTAGGCACTTGCCCCTTACCATGGTTAAAAACTGATTTGCACCATGCTGGAGCTGCCTGTTTTTTGGGATTACTTATGTAATTACACAAATGCCACCTGCTAGGCAAAAGCCCCGTCAGTGCCCTTTTCAGAGACCTGTGCTGTTAAGTGGGGTCAGTTGAAGTTTTTGTATCCAGAGAGCAGGACCCGAGCTCTCAATCCACTTTGCCACTTGGGTGGTGTCGGTGGCTCCTTGGTGCTGAAGCGCATGTCCTGTGGCAGAATCCTTACAGGAATCCCATCGGACAAAAACATACTTGACTTACGGGACTCAGCAGAAGGTTGGGAAGGCTGGTGCAGGCCAGGGTCGGAAGGGCTGAGCTGTGGCTTTCCCCCTGCACAGTCACTGACTGTCTCTAGCTGAGCCTGTGCTGTGGTCCCAGCAGCAGCCATGCATGGAATTTCTCTGAGACCTACACCAGGGATGGAGATTGACATTAACGTGCAATGAAGTGACAAGATGGGAGCAGAATAAGAGAGCTTTGGATTTGAAGTGATTTTTTTCATAAATTATTTATTCTTTTTTTTTTTCTTTTGTAAATATATTTATTTTATTGTGAAGCTAACAACATCTGGATTGTAACATGTACAGAATGTATGGTAGGAATGTATCCTCTTGTAGGAATGTAAATCTGTATGAAAAAGGGTATGGGAGCCAGATTCAGAAAGAATGAATTGAGTTCCAGTCAGGATGTGCATGGATCACAGGATTATTTTTTCCCTACGCTCTTTTTCTAATATGGGTCTGGTTGTTTGAAATATGCAAAAAAAGGTATGGAGGAGGGACAGGTTTATGTTCAAAATTAGTCCTAATCAGGCTCCTACCCCCATTGGCTTCTTGAGAGGGGCCTCCCTTGGCACGCTACTGGAATCTGCCACTGAAGGCAGGAGCAAATGCAATCATCTCCATCATGCTGGCCTGGGAAAGGTTTAGAAAAGATATTTTTTTTCCTTAGTTTTTAGACACCCGTGGGAGGCCCAGCAGGAGCCCCTGCGGCTTGACGCCCATAGAAGGGGGCGGGATGTTCCCTCCGGCCCCAGGAGTTGTGCCAGAGCTGACACCACGTCCTTGCCCGGAGGTGGGGCTGGGCAGGAACTCCCGACTGCCCCGTGCAGCCCAAGCCCCCGGCTCCGTGTCCGACCGGCCGCTCCTGGGCTCCACAGTCCCTCTGGAGTCCAGCGGGACCCCAGGGTCCTGGGAGCCAAGGAAGGGGAACGTCCCTCTCGGAGAGAGCAGCTTGGCAGCGCCGTCTGTCCGGGCACCCATCCGGCACCGCCTGCAGCCAGCTGGGACAGCAGCACAGCGAGGCCACCGTGTGAAGCAATCACTGTCGGGAGAAACTCGGACCTTGTGCAAGGTAATTCGGTTTTTCCTCAGCGCTGTGTGGTAAGAGCCTAGGTTATTTAAAACTGATAATTTTTAATCCAAAGTTTACACTTTATTATCATTAAATTGAGTAAATCGCAATGGGTCCTGTCTAACAAATGGTTTAATTCATTCTGGCATGTTTTGAACTTTTTGTTCTTGTTACAGGGTTTCTTTTGCTTTGGTTTTGTTCTTTTTTTTTTCTCCCCCCACATCCAACCCCCCCCAATCAGGTTTCAGTATCCTGCTTCTGTGCAAGTTGCTTTCAATATTCTCTTAATTAATGAGACTGAACATTTAAGAATAAATTAGTTCTTTTTTAAGCACTTTTTTCTTTTTCTGAAAATAAGCCTAATGCAAGTTCTGGAACCTCTTTGAAAACACAAATTGCAGATAAAATCCCAACCTCAACTCCTATCTAGTTCTGAGCGTATTCCATACTAGTGCCTGCAAAGGCCAAGATTCTGGAAAAGGTGTAAATAGTGTGACATGTTCAGTGCATGGTTGTTTAAACAGGGCTTGTTATTGTCAAAAAAAAAAAAAAAGAAAAAGAAAAAAAAGAAAAAAAAAAGAAAAAAAGAAAAAAGGCTGTATTTCCCCTTCCCTCCCACAGACCTTAGAGCTGTGCCTTTTCTATGCAATATTACAGACATCTGAAACCAGATTACTGTATTCACATGTAGGTATGGGCTGTAATCAAAAAAACAATTGGACAAATGTACATGGAAATGAGCAGTCTTACTTTTGTAGTTTTATATTATACAATAAACAATTAAAATAAATTCTGGCTTTGTTCTTCTCCACGAAAGAGGGCGGTCAGGGGAAGACAAGACCCCCTGAGGGCTGCAGGAGGGAGGTGCGGTTCACCCGCGAGAGGTGGCAAGGGACAGGGGAGGGACAGCCCGATGTGACCCCACTGCACCCGACAGAACAAGAGAAACATCGCCTTGTGCCAGGACTGCTCCTGCTGTGAGGCTTTTGTCCTCTGCTGCACGGAGAGGTGCCCGCGGTGGCCGCTCCCGGACTGCGTGTGCCGAGGGATGCTCGGCTCTGCTCTGAGGGAGCTGCAGCTCCGAGCCGCGTGTAAGCGGCTTCCCCGGGAGCAGCCGGGCTGGCCCGGAGCGGGACCTGCCCGCTTCTAACGCACGGAATGCGCTGTCCTTCAGGGCATTAAATCCCAGCAGGAAACATCTGATACCTTAATCCACCGCTTCATTTATCAGTGCCCTCTTCCCCTTCCCACTCCTCCAGGTGCCTGGTGTTTGCTTTCAGGGCCAGCCAGGAGGGAGATCTCGGGCCTGCCTTTGGCTCCAGCCTTTTGTGGCCGTGCCTGCGCAGCCCCGGAGCGCCTCGGGCTGGCCCCGGCTGCGGTGCTCAGCACATGAGTCACCCCTGCGCACGCCTCGCCCGGCCTCCCACACCCACAGGCGCACGACTGCTCCATTTTGGATTCCTAGCGAACCGAGAGCCAGAGGGAAAAGCAGCAAGTTGTCCCCGTCCCGCCGTGCCGCACGCAGCATCCCGGCCGCAGGGAGCGGGCTCGTGTTACGGCGCAGCGCCCGCGGGCCCTGCAGCAGCTGCCGCCCGGGGACAAATGGCTGCGGGGACCCGGGGAGCGAGAAGCGCAAAGAAAGGAGAAGTGGGGGAATTAAAGCCGGCCCCGGGATTGAATTTCTGTCTGCTCAGCAGGCGCTGCGCTCGCAGGGGGGAAGAGCAGCCGGGGCTACTGCGCGAACCCTTCCCCGGGGGCTCGGCTCCCACGCAGGCCCCGCGGCCCCGACGGGATCCGCTCCCGTACGGACACGGCCAGGTGCGGGTGCACTGACCCGCGGCGGGGCCGGCCGAGATGCCGCTGTGGCACTCCCGGAGCTGCCCCGGTTGTTGCCGCCTGCCTTTTAAGGGCTTATTTCCTCACTTGTGACTTGTCAGTGAGAGCCGCCTCCGGCGCAGAACCCCGAGGCTCTGCACAGAACCCCACTTTCCCCCTCCTGGGGTGAGCAGCTTCCCACCCACTCCAACCCTCCACCTTTCCACCTCAGCGAGGGCAAACCATTGCTCTGGGCTTTTAAGGTGGGGTACCCGTGCGGGGAGCTGCATCTCCCTGCAGCGTCTGCCCCGACCAGGGGGCAGCTCCAGGCATTCGTGCACAAGCAGCCCCTGCTCTGAGCTGCGCGGGGAGCCAGAGGAAGCGGGAAGCAGGCTGGAGTTCGGCACAGGCTGGATGAGGTTCAAGTCCGAGGTATCACCACACCGGAGGAGTGAGGCACTTACCTCGTTTCTCGAGATGACAGGGCTCTGGGGTACCCTGGGGACCGAAGGACAGTCCCTCCGTCCCTCGGGTGGTGCCACTGTGTCCCAGGAGTGGGGTTTCCAGGCAGAGGAGGCACCAGAGCACTGGGCAATGGCTCGTTTCCAGCAGCAATAGCCCAGGGCTGCATTCAGCTCTGCAGCTGCTTGGTATCACCGCGAGTCAGGGCAGCGACTCCATGGCAAGTAAGAGCCCCACTAAGCTCCTCTCTGGGCCCGAATAACTGGAAGAACAGGGAGCTGGGGCCAGGCAGCCACCAGCTTTGCTCAAGTACATGTTGTACGGGCAGAGAAAGACACCCAAACACAGCACTGAGGCAAGGGGGGACGGGAAAAGGCGCCCTTGTGCACTGCGCTGCTGGTGGCCTTATCCAGGAGGGGTAACACTCCCTGCCTCCAAACTGCACATCCGTGTGGGACAAGTGTTTCTCCAGCACTGGCAACAGGAGCGAGCCCTGCTCACACAGCACAGCCAGCTTCCCTGGACCACACGCATCTCGTACTCACCAGAGGAAACACAGCAGGGAAAAATCATTGGAGAATGAAATCCCCTCCTGCCACAGGCAGTGCTTCGTAGAGCTGCTGTGAACCACAGCGAACCCATCAGCTGAGACAGGTCTGCTTGGGATGCCGGCTCCGCGGCTGAGCTGCGCAAGGAGCTGCTTCTCCTGGCTCCCCCTGCCCCTTTCCACCTCACCCCCCTCCTCTGGGCTCCTTCCCCCTGCTCCCACTCAGCCCCGGGTGCCATTTGCCTCCATCACTGGCGGCTGCAGGCTCCTCTCTCTGCCTGGTCCCTGCATACATCATCTGCCTCCTCTCCAGGCAGCTCCCTCCTACCACAGCTCCCCTCCCTTTTGAAGAAACTGCCTTAGCAACTGGCAGCAGGCCAGCAAGATCATGGGTTTTCCCTCCCACCCTTCCTTCTCCTCCAAAGAACAAGGTGGCCAGGGAGGGGGAAGGAGCCATAAGGCCTCCTGTGCAGCAGCAACAGGGGCTCTGTGTGTGGCAGTGGGCTGGGCACACCTACTGACTTCCACATTTCATCCTCCAGCTCTCCAGGTATGTCAGGTGCTGCGGGGTCAGGGGCAGAGAGGTTTCCTTTTAGTCCTCCTCCCCTCTCCCTTTTCTAACAAGCATGTCCCCAAAAGCCAGCTGATTCCTCCCCATACATCTCCAGATCTAGAGCATCTGCCAGGGGAAGGCACAGAAGGAACAGCTTTCAAATGGCCCATTTCTGCAAGGATTTTCTTCCATTCTTTTGACCCTGCCTTCCCTACCTCATGCTACTCTCCCTGGACTATTTCCCCTCCTGTTTCCTCTCCTTTTCCCCCTGTTCAGTGGGCTTCCTCCCCCTCGCCCTGTTCCTCCCCTTGCCTTCTCTCCTTCACACAGTTTGGCCTACAGCCTTTAGTACTTGCTCCTTTCCTGGTGTGAGCAGGGATGACATGGATTGTGTGCTTGTGCTGAGCTCTGCATTTATTAGAGAAGGGGAGGAAAAAGAGAAAGAAAAGGCCTCAAACCCCTGGAAGCTTGCTAGGAGACAATACCCAGGTAGAGTAACATCGCTCTTGCTTTCCTTGCACACTGCCTTACAGTTTGCATGGAGGAGGGATTATTTGGGCTGCTCCAAAGGGACTTTTCTGCCTGGCTCACAACCCTTTGGCAGAGCTAATTTGGCCGTCCTGCTCCTTCCTGGGTGGGGGGGAGGTCTGCTGGGGTGGGAGGTACAGAGGGATAAAACCCCCTTTCCTCTGCCCTGATGGTGGAAAAAGGCACAAACCACCACATTTTTCCTGCCTGCCAGGGGTTAATATCATGGCAGCCAAAGTGGCACCTTAGTTCAACCAAAGGTTCCCACCTAAATCCTTCAGTGCTGTCACATGAAGTGGTCTGCATTTCTTCCCCTGCCTGCTGTTTGGTGGGAAAACTTGGTGAAGCAGATCTGCCTAGTATAACATTAATTAGGGGATGTGAGGGGGAAAGTAGGACACCCCACTGGAAAAATGCAGAGGGGCCACATATCAAGGGGCTGTGGATGAGGGGGGCTTTGAATCCTGACTGGTTCAGTAGCAGCATTTTCAGGTGAGGCCTGGCAGCTGGCTCGGGACACAAATGGAAAGGGAGCTCCATTTCCAGCCAGTTTAAAGCCCAGTCCTCTGCTCCTGCACCTCTTGCTCCAGCCCACAGTGCAAAGAAGCTGCTTCTGCCACCCTGAACGGGACCGAGTCAGCCACTGTCTTCTCTAGCCTCGAGTTAACGCTCCAGTTCCAGGGACGAGGAGCACCTACTTGCAATTTGGAGAACATCTGTCCTGAATGTAACTCCATTTTTAAAGCACCAGAACATCCTACAGTGGCTATGGGGACACAGCTTTAGGCTACACCAGGGTTGGAGCTGAGCTGCCAGACTTTGGCTTTCACTGGATGAAAGCAAGAGCGGGGTCTGGACCCAGGTCATATCCCCCAGGAGGAAATAGGTACAACTGGAAGCAGCAGAGACGCTCAAAAACCACACAGGGGCTGGCCAGCGCAGCCCCGAGGCAATGCAGCTCCAGCAGCAAGACTTGGTCCCAGCTGTGGAGCTTTCAGCCAAGGAGGGGCTTGGGGGTCAGGAGAGGAGCAGCTCAGCTCCAGGACGGGAAAATCCTTTCGGGGTTACCTGTGGATCCACGTGGTCTCCGCACGCAGCAGCTGCTGTGTCTCCAGCCCTGGGCCGCGGTGACACAGGGACACCGCGGGCACAGCCCCGAGCTGGCTGCGCTCCAGCGGCGCCACCGTCACATTCCTCGGAGCAGCCGCTCCCGCTGACGAACCTCGGAGCCGGGGAGGAAGAACTGGACTGTGCTGCTCTGGGAGCCAGGCTGCTCCCACCTGAGATAGGAAAAGGATTCAGGGAAACAACAGGGCAGCGGGGCCGGGGAAGAGCTGGGCTTGCAGTTTGCTCTTTTTGCCCTCTCAGAGGCAGCTCTGGCAGACGCGATGGTGGCAGCAAGGCCACCCCCGTTTGGATGACACCCCCGTTTGGATGACACCCCGAAGATGCACGGCAACAGCAACAAACAGAGCAGAATTTCGAAGCAGAGTTCAAAACAGCCCCTCCATCCCTCTCGTGCTGTAGATTACTCCCCAAACACAGTGTGGCCTCACCGGTCTCACGGCTTATTACTCACTACAAACTGAATTCTGGGTGGTTTCCTTTGTCCAGCCCAAGCAAAGAACTCTGATGCAACCAAAAAAAGGAAAAATTAAATCACCCCATCACCTCTGCCACTCAGTTTGGGTTATTAAAAAGCCTTGACTTAGTGGGTTAGGGATCAGCAGCACACCCAGAATGACTTGCAGAGAGGAGCACAACGATGCCCTGGTGTGTGGCAGGGGTTCTGGGGGCAGCAGCGATGCAGAACAGCAGCCACAGCACGGCCCCAAAAACAGACACTGCGAGAGCAAAGCAAGGGCCAAAACGTGCCCAGTGAATCATCCACTACGAGTTGGTTCAACCAGTCTGGAGTCCCATACACAAAAGCAGGGACAGCTCAGGACTGTGTCATCCCAGGTAAAGGAGCGGGGGGAAAAAGGGAGAGAAACGTGCTGGGCAGGAGGGACGACTCTTCAATGTGGCCCTGGGGATGAGCTCGGAAATGTGGCAAGTCCCAGCTTGCTCCCTCCTGCCAGAAACTCCTATTCCTGCCTCCCCTCCCACGCCCTGTGCTCCTGACGTGACCTTCCTCCCGGCTCAGCCACTGCACAGCCGCTCCCAGGCAGGTCCCTGTGGGGAGCAGAGGTGCTGCAGGGGATGAGGTGAACGAGACTGGGGAAGGAGAGGGCTCCAAGGGCTCGAGACTTGCCAAACTGAAGCACCCCTTAGAAGGGATGGGGGGAAAACCAACCTTCCCACAGTCCATGGGCTGCTCCTGGGGGACAGCAAATCCACATGGCTCTGATTAATTTAATTTCATGCCTTGACCTGGGGCAGGGTCAGCGCTCTCCAAAGGTGAGGATGAAAACCATGTAATTTAAAAATGAAGAGTAGTCCTCTCCAGGACATCCTAGCCTGGCTGGTGCTCTCTGGGCCCAGAGCAGGCACAGTGGCTCCAGCCTGCCCAGCACCCCTGCCCAGGCAAAACCGGCTTTGGCACCAGCTCTGAGTGCCAGAATGTGCCCAGCTGGCTGGGAAGGGCTCCCTGGGACAGCGGCACCAAGGCAAAACTGCAGCCTCAGGAACACTCACACACCCAGCCTGTTTTCTTGTGCTGCTCTAAATGCTTCACTGCTTTAAGTGAGAGGCATCGAGATTTAAGCCTAAATTAAGATTTCAGATAAACAGTGGGAACAAACCCATTTGGCACAGCTCCTTCCTCTCCAGCAGACTTGAAATCCCTACCAGGCGAGCAGGGCCCAGCCATTTCTGGTTATGGTGTCTGTTCTAAAGCAACTGATCTAAACTTTTTTCTACCAGCTTCAGTGAAACAGGCGAATTTGGCCCTGCTGTTCCAGAACACCCTGTGCCATCTGCAGATAATTCTCTACACAGAGAGAATGCACCCCGACAAAAAGAGTTAAACAACCCAATAGCTTCATGTAACATGTAATTTATCACCCAGAGTAACCATAAGAAAAGCACATTTTAAATGTGGTGTTTGACTGTGGTTAACCCTGAAATTAGGGACTTTCTTTTCTTGATTACTGCACTTCTCTTTTTGAAGTACAGCTACCCCCAAAGCCAAGCTCAACTCTGCTGCTCTAAACCCAGCTCCTAATGCCTGCTCCTCACACAGCCTTTAGCATCAAACAGGTCCTGCAACTGTACCTGCGCCAGCAAAGGCAACACCTGCCGTGGCGAAGAAGAGTTAAAAACACTTTGTAAAGCGCTGCCTCCTTGTTAACCCAAGGGAGAAAACCCAGGCACTCACTCCTGGTTTGGTGTCTCACAGCACCCCGAGCAGCAGAATAATTTACCAACATATAAACGGAGGGCTTAGGGGCAGCTGCACCACATAAACAGTCACGGTGGGGCTCTGAAGTTTCTCTCAGGATATGGGATATAAAGCTGGGTGAATAACTGATTTTTCGGTTCGCTGGCAATCCTGAAAAAAGTTTCAAAAGAAAAAAAAAATTCCTTTGGGGTTGACTGAAACAAATGTTTCGCTTTGACTTTTCAGCCCCTCTAACAAAAGTTAGCTCCGAAGATCATTCCAAATGAAAAGTTGCTTCTAAGAGGAAAATCTCAGAGCCTTTTATTCAGAAAAGGCTGAAACAAAATAGGTTTGTTTCTCTTCTAGCTAGAAAAAAAAAAGTGTGGCAAATCAAAACAACTCATTTTCATTTTGCCAAAATTTGCCTTTTTTTGCTCAAGATTTTACCCAGCTCCAGCACAACCAATTTACACACAAAATAATTTAAAGAGAGACACCAGTAATCCTGACAGAATACAAGTTTGTTTTGTTTTTTAAAAAAAACCCAAACAAAACAAACAACAACACTGCACAAATGTCCTGAAACTGAAACCCAACAGAAAGTAAGCTCAAAACCACTAAGCTTTTCTTGGCTCAGCTAGAGAATCTTATTAAGTCTCTGAATCATGGAGCCACAGATTTGGGATGTTGTGAAAATTAAATTAGTCTTACTTATTATTAGCAAGGCAAGAAAGGAACCAGGAGATTAGGATGCAGCAAGTGCTGTTGTGAGCCAACTTTTCAGCGTGTTTCTGCCTTTCTCCTGTAAACCCACAATTAGCGGCGCCCGCGCTGCTCCGTGGTGTTTTTAATCTCGTGATGCAGGTTCCCGACTCTCCACTCAGCCCAATGCAAATCCAGGATTTAATGCCATGCCACAGTGAGATTGTCATTTCACTTCCTGCCTTGCTTCATCTGAAGCCTCTGCTTGCCTGAGCTCTGTAGGTGCATCTTACCCTCTGGCTGCAAACGTGAGATCCAGGGCAACCAGGAGTTAAACCCTTGGGATAGAGGAGAAAAGGCACCCATCCATATGGACCTCCAGAGAGTCCCAGCAGGACAACCTCACCCCTCTACTGTTCTGCCTTTTTTGTTGGGAGTTCAATACTGGAGTTTGCTGGCTGCTGGATGGCTCTGATGCCTTGGGGGACAGAGGCTGGCCAGCTGGGACAGGAACACTGCCCTACACTATGGGACCAGAGATAGAGATGGGATTTATCCATGCTTTCATCCAGAATACAACTGTTTCACGTGCCAGGGAAGGAGTGGGAGCGAGGCACCTTGTTTTTCTAACTGCTGTACTTCTAAATTAAGCCAGGCTGCAGCACAGCTCGCCTTTGTAACTCACGGTTTCCAGACATCCCACCATACTCCTCAGCGGAGAGAAAGCAAAGAGCAGATATTCCAAATGTCTCACCCAAGCCTGGGTTTTAAACAGTAGAAAATGAAATGAAACTGGTTTTCATACGTCATAAAGAGACGAAGACAGGCAGTGGCAGTTTGCTGGAAATTGTTTCAACAGATCACAACTGAAAGTGGCTTTAAACCCAGAGAAATCCTTGAAAGGTAAAAAAAAAAATCCAAAGAAGAATTTGGACCATCTCAAATCACCACTACACTACAAAACTGTAGTCTTCCCGAGGGCAAACTCCAAAGCAATATTTAATGAGCCAATACTTCCATTTATCATGAGCTCATTTGAATACCAGAGTCCCTACACAATAAATCAAACCTGCCTGCAGTGTTATTATTACTGTTTTGTTTAAACAGCTCCTTTAATCCCCAAACAGCTGGCTACCAGCACAGCAGGGCTAGGGGTGAGCAGCTGGGCAGCACAGCACCTCTGGTCCCTCAGGCCACTGGGCTTCCAGCAGGTGAGGTGTGAAGGGCTGTCCTGCTTCTCCAGCCTCAGCTCTCCCAGGAAACAGCACTCACACCAGGGAGGAACCAGACACCTCCAGCCCTGTTCGGAGTGAAAGGAGCTGAAACCCTCCAAGGTGGATGTGGCTTTTAGCCCTGCACACTCAGAGTGGGAGCTGAGGGGGTTCCAGCACTGACTGCAAAGCTCCAGTCACCACTTCTGTCCTTCAGCCAAAGACAGCAGCATCTCATCCCTTCCCCCTCCAGGTTACAGCACCACACAAAATATCCAGGCTTTGCAGAGGGGCTTCCCAGCCTGACTTAAAGAAGGAGGAAGGTTGGTTCTGGGCAGAAGAGCATGGAGAGCTGGAGGTCTGCACCCAGGACCTCTGCAGTCCTTGGCCACACCCCTGGAAGAGACAAGCTGCAGGGAGCTCCTGACACACACATTCCTGTCCCACACACTATTCCTGGTTTCACATCTCCTGTGGTGCACCAGATGAACAGAGAGATGAACCAGATTTGCTCCAAATCTCGCCTCACAGCCTTTTGGAAGCAGAGCTTTTCCCTTGTCAGAGGTCTCCAGCCCAAGGCAAGCACACACAGCCTGCCAGGATGGATTAGAGCCCAGAGACTCACTTACTCCTTGGAAAACTGCAGGCCCTCAGAGTACCAGGGGCCCAACACCACCACGTGAAACCTACAGGAGATGGGATGTGGTACCACTGGTTCTCCTTCCAGCAGAGGACAAAGAGCTGGGGCCCTGTAAGCACCCTGACCACCACTGCAGCACTGAAGGTGAGCAGCTCCCACGTGCACTGTGCTCATGAGACACATCTGTCCCAGCCCAACCAGCATCCAGTACCCCTCAGAACAATTCCAGCTGCAGGAAATGTCTCCCTGTATCAATCATTGCGTGTGTGTCTGTGTGTATAGTCATATATAACTGTGCAGGATAATTATTCAAAATCAGCTCCTCACAGCAAACTCTGGACAGGGAAAATGGTCTGGGCAGCATTAATTACACAAAAAGCAAATGCAAATCCCCATTATTTGGCACTAAGGTTGAAGTGTTTTGCTAGAGAGTGCAGCCTTGAGTTCACCAGCCCCTTCCGTGACCAGCTCCAAACAGGCAGCAAACAATCACACAGTGACTGTAGCACCTTCCCTGACCCTGGCATTTGAGCCAGCTCTCTCTGCAGGGAAAAGACACCCAGAACTCTGCAGCTGCACCTCTGCAGCTCCGGCAGCAACTGCAGGAGAGCCTTAAAAAAAACTTCTGTGAGTTATTTAGTTTCCCACATGTGAGTTTGTTCTGCAGGAGAAGAGCAAGGCCTACCTCTGTCTCACTTTCCTCTTTTCCAGGGGCAGCTCTGTTTTTGGGGAGCCTACAGCAGCAGTGGGGTCTGCAGTGCTCTGTCAGGCAGGAGGGGAAAGCAAGCCCTGTTGAAAGTGGAGCACCATCTCCCTTGTGGTCCTGCCAGCGTTCCCTCGCCCGCCTCCACCTGTTTGGGTTGCTGAGAAGAAACCAGAGCCTATTATCAGGCCGGCTGCTTTGTCAGGTGCTCCTTTGATGTAAATTCAGCCACGATCAGATGTGCTGATGGCAGCAAACAGCCAGAGAGAACCGAACGTGCCCTGCACGGTGACCTGCAGAGATTAGAGCGAGCGGGGCTGTAGACAAATCACGGAGATTAAACGTGAACGAGCTGAGAAGTCTTGGGAGAAGCACTCAGGGAGGCAAAAATAAGCAATGAAGACAGAAAATAAGAAAACAAGGCAGACCAAGGATTGAGTAGACCCTACCAATGCATAAATCAAAGTCTTTCCCTGCCTCTTGATGCTTTTGCTTTGCCCCAACGCTCCTGCTCCACTTGCTGCAGGGCACCTTTGCTGTATTCTGCCTGTCACAGTTGTCACTGCAGAACCAACTCAGCCCTTAAAGGGGAAAAAAAAACAGGCTTCCCCCACCCATCCCTTACTCTTGTCCTGTTTTCTTTTCCAAAAATTTGTGGAGAGCTGGTGACACATGTTCCTTGCAATGAGAACTGTTCTGCTAATCCCAGTGCTTGCAGAGGCCCCTTCCACTTACACCCTGTAAATTCAAGGAAAGCCTACCTGGAGCTAATGGCACCCCAGGTATCTGACTTCCAGCAGCTGCCTTTTGCAAGGCCAGAGGACCAGGAGGCCTGCAAGGCCAGAAAATCCCATGTCCACATCTAAATTGAAGCAATCCCATGGCCGTGCGGCTTCCCTTCCTGTAAATCTGTCCCTGCCTGCAGCTGAGCTGCATTTTGCAAGGTTTCTCGAAAATTTGGAGAGTAGGGCTCTGCTTTTGAAGGTGGAAACATTTAATCTGGGGCAGTATAGCACACCATTGCATTACTTCATGCTTTCATTTTTTATCTGTCGCTAGTGGCGATGTTCTGCCCCTGCAAGCTCTCCAATTTGAGGACCACTACTGATTTAGGGACCACTCAGCAGTGTACCAGGTGACAGATGGTCCTGAGACACTCAAATTCATGAGGAAAACCACAGAACACCAGAGAAACGTACTTCTTTCACTGATCAACCTTTCTGCAGCTAAAGGAGGCCTGATGCCTTATCACAGGCACATCTACCTTTCGAATCCCAGTTGCAGAGAGCATTTTCTGTATCCATCAAAAAGGGAAGTTCTCTAGCAACAGCACCAGAAGAACTGCCAAATTCCTGCTGCAAACACAGTAAAATCCCCCTTGCCACTGCACACCACGGCTCTTCTCACCACCACTCGCAAACCAGGACAGCCACACTGTGTTCACACTTGCAAACACGAGGGTGAGTTTTCAACTCTGCTGACCAGAAGTGGCAGAATAAGACCAAGATGTCAGCGAGGCAGATTTCTGCACACCAGGCCTATTATTTGCTAATGAGATTTCAGCTGTGATCCTCCCGACTCAAAACACACTCCAGAGATCAGAACACTCAGAAATTTGTTGACAGCAAGTCCTGGACTCTCTCCCCTCATGCAGTGGTGCCAGGCTGGCCTGGGCAGCCCTGCACCTCACCAGGTATCTCCCTGCACCCACTCCCAGTCTCAGGGAAAAGTGGCTTTCACGAAGAGATGAAAATTCAAACACACAAACTGCAACATTTCGGCAGTGTCCTGAGCCAGGTTAACCTCCACAGTGCCACCGTGGTCCTCCAGTGCACTGCACGAAGCAAACACAGGGAACAGGAGCCTGTGACAGCTGCAATGGTCCTACAAGCTGGAAAGGACCAATCTTCCTACCTCTTCAGTGCTGGGCTGGGAAGAATTGGCTCAGGCCTCCTCTTGAATGAAAGAACAGCTTTCCTAAGGACTGAGCTCACACTGCCAGCCTGCTAAGGAGCTGCACTGACTGGAAACCTAAAAGACAGCTGTTTGCTCCTCCCTTTCCACCCTGCTTCCTCCTCCCCAGCCAAAGGAGAGGGAAAGTTGCCAGAGGAGACTTCATCTAGGTAGCCAAGGATAGAGAGAAAGGGAGAGGACATCCCTGCAAAATGGAAAAGGGGGAAAAATTGTACCCTTAAGTGCACAAAGCAGCCATACGACTGCTTCTTTTGCCATTGTCAGAGGGAGGCAGCTCAGTCCAAGGGAGTGGAGTAACCTGCAGGAGCCTGAACAGCTGCGAAACACCCATCGCCAGCTGCACGTCGATTCTTAACTCGCTTCAGCATTAACTAAGTGACAAAAGGCTTTAGTGCTCCTAATGAAAACACAGTCCCTGCACCAGTAAAACAACATAGCCTTGAAAAAAAAACCCTTTTTGGTAGTAGAATTCATGTACAAGCAGGTTTCAGGTCCAAGTTGCTGAGATTGGGAGAAAATGTTTGATGATATTTGGGGCTGGAGATAGAGAGGAAAGGCAGGATTTGAAGGTGTTAGGGGGATGCTTCATGACTGCTTTTGATTTGTTTCCAAAATATCCATGTTTTCTATTTGTGCTAAGGCTCCCTGTAGTTTAAAAGCCAAAATGTGATCCAAAAAGGCCTTATGGATCCTGAACCAGCCTTCGCATTTTTGAAAGTGCCTGTTAGGTACTTTCCACTCTGCTCTGAATTCCTGCTCCCACATCCTTCTCCAAGACTGTTGTGAGCAACTGAAGGGCTTTAGGGAGAGATTCAGCAAATCTTGTTGCCTTGTCTTCTGTAAACTCCTTAGACTAGTGAGTGTAAAGGAGTAAGAAAAACCAGAACCAGCAGCCCAGCTACTCATGGATTGTCTGCACACAGCTGCCAGCGTTCATTTGCTTTTTCCGGGCAGTCTCCTCACACACTTCTTTTCCTCAACTGAAGAAGACCTGAAAAACCAGCTCCAACCACAGCAAAAATTACAATTCAGACAGTATCACAGCTCTGCAGACCTGACTGACAGCCCAAGGAGACACTAGAATACAGACATTAGACAGAGACAGTTCTGCCATGACCACACACGTGTCTTCTGCATGTCCCACTGTACCTCAATCTGCTCCTCTGACCACAGAGCTGTCCACTGGCTGTGGAAAGGCACGTTGGGATAAAGTTGTGTGGCAGGAGCAGCAGGACTGCCCTCCTTTCCTGTGTCACTGTGTGGTCTCTCAAGCAACAGAGGAGACCCTTACTAGCTGTTCTTTGCCCTGTTTATACCAATAAGCTGCAGCTGACAATTGGAAATGTGGAACTAGCATGGGAGAAGCCATTTTCTCTGTTCCTTTTACTACTGGAGTCTGTAATAGACAAACTCCCCAAAACAGCTCGAGGTGCTGCATCCATGCCACTGAAAGTGCTTGGGGTGGGATGGGCTTTTCCCCTAAGATCCAAGTCCAAAGGGCTCACCCCTGTGCAGTGCCAGGCCAGCGGTGAGGATGGAGCTGGACGCCACAGAGGTCTTTGGGGTTTGTACTGCGGCGAGGTTTGGGGTGCTCACTGCATCATGGCATGAGAACACAGCTCCCTGAGGCACCCTGGACAACTCCTTTTCCTACGAGGTATCCTCCCGAGCAGCTGGAGGCCAGGCAACACTGTAAGGTCTGATCCAAAGAACTTACTTTTCTCCCCTTGTGCAATGCCTCCTGGAGACCAGCTCAGGCAAGGCAACACTTCCTGCTGTTTATAAGATGAAGACAGTCCTGAAAACTACACCTGGCCTCAGCAAACTGCCCTCACTGCAGTTCTGTGCTGAGGGAAATCAATACCAATTGTTTTATCACTTAAAGAGTCAAAACCAACTGAGACACGTTTCACTGGAAAAGCAAAACCAAAAGCACAGAGAAGGCTGCTGAGCTGAACCTGCCCCTCAGCTTCCCTTCCCTCCCCATTTAACTTCATTGCTTTAAATAAGGAAGGCAAGGCTCACACCATGACAGCAATCCCAGCAGAAAACCACTTGTATCCTGAGCGGGTTTGCTTGCTGGACCCCGTGTGAACCATACAAACACAAGGACCTGCCCATGCAGGAGCACCAGCAAACCCTGACGAGCAAGGATCAGTCACAACAGCTCCACTGACAGCAGGGGTATCAAATGTCACCCTGGGTACACAGTGAGGGCACAGGTGACAGCCCAACAGAATCCCATAGGGAATACAGCCCAATCTGATGCCTCAGGTCAGTTTATTGCACACATGGGTACATATTCTAAACACACAAAACTATGCCAAAAGGATCATTAAGCATATGGAAAACCATGCCACAAGAAAAATTAAGGCTGTTTAGGCAAACATTAAAAAATAAGTACAATACATTGACTCCTCTTTGAATTATTTTGTTTTCCACAGGACCCCAGTGTCTTTTAGTTCAATGAGAAGTATTTTTTTGCCCCTTCATATTCTAGAAGTAGCCCCAAGCCTTACTTGAGGCACACAATCCAATTGCTGTATGGTGTACAGCACAAGGAACCTCTGCAGGTATGTGCCAGGTCAGCAGGGTCCTGACTGAATCAGTCAGGATCTACAGAGGAAGACTCAGAGACCCTAAACTAGGAAAATACTTTTCTTTGGTGACCATGTAGCAAATTCAGACATGAGGCAGTCAGAATTCCCGTCTGCTTTTGAGATGTGTGTGAGACCTGTGCCAGCTGAGTCCTTCTCGGATACTGCTGACACAGAAGAGCATGGCATTTCAAAGAGTTGATCTTTGCAACCCCTCTGTAACACAGGGTTAACAACATATATTACATTTTTAAGTACAGGTTGACAAGGTGAAAACAAGAACTCCATCAGTTTGGGATGCATCACACGTGCACCTGACCCCCAGCGCCACAGAGCCATGACTGAGTATCAAAACAGCAAAGCTCCTAACTGCTTAAGCTACATCCCAGAGAAATTAGCATTTCTGCACATCCCAATCGGGCAACTCATGCTGGGCACCAAATGACAAAAGTGCACAAGTGACCTCCTGCAGAAAAAGCTGGCATGGCCAGCTGCTTCCAGCCAGGAGAGCATCACACTCCACTGTGCCTTCTCTGCGATTTCCACACAAGGCCACCCATCCCCTTCAGCCCCGGGAAGCAGGGGCCCTTCAGAGAAGAGTTTCACTGCACTATGCTGATTCAGAGAATAAATCTGCACAGGGCACGAGGCAAGGATCAGGTGAAGACAGGAGGATATGCAAGCAACAACTGTCACATTGCAGACACATGACAGGACTGAAGCTGCAGTTCCAAATCCGTGGCAGAGCTTTGCTTTGGAGGATTTGATTTTATACCTATAGCCTGGAATTACAACGTACCTCCTTATCTAAAAATAATTTTTGAAAAAGGCCTTCTAACATCTGGACTTGTATCAATGCTAACACAGGCACCAGCAGCTGCATTTAAACCTCTTAGTCTGCAACCCAGCTCTCTACCAACAACTGAGAGCAATAGCAGGGCTGTGGCAATGCAGCTCCCACTCATCCCATGGCTGTGACACATTTCCTCTGCAGAACAGGAACTCAGACCCTTGGGTCTCCAAGGCTCAGTTCCAGGTTTTGGAGAAAAGCAGCCAGTGGGCACAGTGTGTGCACCTGTAATCCAGCCCAGGCTTTCCCTTCTCTCCAAATGCTCCTGTTCCTCATGCTTGTATCCCAGTTTCTCCACCACCTGCTCTTCCTACAGCTATCCCAGCTGCCTATACTCTGAGTCCTGCTTCACCTTCTTATTTCCCCTACTCAGAGCTTCTGCTGAGCTCGCTTTGTGTTTTCTTCCAGCTCCTCCTCCCCTTGTTTTCAGTCCTCTGAATTTGAATGTGTTGTTTCTTCCCATCTCCTTTCACGTTCCAGGCTCTCTGGAGGGAGCAGATCCGGCTGCTTTGCTGCCTTTAGTGGCTGTGCTCTTTGGCAGAGGCCAGAAGACAAAAAACTTCTCTGATTTTGTAGCAGACGCTCCTAGCAGGTACTATGCAATTATTAGATGACATATGCTTTTATAAATTATATTCAACTGTATTTTGCAACTATCCTGTATTTTCAAGACACTCTGAAATTTAGAAGATAAACATACAGAGCTGCAGAACTGGCACAAAACGTGAATGGTTGAACCAAGGGTGATTCATCTTACATGCACAGAGCTATGTCTCTCTCATATCCTATAAAGCCCACCAGATATTCAGCTCAAGTGCAGCAGTCCAGCAACAAAACTTTCCACATGACGATTTCAGTACCAGGCAAAATTCTGTACAACTTGGTGTGACAAAGAGTTAACTTCAGTATACACCCAATGCATTTGAGGACATGTACACACATTATTTGCAAGCTTTGCTTTTGGCATATCAAAATGAATTTGCTGAGCTACTGATATTCTGAGAAGGTGTCAATGTTCCATGTGCTGTGGGCAGCCCAGCAGTGCCAGCACCTGCAGCAGGTGGTGGTGCTCTGGGTAAGGCAGAGCTGAACCCCCAAGTCTCATAGCATAGTCTTTCAGATAACACAAGCAGAGCCTAGCCCTTCTCAGCAGCCATTCAGGAGCCTGCAGCTCACTTCACAGTGGGATCTTTGGACTTTGCTTCATGGCCATGTGCCAGCTCAGGGAATTGCATCTGAACCAGGTGTCCTCCGCTGCTTGTGCTGGACGGGCACATAAGCACTCGCTCCTCAATGCCACCAGTTCTGGGGTGAAAGTGATGCACCCTGACATGTCTGGTGACAACGCACAGCAACCCCAATGTGCACAAAGCATCAATTGCCATCCTGCTCATAAGCCTACTGGCAAGATTAAACCAGACAAGGCATGTTGTGTCACTGGGAGCAGCACGGAAGGACAACCCCGATGCAGCCCAACCTGTTAGCTAAAACTGTCTGCATATGAACAAAGCTGCCTGTACAAGACAGGGCAGAGATGCAAGAGGATCCCGTCTGTCCATCCCACTATCAACAACAAAAAAGGAGGCTTAAGCAAGGAGACAAAAAGCAGTGCTGTGTTTTAAGGCAGGCAGCAACCACCTTAAAAGGCTGAATTTGGATTGTGAGCTTTATGTCTTTCAGCAGCGTGAAGGTCTGTGGGATGCAGAAAGAACATAAAAACCCCATAAACATGCTCTGGGTAGTACCAGGTTTCACAAAGTTTCAGATTGGTACATCAGTCACAATAGAAATCTCCTTTTTCCCCTCCCCCACCCACGGCAGGCCACCAGAACTGCACTCGGAGACTGGAAGACAAATGGGCAGCTGCCTCTGGAGGCAATTGTGAGGAGACTAAAGATCAACTTGCAGCTGGCACTTCCACCCCCACCTCTCCTTAATACTTCAGTCCACTCACTGCCAGACAAGGATCATGAGTCAGCTCCTAAACATATTCTCCTTGAAACAATAGCTATAGCTCTGTGCTGCAGCTATCCCACTGCTCCGGCTCCAAGGGACACGCCACAGTCACAGAAACAAAGGCACCAATTTTAACCTACAGCAGCCCAACACCAGAACTGAACAATATAATAAGCATGCACTAAAGAATACTATGCTAAACCTGGGAGATTAGCAAAGCTAATTTTGACATGTAACAGGCATGAAGTCAGTGCAGTAATGAAAATCTGCAGAAACAGCAAACAGAAGTGGGTTTGGGGCTACATGGTAAGGCAGATGGCTTTTGCTTAAACCTCTTCTGCTACAACAGGGTGCAGTTTGATACCACATCATTGTACACTGCAGTACTAATTAGAGGGCAAAGGAGACAATGTAGCCTTTACAAATTAACTTTATCACAACCATAGGAGCTGCTCTCTCAATTCTGAGCAGCCACCACTCACTGAAACTCCTGCGTTCACAAAGATGGAACCCCAGCACTCATCTCTCAAAGACATTTCAAGAAGTAGAAAGCTTCCTTTTGCAAGGACAACCTTTCACCTAACCCAGCTAATGACATCAAACTCAGGCTTTTCTGACCCAAGTGCTGTCAGACAATAAGGAATTCAAAGAATAGATAAAAAAACACACTAGAGATTTCTCAGAACTAGATGTTAAGGATGAACTGGTGGTGACTACTGAGCACTTGAAAAGCTGTGCGCATAGCAAAGACATGGAAGAGTCGATGTCCATGCACCATCGAGAAATAGCAGCACCCAGAACATGCCTTACCTGCAGCCAGTCCACTGAGACCCTCTGATGAGATGTTCTCACAGAGCTACAGTGCAAGCTAATGTGAGAGGAGACTTCAGTGACTGCTATGTTTCTCCTTTTTTTGTAGCTAAGAAATCAGCAAACCCAGCTGTCCTTTCTCGCCTCACCATAGCTGGTGTTTCTTACAGCTGAGTATTGCCAGTCGCTTTGAAGAAGTCTCTAACCCCAAATGTCATGAGCCACATTGCCCTACAAGCCAGAAGGGAAATTGGAGACAGAAGTAAAAGACTGACTCCCAACACGGTAAAGAGACAGAAGGACTGAAGGAAAGTCTGCAGGACCCTGCCCGGTGTGGTTTGTGGGACTGAGCAACACAAATTAGAAGGTCCTACTGCTAACGCAGCACACCAATTTCACCACCAACAGAGACGTGAGTAACACACACATTCTGTAAAAAAAGACAGCAGGCTGTATACATATGTATCTTTTAAATTATTTTATTTTGTGTAAGCTAAAAGGAAATTTACACACTTAAATCTCAAAAGACCTTGGGCATGCATATTGACCTTTTTAGAGGTTCTTCGACATAGCTCTCTTTTTTCCATAGGAATTTCCCCAGACATTTACAACCCATAGTTTTTTACTGTATATACAGCCTAAAACCATAGCAATCTATGATTATGTCATTTTACACTGTGCAAAATCAAACAAGAATAGTGGTACAACAGAACATAAAAATTTTTAACAGGTAAATTTCATTGTAAGACATTCATATTGTTTTGGTCCTTCTTTTCCAAATCAAACTGATTAAAAGCAGACAACCTTCTAATGACCAAAAAAAAAAAAAAAAATCAAGTGTTTAGACAGTAATCCATAACTGGAACAAGAAGTTACTGACAGCATACCTTTCAAAAGGCTATATAGTGACAGAGCCATACTATTGAAGTTCAAGAACATAAAAACTGATCAGCCAACCAATCAAAAAGGGGGAGGGGATGGGGGAAAAGAAAAGGAAAAACACATCTTAAGCTTGTTAAAACAGAAAACAAATTACTGGGTTTTAAAGAAACAATAACTGAAAAACCCACAAAAGGGACAACATAACCTTTTGATTTTTTTTCCAGCAAGAAGTATTTTAATATATGCAGGAAAGAAAATGTTGCTCAATGCAATCTGAAAGTCTTAAGGGGGAACTTCACAGATTGTGAAGATTTAAGTTTTCATTATGTGTTTATAGGATTTTTTTTTAACTTTTAAAAGTTTTTTAAGAAGGACACCACCAGTGTATTTCACAAAGACATAAATGTATACAGCCCAGCACAACAAAAAGAATAGATCTTCAAAAAGATTTACCCCCAATTATTTACATTTTTCTCTAATATAAATTTAGGACTCCAGTATGTAAATAAATATACATTACTATGTATACCTTTCTAGTGCTGCTTACCAACAAATCATCTGAACTTGATATTTTTTTAATTAAAGCAAGATTGCTTTTTACGACCCACAGAGGGAAGAAAAAAAATCAATAGAAAACGTCCAATTCACATCACTTTAGTCTACCTTTTCTTGGCAGCTTGTTGAAGGTGTTAATGTGGCTGGGAACATCAACACCTTGGCATGCATGAAAGTTAAGTCAGGAAGGCTAGAAATCACCTTGGCAGCCTCTTCACTAAGATGTTCTTCCTTTTTAGGCTTCCTGTTGAGAAGAAAAGAACAAAGTGCATTAATCCAGTACCTGATATCTCTGGGATCACCAAAAGAATCACTGATTGAAGCAATGTTCTGTCAGCTTGTCTCCCACTGACAGGCACTTCTGTAAGCTACTTGAAGGTAGTCTAATGTTATAATACCTACCTGCCTACCAATAATGTGTTAACAGAGAGAGTCAGCAAAATGTTCCTGTGTATATTGTTGCAATAAGAAAAAAAAAGTCCTATTCAAATGATAATTTTTACAGATTTTTTTCTTTTTTTTTTAGCAGCTTCAAGTGTCAAGAGACTCACTTGAAGAGACAACCATGCCCATAATCTAGAGATAAAACAGTGGGAGCATTAGTTCTAAACTACCTAAATCTGCTACAATCTTCAAAAATAAAATGGAAAAGATCTTAAAAGGACATTAAGAAACTCCTAAGTTACTTCTCAACCATTTTAAAATAAAAACGCACTTATGCTGTGTTTTCAACACGACTGTTCTCAGACTGCACATCATGCCACTCTACATTGTGATCCCAAAACCTTTTTTCCCTTCAAGATTCAACAGCAACAGAAGGTGCCTCACAAATAAAGCGTATCTACTAAGTTTGAAGTGCAGGAGTATGAGTAGCCATGATACATACAGCAGTTTGGGAATCACTGGGGTTTACTTTGCCTTTTGCATTATTCACAAGAATTACTGAGCACAAATGAATAAAGAAGGCTGAATCCCATGTCGCTTGGTTCTCACTATTATGCAAAAAACTCACACTTCCCAAGTAGAATGAAGCCTGGCTCAGACTGCTACAGACCCCCCTCCTTTGCCCAAACATCCATACTTTACACACATCTGGCTTATCTTTGAAGAACACTGCCTACTACTAGAAATACTCAGTTTTCCATCAAACATTATTCCAGTTTCAAAAAGGCACCTGCTAAATCCTGTAATGACGTAAGAAATTCCAACTGCATAAGCTCCCTCATGTTTGAGGAAAAAAACCTGAGACAAAACGCTTGAACCAAAGAAACTGCTTTCCCTAGAACACTGCAGAAATTCCCTTTCTGTATCTGATCTTTATATATAAACTTTAAACCTAGCCCATGAGAGGGCAATGTCCACTCCAATCATGAAGCAGCATGTACTTATATTTTTTGTCAGTCCCCACGAGGATTGTTTCCTCAGCTGAGCAGAGGCCAGTGGAAAGCAAGGGGCTACATGTTTGCTTCCCCAGCAGCTTCAGAATTCCTTAGCTAGAAGAAAAAAAGAGCTGGAGTCAAACACATCCTTGACATCTGATGATTGTGTTGACCATCATCACTGATCACTGTGCTGACACCGAACTATCACTTCTGTTTGCCACATGAAATCTCCACTCGATGAAAGTTCTCCAGATGAGGCAGTCTAAATACTAAATCTGACTTACCTTCACAGAATAGCAATATTTTTTTTTCTCTACTGCAGTGGAATTTCACGAGCTACTGACTAGGCAGATTACCAAATTCTGGAGGATAAACAAAGCTGTGTGCTGGATTTACTGAAGGAAGCAGCAGAGAGCCAATATGTGCCTCCTCTAACAACTTCACAGTCAGCTCTGTTTGCACTCAAAGGACTATCTCCGAGCTGTTGAAATGTGGTTCTCACCCACCACTGCGTTATCAGTATCTGGTGCCACTATTAATAATCACTTACCACAAGCCTCTTAAAGGTACAAACTCCTGGTGATCAAGGACTTAGAGCTAACAAAGGAGTGTTTGACAGAGGAAGCCAAAGGAAGAGGGCTGCCTTGGAGATGTTCCTGTAATTGTTCATCAGGCAAGATGGAGCTCACACACTCCTTGCTATTTATATTCCTCTTCCTCCTCTGCTCAGCTCCAGCATGCTAAGAAATGGCACTGCCGAGTCCCAGAGGCAGCGCTGCGCTCTGTTCCATGGTCACACACAGGACCTTTATCACAGGACACTGCCACCACTCCTGCTGTTCCAGCTGCTCTCACTGCACAACAGGCACACCAGTGAGCTCAGTCAGGTGTCCATCTCACCCCACCACTGAATGCTCCCCTTCTGGCTGGAGACCCTTTGCAATAACTTATCTACTCCAATGCGATGTAAAAAGCATCTGTAAAGCAAGACAAGCTAACACACCAACACAGCAACCACCACTTAACTATGACCAAGACAGAGCTATAGACTCAATCTCTTGGTAATGAGACTCAAACCCTTTTTTAAAATCATCTCAGTGCAGAAAAGGGTGAGATGGCCAAAATTCTCCATTCTTCAATGGAGAGAGGCAGGTTCTCTGCAATACAATAAAACTGGACACTGCAAGTACCCTTTCTGGGTAACAATCAACACTTCTGGTAGCAAATATCACCAGGGCAACCCTAATGAATTACTCATTAACTCCCTAATTTTAAAAGGCAAAGGAGCATCATCACTGCAGACACGTTTTACCCTCAAAACTTAGCAAACTGCCTACTAATTGGGATGTCCTTTAATAGAGGCAAGAGAAATAACTGTGCATTAATTTCAGGCACCACTTTTGCTGAAGATGTTCCCGTTGCCAGGAGCTTCTTTTGCTGAGCCCTGATCAGTGTTGGGGAGCCTCGCAGAGCTTCTCCTGCTCATGCACTCCTTATTTCTGGGTGCCATGGCTTAAAGAACAGACACCTGAGTGAGCAGACTGTCAGTGGCAGCTGTACTACTCATGTCTGCTTTGGAATCAAAACTTTTGACTACAAAACCATGAAAGGACCCATCCCTGGATTGAAACAAGGTCTCTGCCTCGTTCAGGTTTCAAAATAATCCTCTACAGCACACCTTGTCCCCATCCATCTCTTCTCTTACACTAGGTTACATTTCCTCCCAAGAAGGAGGACAGGAGGGATTTGTACCAGCCCCTCTACCCATGGGCACTACATTTCCTTTTCAAAGGCATGTTAACACTAAGCCACAATAAATGAACCAGACTGACAGGCAGGAAAGGTGCTGGCGGAAAATTAGCAAGAAAGAGGGAATGCTTTGTCCATCCATCACGTTCATGTCACTGTTCTGTTTTGCATTCCAACCCCTTCCCGCAGCATTCAAGTCTTTCAGGGCTTCAGGCACCTCTCATGTTTGCAAAGGGTTTTGTGGATAGCATCAGCAAGGCCAGGCTTTATCAGCAACAATGAGCTGATTAGAGAAACGCACTTTAACAACAGTCTGTAATTAAGAGTTAGCCTGCTCCATCCAACACCATCCCCAAGGAGTACTTCCAGTTTAAATGAAGGTTTTGGCCATTTCTTGGAAAGGTATCAGTGCTCTGCTTTCCTTCAAAAAGACAGCAGACAAACTTTTGATCTCTGACAATTCTACAGAACTAGGCAAGGCTGGAGACTCCCTGTGGAACGCTGCACTGGATCCCTGACCTTCAACACTTACTGCTGCCGTCAAGGTTTCAGGCTTAAGCTGAGGGGGAAGTTTCCCCTCCTCTCCCAAGACTTTCCTGCTGAGAAACTGACTTTCTGGTTCAGGAGATGGCTTTGCAACCAAAGACAGGGCTATTTTAGACAAAGGTGACTTGTCACATGGCATCCCACAGCTGAACAACGGCATTTTCTACTCTAAACTTTACCCTAAAGATCCTGAGCTCAACCAAGTTACAGACATGGGATGGCCTCAGCACAACTGAAGTTGCCATCAAAGTGATCTTAATCCACTGTTTTCGTCTTCCTCAGTCAGTCATCATGGATGTCTAGTACTCCACATTGCCAGGCTGGTGCATGAAACCTCATCCTCACTGACCTGGCTGTACGCAGCCACTCCTATTTTAAAGTCCCCAGTTCATCACAAAAGAATTTTAAAAATTGAAAAGAAAAACAAATTTATTACAAAAAGCTAACATTGTGCCACAATACTTGGATTATTGCTGAGGCTATACCTTCTTATTTCTCAGGTTTCTAGCTTGAAAAAACAGACTGCTTTTCTTTTGGAGAGCATGAAATCAAGAATAAAAAGCACTTGATTTTTTAAAAAATTGATAAAAACATACAAAACGTATTAAACAGTGAAAACAGCTAATCCATGTGTGTGTCTGAACTCAGCCTCCAAGCCTGAGGTCTCCAGCCTGATATATTGCTATACCACAGATCTAGAACCAAGTCCTGTCGGTAAGCAGTGCTCTCCAGGACAGGAGAAGAGCTCTGACATCTGGATAAAGAGCTCTAAGAGCACAAGTAAGAGCTTTCAAGTGCATTGTGGAAGCACTGGGAAAAAACCCCAAACCCTTCATGTCAAAAAAGCAACAATACAGAAAAATGAGGGTCAACATTCATTTAAGTAAAGCACACTTCCCTGTTCCTTTGTAAACAAAAAGATAATACATCTTAAAACAATGAATGCAGCTACAATACAGATACATGCAGAGTTTGCAAGTCCTGCTGTGGTTACTTTTGAGTTAGGCTTAGAATATAACACAAAAGTATTTCAACTGTAACTGTTTTCTAGTTCGTGAAAGTCAAACTTCCACTACAGTATCTCCAGGAAGAGTATGTGCACTCCACGGATAGAAAAAGAGGCAATCCAAAAGACCCAAAAATCAGCATCGAAGAGGGGAGTTCCCTCTACTGGTTCTCCCTTGAAATTTCATGGCTTGTTGATACCATACTCACTTCCAAAATTATCACCGCAGGAAAACTAGGAAGACAGTTTTCTCAGTAAAAGAGCATGCTTGAAAAGAACTCTTGTAAATTACAAATAAGTCATTTTAAGCAAGTCAGCTATGCCCCACCATTACTGTGCCTGCTCCTAAGGGCTGTTGCATGAAAACACATCTGGTTTTAGAGTGCTGAATAAACCCTAAAGCTCACTTGGGAGTGAAGATATGTTACCATCTACTTGTTGCATGTTGAGGCACACACTTCCGAAAATCCAGTGTTTTGCTTGGTAAAGATCCCTCAGCATTTCTTTTAATGGGCACAGACATTAATTACATTAAGATAGTCCAGGATCCTACTACTAAGATACACATAAAAAAATAAACCCAAAGAATACAAGCTTATAAAAGGAGAGACTGTTCTGTACCCATTCGACAGGCCAGACTTCAAGAAAGCCATTTGATGCCTAAAGCCTTTCTACAGATACTACCTATAAAAAACCCACAAAACTGCTTCACCTGTGCTCCACTAGAGCAGAAAGGACATCCTAAACCAACTACACACTCAATCCTTAGCCTGCAACAGCAAAATTAAACTGACGTTTGGTCACTGAAGTTTCGACAGGTGCTAGAGATATTTGTGAAGGGACAAACATAGTCGTAATTATTAGTCTGTTATCATTTCACTTGTGGAACATTCTGTATTTATAAATTACACACAGTCCAAGGAGAGTCTTCTGTCTCAGTCCCAAGTAACTGAGCTGAATCAGTTTACTCTGCTATTCTTAGGAACCAGCTCTGGTGTTCAGAAAGTTGCTTCCTCCAGTTCAGTCTTTGGCTCTAGCTTTTCAACTTATGTCCTGGTGATCTTTTTCCTTCAGCTCATAAACTCTTTCTTATCTTATTTTAGAGTTCTACGATAATTTGAAATAAGAACTACGGTACAATGAACTTCAGATTTAAAATTTAAAGCCTTCCAATCCTTCAGGAACTCCTGCCCTAAAACTGCACACACGTTCACACCTCACATTTCACGCCACCCTCAGAAACAGAAGAAAAACATGTGATGAAGAGTATTTACCTCGTGGACGTGCTTGCCTTCTCCACTGTGGACATGAGCCTTGCAAATGCATCAGTCACTCTGTTGCTTGCGTTGGAAGTTTCCAGTTTTGAGGTTGTCAATTCATACAACTCAGGATCCACACCTTATAGTACAAAATAATAATCAGTGATGGTTGGAGGCAAGTAGAGTCATAATTAGTCACAGACCAACTTGCTAGAGACTGTTTTCTGTAAACATCTGAATCATTTATAATTTCAAGATACATGAAAAGAACATGACAGAACACGTTTGTGTTTCTGAAGCATCATCCTCTCTCCCCACACTTTTTCAGCAGCTTTTTTAGTTGTAGTACAAAACACACACCTTGGATCAAGTCTGGCATAGAAGGTCTCAATCTATGAGTAAACAAACCCAATCTGATTGACTTTTTAGAATGAAACCTTGATAAAAATGTCAGCTATGTCAAAATGGATTGTTTCAATTACTTCAACTCAACTGCCTGTATTAAAAGAACACTGCATGTTAACAGGGACCAACTCTTCACCTAGAGATTACAAACAACACAGGCCTGCAATAGAGTGCATTTAGTATCTGGCTCTTCATGGTTTTTATGAAACGTAGAAGTGGAACGGCATTAAAAAAAAGTTACATACTAACATGCACAGCCCTACCAAAACTTCTAGTGTGTGCTCCCTTTTCACCTCTCAAGTATTTCTAAAGCATTAAGTATCTGAATGTTTCAGCCTTGAATTCCTAGCTTCAGGTATCTGAAGTCAGATGCTGAATTTTGACATCCCATTTGTTGCAAATGGATTTCAGATTTTAGCATCAGAGGTCATTCTGAAAACACTGCAAACAGTGGAAACCTGTATGCAAAAAATACATATGTATGAGTTAAATTCTACCTGGTTAGTATGAAGCATCACATCTCAGTAAGAAGCAGCTCTAGGATTTTTATGTATTACATACTGCTTCTTAAAAAAAGATCTCTAGGAATTAGAATTATCAAAATAAATCACGAGGAAAGACTGTTACAACAATTTTGTTGCATTTTAAATTGCTGATCCTTCCCTAGTTACCGTCCCAGATACTTTATGCTCCACAGATTCCATGAAGTGTGCACATGTGCCATTCACAAGGTGTTTTTCAAAGACAGCACAGAATTTTTGTACATAAGCACTGCGTTTATTTACAGACACCTGTGTGCTAAGCAGGCTGTGCCAGTTGGTGTGGACAACACCAAAGCATTTCATCCTACTGCAGAACAAACTCTGCAAATACTGGGACCTGCTGGTCCCACGCAGCTCCCTAATACAAAACCAGCATTTATTAATGTTTGCTGATGACTGCATCCAGCTTACTTCCCAGGATCAAGATGTTTTCAGAAGTATTCCTGAAACACCAAAAGATTACTAAAAATAAATGCCAGCACCTATTGTCCTGCCTTCACTACCAGTAACTGCAGCACTGGGTGTGCTAATGGATGAAGTTAATCATCCTCAAACCTGCTTTGCATGAGCTCTCCCCAAGCAGTGTCTTGACCATTTATCCTTTCGGCACAAGTTAATTCTTCTTTTATTGTGAGGAAGCTATGCTGACGAAAATGTAAAATAAAGAAAATCATCTGGTTAAGCTGCAGGAGGTAGAAGATTTGTTCCATATGAGTTGATTAGAAATTAATCAACTGTCCTTTTAACATTTTTTTTTTTAAAGTCTGGATTTTCACAGTTGATTTGATCCAGTTCCATGCAAAATATTGAAATATGTACTGTCCTGAGACCAGTATACCAAGACTTCTAGAAATGTCAGATGTTTACAGAACTTAGAAATAGGAAAAAGCCCAAATACTCCATAAAATATCCACTTTCAATCAGGGAGAGGAAGCCTTGAAGAAATACATTTTGACTTGCAGAAGCCTGCGAAATCCCATTAAGGTACACATTGGAAAACTAATTGAAGGAAGGAGCCCTTTGACATGCAACTCTGCAACAAACATTAAATGCAACCTTGTAAGTTACATCATTTAGATATTCCCATTTACAGTGCTGTACTGGGACATCACAGCTCAATTTACTGTTCTTTGAGCACCTCTTAGCTACATTTATGTTAAACTATTAACATGAAAAATAAAACAATACACTAAATCTGTGGGAACATACTAGAAATGAGTAACTCCCTGTTCATAATGTGGAATGAAAATTTTTATTAAAAATTTATTTTGGGTACTGATGAAATCAGACTGAGAAGAATCCAGTGTCAATCTATAGCAAGTAAAACTAAGTCTCCAAAGAAAGAATAAACTTCTACCGATAAAAGTTTCTTCTTTAAGCAAAAAAAATCTAGCAATTTGTCTTTCAATTATTTTATGTATTTTTTGAGAGTTGCATGTTCTCCATTTTATTAAGATGATGAGAGAATATTTAAGGAAAGCACTGCAAAACCTTAATGAGATATTGGAGGAAAGTTAGCCAACCAAACCCCACACAAAGCTCCTAAACACACACACAAACACACGAGCTGCAAGCCATGAAACAAATGACTTTCCCAGAAACAAGTCAGTAAGAAAAAAAAACCCAAAGCCACACCAAAATAAAGAAAGAAAAAAAAGGAAAAAAAAAAAGAGAAAAATAAAAGCACTATAGGGCATACCAGAGAAGGTGATAATACCTGTAACTTGATGAAACAACAACATAAAAAAATAAAATGCAATAAAACTAACAGAGTATTCTTCCAGTAACCCCTTCCAGTGTGCGCACCTTCTGCACAAGCAATAATACATGTACTGGGCACTGGTGACTTGTGCCACTGTACTTGCACATGCTCACAAAAGAATCTGTAGGACTCAAGCACCTTGACTTTGCTAGCTGTCACTTCCATGACAAATCTGCCCTCTTTCATCTGATAATGGTATTTCTCAAGGGTGGAATAAAAAGTCATTTAGATTGCCATGCCATAAAATTGCTTTCAGTGATTAAATTTTAAAACTAAAAAAGCATGTTTCTAAAAACAAAAAATACCATAATAATTATAATCACTTATTTGAAATGTGAGAGGACCCCAAACATCTTATGAATCAATTTTTAAAATCAAAATCACTAAGAGGAAAAATATCTTTTCTATGAAGAAATTGATTATCATGGCTTCAGGCACTGTATTGAAAGAGTACTTGCCTTATCAACTTAACCTATGCACTGGAACAAATCCCCAAAGTGTTCCCTGAAATTCCTGCAGAAATTTATTCAAAGTGTAGGTTTTCACAAGCTCGTGCAAAATACTCAAGAGCACGTAAAAACCATGTGATAAATAAATTCAATTACTTTCACGCATTATTCAATAAGAGAGTGGTGTTTTCATCTCCTTTTTAAGGGAGTAAGTTGCAGATAAAGTGTTTTGGCTTCAAAATTAACATTCATGAACTCCTAATATCCCACAAACATGCAACTATCCTTCTTTTCTATTATAAAGGCTGTTAAAACACTTCTTTCACTTTATTATTAGTAGTAGCCCATGACCTCCTGGGCTGTGATATATCAAGCTCCATAAATTTATATTCACACTTGGCTTCCAAACATCATCATAATCCCGTAATTTGGAGGCACTCAGAGAAGAGAGCAAGCCTCATATTCTAGGAATTGCTACATCTACACCATTTTTCAAATTTTCTAAGTGCTTAGAAGAGTTAACTTCTGGAATTTCTCATTTGAAACAAGTGTTTTAACATCTTATTTGCAAGAGCATAAAAGCCATTCATTCCTTCAGCAGGTGACAAATACAGAACTGACAGTACCTTTTAAATACTTCGTACTCGATACAAAACATCAGAAAACAGAACACAGATTAAAGGAAAAATGCAGTAGAGAGACATTTTAGAGAAACACAATGTAAAACTTCTCCTTGTTTGTAGGAAAGTCAAGTGATGTGCTCATGCTTTTAGTAAGTCGTTATATTCTTACAGTTGTGGTTTTAACACTCTGCTGACCTGGGATTGTGGTGGTGCTGCTAGAGCTACTGTCATCCACGGGCCCAAAGAAATCAAGGTTCAGAAGAGTGGAACCTCCACTAGCTTGAAATTCAGTGACCGTGTTGGTAGGCAGCCATATAGAAGGTAAGCCAAGGGAGGGGTTTATGTGTAAAAAGGGGTAAGACACACACTTGAACATGCAAGTTATAATTAGTAGTCAGTACGCAATTTAAAAATCGACATGAAAACAATGCTTACAGTATTAGTTTGTACCTTCTAAAATGTTAACAACTTAATTCAGTGCACATTTCCTCATGTACAATGCAGCAAGGAAATCAACGCTAGTAACTTTAAAATAGAAATATTTATTTCAATCTAAAAATGAAAGAGAACCAGCACAACCCCGAGAGAGAGATGTGACCAGTTAAAGGGAAACAATATATAGGTCAATTGACAGTTAAAATATAATGGGCTTTTTCTCCCCTCACTGAAATTGAAAGCCATTCTTTCATCAAGAAAACTTAGCAGATCCTCAAACAGCAAAGAACAAAAAGAAAAAAAAATTCAAAATTTTATTTAGCAGCTTTAAGCTATTAATTATCATTATCTTAAAGCAGTGTAACCACTGGGTAACAAATGCCACTCTTATGTCCAGTTCCTCACTGGTAAATTATACTGTTCCCCTTTAGTACTAAACCAGAAATCAAACCAAGATACATTTTAAAGTTGTTTGTTAAAAAGAAAGCATGATGATTGACTGAAGTAGTAAGACACCAGACAACAGCAAAAGGGTCCATCCAGGCTTTCCTTCAGCACCATGATATTGCTATCCAAACTCTTACACCCCACACGTTCTGCAACAACACAGTGTGGCAACGCCAGTGCAGTAAGAGATGCACTTTATCTGAGCCTGCCCTTGAACATGTATTGTCATCAATAAGTTGCTGTCAGCAGGCTCCTTGTAAAGGAGTTTCTTGATAGGTTTCTAGTCTGTCAATCAAACAAGTTTCCAGAACTTGTTTTATTTCCTTTGCATGCACTTACATTTCTGACACTGGAGGCAGTGGCACAACTCACTTTGCTATTAAAATAGACACAGGTGAAGGGTTTTTTAGGTGATAACTATATACATGTACAGATACAAATAAGTTCGTAGCTACCTCTTTAATATATTAGCTATAATTAGCTCCTTAGTGTAAGCAAAAATGATAATGAATGAAGTCACACTTTTGAAATATAAAATTATCTTTAAATCTGAAAACTTTCAGCTCAGGAAGTGTATATTTTGCAAACAGTTTGTGGTTAAAATATTGTGCTTTGAAGTAGCCACTATACACAAGTTTGTCATTCAGAGGATGTCTAAAGAGAAAGCTGACTGGTGAAAAATACTTTTAAGAAGTAAAACTCATCAACCTAAATGCTCATTTGTTCAGAGTTCCATTATAATCTTCAGTTACACATAATGAAGTGTTAATATTGCCACTGTGTCACTAGCTTATGACAGGAATCTAAAATAATACTTAACTTTGCATTTTTCAAACTATGTAATACTTCACATAGGGGCACTGTTAATCAGAAAGAAAGCCTGAATTTCCAAAGTTAGGAGTAAGAAATAAGTATTATATATATTTTTATATATGTGTGTGTGTATATATCTTAAAAAAATAATCAGCAGATAGATGTTTGTCTGAACTTTGTAGCTTTCTTATCTCTAGCTCTGGTGCTAGAGGCTCTACGGAGAGACGTACCATCTAAAGGGTTAGTAAGGCCACTGCTACTCCAGTCAAACTGGACAGGTGGTAGAGATTCCTAGAGTTGAAAAGTCAGAAATCAGATTTTATAGTCAGTTCAGGTTACAACAATGCAAAGCAGTTCAAACAACAGATTCTTTAGCATCTAAACACTAAAAAAGACAACTAAATGATCAAGCCCCAACTTTTGGGAGCTGTGTATTTTCATAATATGCACTAGAGATTCAAAGTAGATTTGTTCTATCACAGAAAGTCCATTAAATTCTGAACAGCACAGATTAGGTAACTTCTACCTCAAACAGGATTTGCAAATTAACTAAAACATATGAATTAAATAACAAACCTTAAGGCATCATTGAAAATGAAACTATTACTTTCATGGAAGATGAGGCACTTAGCATAAAAAGTTATGTATACACAATTACAGGGCAAATTTAGAACAGTGAAAGCTGTCTGTACATCCATGCTTTGTCTTGATCATATATATTATTTATCATCAAACAAACCATCCTTCTTTTAGTTTGTTTTGCTCATACAAAACATAATCCCCACATGTGAGGGACAAACTATCAACACCCTCTCTACTCCACCCCCTTTTAAAAACAAAAGTACTGCGACTTATTAACCTTTCACAGTTAACTCATCCTGATCTATATACAAACCATTGGCAGCAATGCTCGAACAAGAGGAGGATGGAAACATTGACTCTTTCTGGGAGCCCATCCTTGCCTTTTGATTCCCTCTTGTTAAGCCTTTTGGACACAAGCAAGCAGCAGGGACCATGCTCTACAGGGAAGGTGTGTTCAGGCGCAGTGTAACTTGCAAGCGCTCTTCTCCCGTACTCTCAGGACACAAACTGATGGGACAGTAGCAGAAATGTCTGAAAGAAGCTGAACCTTTCTACTTCTGTGCATTACACTCTGCTCTCTCCTCGGTGAAGTCAACTGCTGTGAAGCACTGGGAAAGGATGTGCCCTCAACTTCTAACAAAACAATCACAGTATGGAAGAAAAGCAATGGAAGTTCTCAGTAACATTTTTTAAAATGCATCAGTACTTGTTAAGCTTCCAGTGGCTGAGCCATACCTTCTCTTTGCTTTTATAAAAAAATCAGCCTTCCTTTCTTAATTTTAAAACTTCCCACAATCAGACACTGAAGAAAAATGTAGATTCACTAATCAAGACTGTAGCAACCTGAGCTAGCTCTGTAGCACAATTAAGCTCACTGTAAAAGGCTTTTCCTCAGTGCTAGACGTTTACAGAAAGCAAAACAAAGGGAGATGGAGATTTCTGGATTTACTTATAGGAAAGATCTTTCTAAGCAAGACATTTACTATCTAATGTCTTAAAAATACTTTCAATACTGAGCATAGCTTGAACAGTATTCTCTCCATGGAGGTTAAGAAGCTGATTCTTCACTTTTTACCTTGCTTTGGGAATGATATTACTGGTATTGAAATGATTTGCATGTAGATATAATGCCAGCAGCGTGGAAGCTCCACCTGATGAAGTAATGATCACTACCATCAGCAGCTTGTTTAAACTTTGACACATGTAAAACATATTAACATTAAAAGGAGTTTGTAGGAAAAGGGGAGTGAGTATGACAATTTAGTAGCTTTCTGCCCTGAGAAAAATGAACCGAAATTGAAACAAAGTGGCTTTTTACCAACTCTCTTACTGAGGAAAACACCCACTATATTTTGTGTCAAAGGCCTGAGTCAGGACTGATGAGTGTGACACAGCTGCATGGAAAAAGTGGCACCAATGGCTTGCTAAGTGTTTGCTTTTAATGATGGCTTGACTCTCAGATTTGCTAAGGAAAGGACAAAGGATGTGACGAACTCTTCCTAAAATGGGAAAAAACGAGTCTTGACTCCAAATCAGTAAGAATACACCAAGTATGTTAGTCTGCTACGCGGGATGAGGCCAGTCTGCTGACTTCAACTACTTCGCAAAAGAGAGGGTAAGTAAAGCAGCCCTCACATTTACAGGATGCCAGCAAGCCCCAGTCTATACAACAGCAAGCAAAGTGAAAGGAGAATGCAGAGGAAAAAGCAAATTAAACAGGAAGTTTTCTGTTTCTAATTACCTCAGCCCTAAGAAAACTACACTGGGACACCTCAACACAGGCACTGAAACCTCAGCCAATGGGAACATACCCTGCAAATGGGAATACAATGTTTAGCCTTTCTGAAATTGTGAGGTTGTTAGACTACTGCAATTATTATTTTAATAACATGCTTTAAGGAAAAGTGCCCAGCCTAGGAGAATACTGAGAAATGAAGGACACTGCTTTCACTCCTTGAGGCCTCCATCTTAGATTACAGGACACAGTAGAGAAATGAAAAAGCATATTCAGCTGTCAGAGTACTACTCTGAATGTTAAGGAAGTAAGAAAGAGGAAATTAAAATGCCTGCTGGTTTTACTGCATCATATTTCACTTTGATACAAGCGAGAGATGTTTTCACACAGTAATTTTAGAATGTATTATGTAAGAGCTCTTGTAATCCGAAAGAGTAAAATGTAAATGTTTGTGTCTGTGCCAATAATTACCCAAGGAAAATTAAACAAAATTTTAAAAAAGGAAGCATTTTGCTGTCTTAAAGCTGGGAGAAAAGAATAAAAGGGCTTGTAATACAAATATAATGTCAATATTTAGATGGATCCCACAAACGAGCATCATAAACATTCCAGCAAAAGCTTTACATGTAAGTAATTCATACATTTCATTGTATGTATTCAGAGGCAAAATTACACCAGTTCCGAAAACTGCTCTTTTCAGACAACCCCTTTACACAGATGTCACATCTGACAGAACAGCAAGTGCTGTAGCATCTCTTACCTGCAAATCTTTCTCTCTTACTCTGTCAACAAAGCTACACACACTCTCACACTCTTGCATCTTCCTCACATGTATAACTGGAGAGCAGTTCCTGATGGAGCCTTTGGCTGGTGGCCAATAATATGGTAGTTTGCATCTGTCATTGTTAGAAGTCCTGATGGTCTCTTATGTAATTAAAAGTGTTTTTAGAGACAGTCACCCCACGGGGTTTAATTAAGGTTCAGTCCCTAATAGCCAGCAAGTGTAAGACGTATATTTCTATTATAACCTGATCCCTAATTCAGTGGCTTACACGAAAGCAGATGTGCTGTAATGGGCACCTGCAGAAAAGAATCACTGATAATTTTCTTCTAGAAAAGTCTGGGTCACTGCAGATTTTTATTCCAATATAAAACTTACTAAGTAAAACTATGCAGATAACCGTACCAAAGAAACATAGTCCCAAATGGAGAGAAGAGAATGCTTTGAAGCAATAGCAGAAGAACAGAAATATCTGGACAAGTTTTTTCAAAAAATCCAAAGAGAAGCAGGTAAATAAACTTTAAAACGTTAACCAGAAAACAGTATCAAACCAAGAGAAAGCACTCATCATTAAGTCCACACAGCAACCCTTTAGACAAACATTGGAATATATTTTGCTTGCTCTGCCTGAAGACCTGGCTGTGATGTAGAAGCCCACTAGAGCTGTATAAGAAAAGAAGAGAAAGGCACCTGCCTTGGGTCTCACAATCAAAGGGTGCCTATTTCACCAGCCACTCCTTACCCCTGATGTGCCTTGACAGAGCCTTTTACTTCAGCCCTGTGAAGTCTTTGAGACATCATGGTTAGATCAAGGCAACAGTAATCAGGGGATTATTCCATATTCTGTTTACTGCCTTACAGTTATGAGCACAGAGGAACAGAGAAATAAACCCCTCAATTGTCAAGATAAACAACAGATCAAAGAAGAATTTAGATGCTACCTTCAAATATAAAAGAGAATGACTCTACAAAAATCATCTTTATACAATAAACTAATGGGACAAACCAGTCAGTAACTTGCTTGAGAAGTCAATTTCAAAACTCTCGTCCTTATAGCTTAAATGGTTCAAATGGAAATTTGTCCACTCTATTTCCACAGCCTAACTCAGGTAGACCCTCTGCAGAGAATGAGGGCAAAACATTCAGAGTTCATATCGTAACTAGGAAGAAACATTGCAGCTCATTTGCTGCTTTTTACCTCATTCTATTAGTCCTAAAGTTCGCCATTTTAAATCTCTGCATGCTTTTGCCTGCTTGCCTACAACAAAAACATTTAGGAGGCATTTCTGTGTTTCTACAAACGTTGTTTTCACTATTACTTTTGCCTCATTAGTCTTTCTTCCAAAGTCTTATTCCCCTAGCAGGAAGTCATACACATACATGCACAGACACTGTATACAAGTGCCATAAATGCCAGCCTTCGAACAGAGGAGAACTTTTCCTTGAGCAAAGAACACGAATCTATCAACCAGAGCCTCTCCTTCCAATAAGGATGCCAATATTCTGAAGTTTCTAAATATAGGGATAAATCATCATTCTGAAAACGGAGGAATTTAGAAGTTTAAATAAATAATTACACATTAACCAGGTACACTTAAGAGATACTTGAATTGTTGCACCTAAATTACTTGCATTTAGAAAAAGAAGTTTCAGAGTCCACTAAAATTGCCTGTATTTCCACTGACTATTTAACAATGTTTGTAGCATAGTTCTTATTGAAATGTTTGGGCACATCATCTTATTACCCCTACAATCTAGAATATTCCTAAAGAGCCATTTCCACAATGTGACACGAAGCTAGTTTTCCCCAAAGCAAACAGAAGCCACCGGTCGTTGACCAGAAGAAGAGGCCGAGAAAGAAGGGAGGTCTCTGAGGTGGAGAACTGATCTTTCACTCCCAGAAACTTTCGGAATGTCATCGAACTGCGGCATTCTAGAGTTCTGAATGGTTACAACCTCTAACCCATCTCTTCCCCAAAAGCTTATTTCAGTATTTGTTTGTTACCTTTGCTTATATCCAGTTTAGCTGCTCAGTTCCACTACCTGTGAGGAGCAGCACAGGAAGCACCAAACATGTATTGCTGTATAAGACAACGTCAGCTCTGAGCCTACTGACAAACTGCTACTCAATAATGAAAAAGAATTCTCCTCTGCTACAAGCATGTCATACCCACAGCTCCGCACTGTGGCAGAGCAAGGGCTGCAAGAACATCACTACAGTCACAAACACCTACTGATAAGGTTAAGTGTAGCCCAAGAACAATTCCTTCTGGAATGCCTTCAATCAGAAGTCACGAGCACAGCAAGTAACTGAAGATGCTGGGTGGATTAAACAAGACCTGCACTAAGGAGGGACACAGCTGAGCCTCTGAATCTGTACGGAGCATCACTGTAATGACACTGAAAATGAGATATCTCTGCATATCCCATTCGCTTGTTGACAACCACACACATTGCAACATGCGTGGCATTTAAGTGCTCTTCTAATATCATTACATCAAAACAACAACAACAAAGAATCTGTGAAATTCAAAAGCTCACTCCTAAACTCCTCTGAATTCATTTTGTATCAGACTCTAAAGACAGAGAAGCCAGCAAAGCAACTCCGTGTAACTGATAATTCAATAAAATCTGGCACAAAGGGCCAAGAGAATTCATACAGTCAGGCACATATGCTTGTAATGACCACACCCAAAATCTCTCTCCAGGCAGCTGGGCTGCTTTTCATGACACTCTGAAGAGGTAAGAAAGGGTAAAAGGAAATGAACATGAACAGCATAAATGCAAATAGGATAACTCAGAAAATCAAGTGCTAATCAACACATAGAACAACCTCCAACAATAAGCTCCAGAATAAGCAAAGACAAAGAACCACAGAGGTTGGATGAGTCTAACATTACATATAAAATTTGTCTAACTGCCCACTGCCTTCGAGAGCAAACTGATGTGTAACAGTAAGGATCATCAGGACTCTGAAATGCTGGCCACCAACTGCTACAGCCTTACCACAGGGACTCCCTTCCAGTCACACACGAAAAGCAGATCCAAGAGCAGGACTTCAACCTGACACAAGCAACACCTGCCTTTTACATACAGGTGTCTTTGAATACACCATCTAGATATTTTAAATATGAAAGAAGAGACAAGGTATCCCATTATTCCCTCATTCTTTCTTTTCCTCTCCTCACACTTCTCTCTCTGTTTTTTACCTGGAACTGATCAGATGCACATGTGTTCATCTCTGGTGATACAGGAGGTGTCTGTCCTATTGAAGCTATTTTTTCTGCTGCAGATATTGGTTTCAAAGGTTCCTTGGTAGGTTCTAACATACCCTGAATAAACAAATAAATACTCTAAATTAAAAAAAAAAAATCACTTGCATACACACATTTACAGACATTTCAAGAACTGCAGATGCCAAAAACTAGAACTACTAGGTAGTACTACCCCCAGCTAAGGGCTTGGGGGTCACCATGTATCCCTGGGACACTTTGACTGTGTGGACAGGGGCAGGAGTAGATGGAGCAGGGGAAAATCATCCTGAGTCCTTAGGCCTAAGAAACATTTTAGAGCCAGTAACAGAAACCCAAGCGTTGAGCTGGAGCTTCCTTTCAACTTTCAGTAATGTAATTCAAGCTGGAGAAAACAGTTACTTGATAAGGTGATGTCTTCTCCTCCCAATTGTGTGTAGCCTATTCCAGAAATATCAAATGACCCATCACAAAAGTACTTGTGCATTCATTCTATTTCAACAATTCAGTAACCCAGAAGAAACAAAACAAATTATCAGTTTTCAGAATGATACCAAGAACGATAATTACTGAGATGGAAATAAATGCATTAAGAAGCCTTAAGAAAATAATTACATTCACATTTTTAATTTTAAGCCAACACTTCAAAGATAGATAGGATTATGAAAAATGTCTGAAATCTGATCTTGAAGAAAATTGAGAGTGAGAAGATCCACAGAAAGCCCAAAGCTTGTATTGAGACATGCCAACTACCCAAGAACGATGAGAAACCCCCAAATAAACTCATGGGATTTGCAACTAGAGTGTTTTAAACCATTTTCAGGAAGTCACTTGCCAAGATCAGCTGTCCCACAAATGTTTCTGCACCATATTAGGGGAGCTTTGAATTTACCCACCAGTTAAATCAATTCTTTTGGACAGCAGAGAAACACAAAAGCAATGTGGCAACAGAGAGCAACAACCCACTTAACTCCTACAATTGCTGCCAGCCAGCTTATTGTGTGCAAAAGTATATAAAAAAGTAGGAGATAAATAATCAGCAACAACAATCTGCTGCAAAAATAACTGCATGTATTGCAAACATAGTCCTGCTCACAAACAGGAAGAAAACAACAATTGCTCTGAGTTGTTCTAACTATCTGTATCAGAATACATTGTTCACATCCAAAGAAGTACACCAGCTGACCTTGATGCATCAGAAAACTGTAGAAGTCGCTCTGTAAAATTAACCTAGGAAATTAAATCAGCCTAATATCAACCAAAGAAAACTATTTTTTTACTATTCCATTTGCAAATGATCATATGAGAACGTATGTGGTTTTGTATATGCTTATACATATATGAGCACCATTTTTTGAGAAAAAAAGAACATTTATTTTGCTCAGACCAGCAAAAATCACAACCCTTATCTTCTCATTGTTTTTACTAAATACTTCTTTCACTTAAAACCCAGTATCTGCTTGCACACATAATAAAAATGATTTATTGGGTAATTCTTTTCTAGATTTCTACTGATGCCTAAGCCATAACCGTACTTACAAAAATATCTTTCTGCACTCTTGGTGTTTAATGTAATTTAATATATTTCATTATAAGATGTTGTTGGAACTACAACAAAAAAAAGATACTAAGAAAAGCTTACCAGTCCTGCTGCATACATGGGTACTATAAAAGGCTGCTTCTTGTTGCCTGTAAAGAGCTGATAAAACAACAACAACAAAGAATTTACTCAAGAGTTTCTGTGTCAGTGATGGAAATGTTTTTCAATGCTACATAACTTGCATAAGGTTAGTATCACAGAATAAAAACTATGTTAATTACAACACAATGGCTAAAAACTAATGCAATTCTTAATATTAATAGAGATTATAAAACGTTGCCAGGTGGTCTGTCATGAGCAGCCATGTTCTGTGCAGCTATGCAATTAGGAGACAGGCATTCACACAAAACTCTTCCACCTGATTCTACATTTAAAGCAGCTTTGTTATTTAGAAAGCCAGTTTTACTGAGAGACTCACAATATTTCTTGTGTCGATTCCCAAGGAGCACAAAAGCTTTTTGTTGCTGTGGGAGCCACCCCACTGGTATCTCAGTCCATATGCATCATGGATGTCCTGCAGCTCTGTCCACACATCCATCAGTTCCCTGCACAACCCATCATAAATCAAGTTATCACTCAGAAAAACAGCTTAACAGCCTTAAATACTTATTCTGGTTTTTAGTGCAAGTGACTTATTATACATTCCAATTAAACTTATGCCCAAGTACAATACCCAGGGGCACTAAAACTGCACAGTGTTCTCAGAACAATTACAGTTCAGACTTCTCACTGGAAAATGATGTCCACGGCAGACAGGACAAAGCCTGCTTAGACTTCATCATCACATGAATAAATACAGTAATTCATAGCAAGTGTAACTAATAAGACATATTCTGGTTAATTCAGAGACATCATTGAAAAGAAGATGATAGGCTGCTGAGTTGCTAAGCAAAGTACTCCTGGCACATGTAGTCACTGAAAACAAGCATTCTGCTAGATAGCTAATTTTCACTCGACAGCTTCTCAAAATGCTTGAAGCAAACACCTCATTTTGAATTACTGCTCTATGTGGTTCAAGTTCATTTTGAGTTTGTTGCATTGCGGTTTCTTACCCAGTACTTCCTAAGCTCTCCTCAGTTGTTATTTGCTTTTCACCTGCTTCCAACAAATGATTCAAGGAACTTATTTCTTCTTCAATTTCAGCAACAGGCATGGAAGGAAAACAGACTTCAAATATTCGTTCCAGACGACTTAGCAATGTTGTCTATACCAAAGAGAAAATAATTACGTCAACTTTTGCTAATTGCTTTAAAGATAAGTCCAATATTATAGCAAGATAGAAAACAACTAATAGCTAATACAAGGTTTCACTTACCACAAAATATTAACTGCCAGAGGACCACAAAACTCTTTAAACACCAAATACAGGCTTCTAGATACTAAGAAACAGTAAGGATCTTGCCCTCTGCAAAGTGAGTTCTCACAGAAGAGTTCAAAGCCACTCCGTTAGAAATCAGTAGAAAATGTATGCAACAAGATTTATGCTATACAAGGATAACGTCTCAGCAATATAAACAGCATATATTGGAACTAATGGTTTCCAGACATTTTAATTCCAAAGCATGCACTGGGCCTTGGCAGATAGATCTAACATGAAAAACAAAATGAAACAAAAACCAAACAACCTCCTGCCTTCACAAGAACAACAAAAAAATCCCCCCCATTTTCTTCTTGACAAGCTTAGTGTGCTTTCTTCTTTTTGAGTTCTTCCCTTATGTTTCTCTATTCTCTTCTGTATTTCCATATAGACAGGATTTCAGCTTCTTCTACCTCTATTAACTCAGATCAGATGAGTACCACCGATGTAGAATTTTTTTTCCCCCAGTTCAACCCATTAAAAACAGGTAAGCACCAAACTTTTAATATTTATTAAAATATCAATTGCAAGGTATGCTCATAAAAATTAAATTAAAGCCTTTTCTCCTTTTTTCCAGAAACAGCCGAATCTCTTTTTTTGCTAAGGAAAGGAGGCACAAGCCTGGCACTAAGTGCAGCATTTCTATCTTTCTAGTTTAATGTTCCTCAACAACCACTTTCTCAGTGCTCTGCTGCAACACACACAGGGCAGCAATCCAGCAGCTCCAGCACCGGCCTTTCTACCCGGGAAATGGAAAAGAAACAGAGGAGGCGGAAATCCCAGGAGCATCCCACGGTGTGTGCTGTTTTAGCTGTGCCAGCAGAGCCCTCCTGTGGAGACGCAGCATATTCCAGCAACAATGTTGAATTTACACACAGAAGCCTCAAAACAGAGGGGTTTTTGTTACAATGGAGATGATATGAAGGTCAGAAAAGCAAGGCTGTAGGAGGAAGTTACCTATTTTAGTTAGGCGAATGGATACAACTGAGACAAACCTTCATGCAGCAAAATATCTGCTTCACAATTCCAAGAGTTACCTACAACATTTCTCATTTGAATTTTTAGCTGAAAATTTGCCTTGTCCCTCCATCTCAACTAAACAACTCACTGACCATGAACATCAGCAAACGTGACATAGGTAAACACTACGTTATTAGAGTATCTGGATTCTGCATTGGAGTTGGGATGATGAGTTGGGAACCGGGAACAAGTCTGTCCAGACTATTCTTTCTATTCAGCAATTAATTGCAAAAACCAGGAAAATTAATTGGCTTAGAGCATCAGCTCTTCACTTTTACTTCCTGTGAAAGAAATGCCTGACAGGGACAGCCACCAGATAGAGTAATTTGCAAAACATAATGTCAAAAAGTGCAAAGATCTGAGTTCAGAGCATACCTGACTCACCCTTTCTTTTTTTCTTTTCTTCTTCATTACCTCTCTGGTAAATTGTAACCATAATAAGCCATGTTCTACAGTACACAATTTTCCTTTTAATCATCTCTTAATGCTCAGTCATTCTGGCCATACACTAAGTTGCAATACTGTAGGCTGCTTTGCGTTTGTTGACCAGAACTAAGAGACTAACTTGTATTTTTAGGAAGTAAAACTAAACAGTATTTCAGATTCTAGCCTAATGTGTGCTTCAGCACACAAAAGCATACTCCAATTTTAAACTTTAACTTTGCCTACAACATATCACTTGCCCTTATCTTAGATCAACAGGTGATGCTTACTTCATTTCTGTAATACAGCAAGAGTACATATCCCCAGGGGAAAGCAAGAGGCAGATGAATGGCATTGGATCATGGAAACAGCAAGACATCACATTTCTTGAAAAGGATCAACATTTGAGAACATGCTAGTGACTAAAAATATGCTTGCTTAGGTAATGAAAGAATTAACAGAACATCTCTAAGAACCAAGCAGCATCTCAGTCAGTGTCACATTTCAAATCTGAGTTGAAGAATCGTGCTAAAATTTCAGGAACAGTTTAACTACAGCATTCTTTACACTTCCTGTCATCTTTTCTAAACTTCCAGCAATGCTTAGCCCTTATTTCTATAAGACAAAGAATGGTTTCCATAGCAAACCAGAGTAATTAATTCTGTGTGTGCAGACGGACAAAGGGATGAGTGCACAAACACACATCTCCGGGCAGTGGCAATGGAAACAGCTGAACTTGTTTTTCTAATTGGAGATGAAATCCTGTGGTCATAGCTTCCAGATATAAAGGACATCACCAAGATTTTAAAGCTAGTGTAAATGCCTGCTTCCTACAAGCTTTAATCTATTGTTGCATAAATCAGACTGCAAGAAAATACTGTGTATGACCAGAAGTAACGTCATGTGAGTCTTTCTGAAGAAAAAAAAAAAAAGGAATGGTAGAAACCAAGGATTTTTACCCACTTTTCATGTCGCTAGAAGTACTTGATACCTGAGTGTTCTCCACAGCCATTTGAGAAGAATATTCTTGAAGGCACTTACAGAACATGCGAAAAGGCTACAGCTGCCATTGAACATTAACTGTGATTCTCCAAACAGTGATAAATTTAAAGCCCCGTAGTTTCTGCAAATGCACTAAAGTTTTTGGTAGACACTTAAGATATGTGGTAATCACCACCAGAACCAAACAAAATATCACAGATGTAACAGACTTTCAAATAAGCATAACCACAGGATTAAAATTTATCTCCTTGGCTATTAAACAGAGGGCAACATCCATCCCTCAGAGCTGAAAGCCTAAAGTACTTGGTTCACACAATTTGTTTTTTCTTCTTCTCCACCACAAGGCCATAGAATCAATGAACTCCTTCAACACAGCAATTCTTCACCGACCACCCAGCACACCAAATCCTCCCCAGCTGCCCCCATATGAACCCAACAGTGACAGGTCACTGCCTTTATTCAGAGCTAAGAAAAGAGGAGATAATAAAACTTGCCATAAAGACAACACACTTGAGACCCACTACAGGAACACGGGACACAGGGGACACAAATGGCAGTTTTCACCACATCACTGCTTCTCTGGGTGAAGTTTTGGGGAACTCAGCCTGCAAGAGTGGAAAAAAACCCAGCCTTGCAGAATTCTCTCCATGGTTCCACACAAGAGCACAGATCACACAGGAGCTGTGGAGCAGACACAAGAGCTCATCCAGGTGAGCCTCTCATCAAAGAGGGGAGTGGCACTTTGTCCTTCCACCTTCTCCCCTTTCCACTGGAGAGCACAGCCCAATTTTTTAACACACACCCTTATTTTCCCTTAGGAAATCTCTTACGTCCCACAGCATCTCTGCTCTGGCAGCCTACAGAGGTACTTTAAGAAGGAGAGAGTCAAAAACAGAGCATGCCTTCAGCCCTCCTTATGCTGCTGCCAGGAAAAGAGGCCACAGAGGAAGCAACACAAACTCTGGGCTTTTTGCATCTACCAAACACAAAACTGGAAGACCTAAGAATAAACAAAACCAGTGTAATAGTTAAACTGTTGAGCGTGTTTAGATATTCAAGCCTATGTGAAATGTAGTAAAAGAAAAAACACATTAAAGGAGATGTAAATGAGCCTAGGAAAGATCTAAGATGCTAAACATATAATTTAAGAAAGGAATAAAGGCCATATGGACACAATTGGCTTCTAGTTAGAACTCAGAAGCTGAATGAAAGCTCTCAAAAAATGACTGAACAAAGCTCAGGGGCCAAGAAAAGAAAATTATTTACCACTGAGATTTTGTTTAACTTAAATCCTGAACTCACTGTTCTGCATAGTGCCTAGCACAGCTTTTTATGACTATTTTAATAAAATAAAGCAGAGGTTAAATGAGAAACTCTCTTTGCTGCGTTTTTAAACAACCAAACTACATTTTCCAGCAACACATTTGCCTGGGAAGAGCTAAGTCACCATATACTCTTCTACCTTCACCATGTGTGTGCATGGGATGGGTGTATTTGGGGTTTTTGTTTGGTTGGTTTTATTGGTGTTCTTGGGATATTTTTGGGGGGGATGGGTTTGGAGATTTTTTAAGAGCTAAACTACACGACCATACAGATAACACAAGGCAGCTGAAGAACCAGTTTCAGTGGATGCAACTCACCATGGGGAACACACCAATCAGCTTCTGTGGGTCTCAAAGTTTTCTGGACTCCAGCATTAAACAAAGCTAAACAGTTAACTAAAAGCACACAAGCAAACAAATATCATTAAGTTCTTCGTTAAATGGGGACAGTTTTTTCTTTGAAACAGTTTCTGGACTGTTCAAACTATGAATCCATTTCCTTTTCACATAGCAATGACTTGTTTCTTTGTCTGAAGCACAGGCAACATCTCCTCAGAACCAACAGGAGAACAGCTCCAGGCAGAAAAACTCCTGAGTAAAGAAGACAAGCAAAGCTTACAAAGAATACCAGTTTAACTTCTTGTGTTTCAAATGTGATGGCTTGTCTCCATCCCCACTCGAAAAGCAGGTAAATATAAGCTAGTGCCATAAATTTCTTAGACGTAAAAAACTGAACTAAAGATGTGTTTTTATTAGCATGGGAAATTTATAACGAGAACACTTGTCCTAAACTGAGATCTGCAAGCCAGGAAAAGGATGCCACAAGAGCTAAAAAACCTTCACCAACATAAAATGAGGAACCAGATTTTTTTAACAATAATTTAAAGAATTAAGGAAGGCAATGTTAGTCCTAAATATCCCAAACCCATTTTTAAAGAGTAACTATAAAAATTTTGAGCTCAGCTGCAAAGCAAATTGGAAAATGTAGTAGCTTAAGGGAAAAAAAAAGGTTAAGACTTGTCTGTTCTTTTTACTGCTTGATCTGAGAGAGTTATAAACTGCAGGGAAGTTCAGGCTTGAAATGTAGCGCTGTCTCTCCTTTTTGCTGGAAGCTTCACCATTTATTCTCCCTCAGCTGAAGAATGCATCAAGCATTGCATCTTCCATGCAGGCAAAGTACAGTTTAACAGTGATTTATTGTGACTACCTGAAACTCAATGACCATTTCAGTTCGTCACGTTGTTATTATATACTGGTGTTGCACTAACTTTTCAGTCAGGCTCTGAGAGGAAGTACGGCAGATGACATTTATGTGTACAAAATGGGAAATCATTTTGTCCTGTGATATATAAATAGAAATGCTAAAACAGCCCCCTCTCAAACTATATTCTTTTGTAAGATTCCCCTTAGCCAGTCTGCTCTGAAAAACAGCAATTACGGACTACTTTTAATAGTCTGATTTTCACTGTTACTCAGCTGCAAATGCTTAAGAACTGTGCTATGGACTTACAACCCCTAAACCTTTGCAGAAAGATATATATACATTGCAAATTGTTACCCAACTGCCTGAACATAATTTAGCCAATACTATTCTAATTTACCTTAGTGAGCAGGGAAGCTGAAGTCTTTATGGTCATAATTACTTTTTTCCAAAAGGATGATCATCACCCAAGACAAAGTACACTCCAAATGACAGCGATCCAGGTTTTTCTTTGTCTTGGTGCATATTCGTGGCTTAGTAACTGTGCATCGCCCACACTGATTAATCTGATGAGGCAGAGCCTGCAAGAACAGGCTCTCTAATAAGTGGAGAACTTCAAAACCCATTTGGACTGTTCACATTTTCCTTCATCCCTTTCCAGGATTTGTTAACTCTGAGCTGTATCAGGTAAGATTCGGCCTTCCAACCAAGTCCTTGTTTAGCTCCTCTTCCTCTGGAGATGCCCATGCTCCTTGCACACAGGCAGGCACAGCCGTATTCCCCACCCACACGATTACCATGGATTATTACTGCTCTTGTGCTTCACTGCTGAATCCTATATATATATTCTTAATGCAGCAGAGTAACCCCCTCAGCTGACTAACGTTCAGCACTATCTCATGGCGAAAGCTGTGCTACAAGCCTTATATTCATCATAAACATAACCTGATAGAGTGCAATGTGATCGCATAAAAGGGACTAATGCACGTGCAGGTTTGCCCAAGATTTGTCGGATCAACCAATTCACCCACAAGTACATCCTAAATCTGTCAGTGAAGACAAAGGCACATCTCTTAACGCAAACTGCAGCCATACTGAAACCAAGCTTTACATGTTTTCAGCTGAAGACAGAAACTAAACGGATTAAGGCACATGTAGTATTAATATGGGTTCATATAGCAGTGTGTGTACCACACACCACGCCCTTTCTCCTCTCCCCTCTCCACAGAACTGCTGAACAGAAGAGGTCAGCATGTTACAAATCCTGCACTGCAAATCGTGCACAGAACTCTGAGAGCCTGAGGCAAGGAAGAGAAGACCACAATCTTTTTGCCATTACATGTCACTATATAAGGTCATTTATGTGAACTCCCCTCCCCTTAGTTTAATCCTTCATATTCTATATTTTCTAATAAAAACTGGATTAAATAGTTGAATTGAAGCAAAGCCTATTTTTTAATTAGAGATTATACAAAATCTACAATCTTTAAACAGTTTGCCCAACATACATCATACAATCAAGACTGTATTCAGAAAGCACAAAATTCTACTGCCATCTCCACATCCAGAATATACAAACTAAGAAACAGAAAGGAAAATACACAGAGAACTTTTCAATGGAAACTTGAGCTACTGATAAATAACTTTGCTTTCATGCTGCATTCTGATGGATGAAAATTGCTGTATACATAATTTCCACATTTAAACAGCAATGCTGCTGGCTAAGTATCCTTTTCAATTTTCTGCTTTTGCAAAGAATTCCATCAGGATCATTCTGTTTATAAACCATTCAGGATTATTTCACTACAACACAGTGACACTCCCAGCCTCACCATTACCGATCAAGTGTATTCAGTATCTTGTAAATGATCCCAGTTCACCTTTAGCCTAAGCTGAGATCTCAATTTTCCCATCTATCTCAAGTGTCTAACACATGCACTATTTCTTCTCCCTTGTACACAGCCTGCTCCCTTTGGGTTGCTACAGCAAGTGCTTTTTACATGTGCCAGCAATACATTGATGCAAGTGATCTCCTCCTCCCTATCCTTCTTCAGGCTGGGTAATAAAAAACTTTGTTCTCTTCCCTCTCACCAGATTTATCTTGCCTGCCAGTATTTCTGCTTCTGCATCAAACAGCTGCAGAACTAAGTTCAATACATGGCAAACAGAAGACTGGCAACGACTTTAAAATGCCATATTCTGTGTTTTGACCTCAGTGACACCTTCCTAAATGACAGCAAGGAAGCTGATCAAAATCTGAGTTTAATTTTACTGAGATTCTGCACTCAGAGTACTGGGACTGTCGACTGGCTCATGTTGACTCATCAGCTAATCTCTGCTTCTAACAGCAATTTAGCAAACTGTGGGTCAATGGATTATAAACAGAATTACTATTTAATCTTAAAACAAGTCTTTTTTTAATATAAAAAAGTTTTGATAGAGCCTTCCAAAGCTTAATGCACTTACAAAATAACTGTTTAAAGATTTAACTAAAAAAAATGTAGCAATTGACATTGCAAGGCTAAGGAAACTATTGCAACAGAGAAAACATGTCCAGCCCAACTTCCTCTCCAGTTTATTTGTGTAAAACATTCTCTCAGCTGTACTTCCTCACTGGCAGAGGAGGGAGAACATGACTTTAGATCGAAACAGTCACAACTGACTGCAGCATAGTGAGAAGGAATGAAAAAAACACTGAAGTCTTAAAATTTGCTTTACTGTCTAATCAAACTACTGTATGACTTCATGGCAGACTTCAAGTAAAGAACTTTCAATTTAACTTTAATCTTTTGTTAAGGCAGACTTAGGAAGGAAAAAATTAAAGAGTCTCTGAAGGTTCTGTTTTTATAACCATCCACATTCAGAAGTGTTTTCTATTTAAAACCTATCATAAAATTACAGAAAACTTTAAGTGAAAATATGTTTGAAACCTGCAGACTATCCCTTAATATTAATTAATTACTAGAAAAAAGGGATGATTTACTGGAATCATCTCCCCACTCCATTTCTTTCTCAGATTCTGGACAGTCTTTCAAGTGGCAAGAGAAACAATTGAAATTAATTGCACTAATGACCTTAGTACTCTCAAATTTTATGGGTGAATAGGTAACAATGGATTGATGCTTTGAACTTAAGAAATGGACCAACACATCCAGGTGATAAGCAAGGTTTTGCACAGACACAAAAATCTGCCTGCAGGTTCACTTGGGAGCCTTTTTTTTGGCTTGTGAGATCTCTTTGAGGTTTGGAGTGCTAGTCACTGCACGGAACAGCAAGCAGGAAGAGTAAGGACCTGAGGCTCACAGCTTCTAACGTGACCAGAAATCAGTGCTAAGTCCCAAAAGCTCCATTCCATTTGCTGATGCTGGCAGAGCTCCAGCTGGCACAACCTTCTGAAAAGCCATTTCTCCTGTCACTGGTAGGAAATGGAAGAGGCAGGGCTGTCACCGAGCAAGGTCCTGAAAGAAAGGACTTACCTCATTTCCTTTTATTGCCAGAGAAGATCCAAACCTCTCAGACACATATTACCACTAACACCCTTTAATGCTGGTGTTGCTGCACACTTCAAAAAGACAGAGCATACTCTAAACTATTCATATAGAATGACACGAATAAAGAGAAGCTTTGAAGAAAATTCTAAATTGAAACTGTTGTTCTGAATTTTGCAAAAGTAATATTAAATGCTTAGTAAAAAAAAAGTCTACGAATGAATAGCCACAGATCTCAAAATGACTGTTAAAAAGACTTAGGAAGTAATTAATTAGGAATGAACAAATACTTAGCAACTAAAGCAGAAAACATAGGAGGGGTGGTAAGAAATAAACCTATTTACTTCCTCCTCCCGGAAAACTTCTAATTAGAAATAGTAGCAGCTTTAACAAATCACCAGTTCTCTATTTGTGATGTTGCTATAATGTGCAGCTGCACACAATTAATGCCTAACAGAGACTTATTTTTAAAGAACTTTTAAAGAGTTAACTTCCCAAGAGTTCGAATACCCAACATAAAACTCCACAGCTTGTGTTTTATCATGCTGCCTGCTCTAAGTGAATTGGTGCAGCTATTTACAAATCAAGTCATCATTTTTAATAAGATTTTGAAAACTTGATAGAGAACGGTGATGGAAAATTTTGGGAACCAGCAATCCCAGCTTCCAGTCACACCACTACTTTACAAAAAGGCAACAGAGTACCTCCCCAAAAGGCAGTAAACAATGAAGCAAAACGAAAAACTATCACAGCCTCTGAAATGCTCATGCTGGCTTACTCCTTTGATCAATTTATGTAAAGGATCGCATGTAATCACCAAAACAAATGCCTACAAGTCCCAGCACACCCTGCTTGTTTGTCTGTAGGAGGTAACAGTGCTGCAAAGATCTGCAAGATCCAAGCACAGCACAATGTTCCACATCAGCCCGTCTCACATAGCACATTAAATCTCTCCTAAAAGGCAAACAAGGACTATTCAAATATTTGTTGTACGCAGAAGCAGGAACCAGGAAGAACTGTATGCATAAGAGCAGAACAAGGCTGAGGAAAACCAAGCAACCCCTTACCTGAACTGAAGGTGACAGCTCTTGGGATTGCTTACTGATAGTCCCTTGGAAAGACGCTAAAGCAGCACTGTCAGTCTTGTACAACACTGGGCCATCACTGCTGGCAGATGCATCTGTCCTATGTGACTGCCATGTCTCTTTTCTGTGATGAGATTCACCAGCCTGCTCATCTCCAAAGGCAGCCCAAGAACAGCTGTCTTTTTGTTCATCTTCAAAAGCATTCCAGTCTGTAGCCTGGTTACAACCTGCTGAACTGAAGTCGGCAAAGTCATCCGAGTCCTGGAAAGCAATACTTTCATCTGGAGGTTTTGGCACTGAATCAAAGTCTCCAAATTCAGTATCATCACCATTTTCTACCTCAGTAGTATGCTGGAAGTCTAGTCCAGAAGTTTTACTGGTAGTATCACATTCTAAAGTGTCAGCAGCCTGATTCAGTTCAGCTTGGTCCAAACTTGCTGGCTGCTGAGAAACAGTACTCGTGTCCCTGAATTCACCAAACTCCTTGTTAGGCTCACTAATATGTGCAGGCTGCTCGGAAGTTCTTTCTGAATCTAGAGCATTTGTTGATTCTTGAGCGTTCCTGAAGGTGGGAGATGCACTGCTGACTGAACCAAAGTCACCAAACACATCATCCTGTTTGTCACTGCAAGCTAAAACCTCAGTGCTACTTCCACCGTTCTTGAGATCTTCAGAACCACCCAGTCTTTCTCCTGCAGGATCACAGCTTAAGCTTTGGATCTTATCCACTTTGATGTCTGCTGCTTTTGAAGAATCCTCAGGCCTACTAAAATCTTTGCCATTCTCTAAGTGATGCTGTCTTCTCCTCCCACTGCGCTCTCCATTTTCTGTAGGGCATATTGAACTTCCAGTTGTTTGAGACATATTAGAAATTGCAAATTCATTATCTTCCAGTGCTGAGGGACCCTGTTCACAACTAATTTCTGAAATGCAAACCTCTTCTTCACTATGAGTTACTCTGTTTATTCTGTTGTTCTCCTGAATGCTCAGTGAGTCTCTTTCATTAAGAACACTGCATATTGTAGGCCCTGTTCCCTCTAAATGGATTGGGGTTTTGTTTGAGAAGGTAGCAAAATCTGCAAAATCTTCACCTGAGCTAGGCATTGAGTTCAAATTTTGCTCAGTACTATGGGTGCTAACAGTTTTCAGTCCCTTTGAGTCACCAATACTGTCTAGATCTTCTGTTCCCTGAGGATTTACAGGGTCTGATGCTGCAAATCCATTTGTTAGAATCTCTAGACATGGAAGTTTCTCACCATTACAAGCATCTATTTGCTCATCCTGGCTCTCAACTGTTACACCAGTTCTAACCACGTGAGAAGAAATACCCTCTGATTTTCCAGTGTTGTCTCTTTGTTCCCCCCTTCTGTTTACATCTTCTAAAGCAGTACCTGAAATTCTAAACTTAGATTTTTCTTTGATAGTACTAGTAGCTGACATATCAGAAAGTTCCTTAGCATGAGTAGGAAGCTCTGCAATGCAGTCTTTATCTTTACCATTTTTAACAGACGTGAAAGTTGCAATGCTAGCTACATTGTCAGAATAATCATGGAGTGGGATGAAATGATTCGTGGGTATAAACTCTTCCTTTGGATGACTGTAGTCCGGTGTATCAAAATCAGCAAAAGCTACGCCAGCAGTGCTCACACCAGAAAATCCTCCAAACTCATCTTCATCATCGTCATCGGCTCCATTGTCGAGAGGTGGAGGGGACGAGGAGTACATTCGAATAATGTCTGGTTCCATTGTTTGGTTCTGCTTCAACATCAATGTATTTCTGTAAGAGGGAAAAACAGAGCCATGTTAGAACTTGGCTAGCTTTTGTGTTCTTATATATTTCATTTTTACAGTTTCATGCCTCATTTTCTAAGTGTGTATATAGGTCAATATCTGTACTAGATATCAGAAAGAAACATTCTCCAAAACCCATTTTTTTTAGCACATCACAAAGAATCTACTGGCACAGTTCAAATCTCTGGTAAACTACTACATGATCAAATTGTCAGCAGACAGGGCTGAAATGATTGTCTTGAGCTGTTGTGCAACACACTGACACAACTAAACTCAGTTTTAACTCATCAGTTCTCTACCTCCCATCACCAGCAGCTCACAAAACTGCCAGTGACCGTGGTCCAACTCTTGCCACACTCCTTTGTGCGCTCGGCTGTGTGACAGGAATTAAGCCACTCCATAGGTTATGCTACAACAGCCATACACATAAGGGACCTTCAACAGCGTCGAAGACTTTGAAAAGTGTTTCCATAAGCTCTGAAACTGAGAAGCAGTAGAGGAAGGGACTGCTGTTAAAAGCACTATCTATGATCTGCTGTGCTTCTGTTTAATTCTCTTTCTACCAGTCCATGGGTTTCTGTTTGGTTGCCCTGTTCTCTGCATTTCCTACCCACAAGCCAACACACTGCCTCCACAGCTGCTGCCACCAGCCTGCTTCTCTCTTAGGAACCAGTTGAGAAATGCCATCATGATGCCACCAGTAAAGCCTAGAGCCAAACAAACTTCATCAAAACTTATTCTCAAAAGGAGAGCTGAGCACGATTATTCATAAAATATTTAAACACGCATCATTAAATCACAGGGGAAAAAGAAAAAAGAAGAAAGTATTCCCATGGCCTAGATAAGAAACAGATTAAGGACTCTGCCTTAACATTGCAAACCATTACAGGAACAAGCCAGGTATGCACAGAAAATTTTCTTTCCTAAAGAATGATCCTGACTTTTTCAATGTTGTGTGCAATTAATGAAACAATAACTACTAATATGTATAGATTCACAGATGTACACATCACTGAACTAGTTCTTCCCTTAAAACCCTCAAAAGAAGAGCTCAGACCAAACTCTCTCCATTTCACTTGACGCTTGTCATGAATGAACTGTAACAACACCAAGCCTTACCTACAAAAAAAGAGTGGAAACAACCTACACATATTAGCAAATATTTGAACTTCTAACCACCACAATAAGTGCAGACTTTACAACGCTAGTTATGAAACACAGACAGAATATGATCCTTATGACCAGTGCCTTTAGGAAACAACTTTGCAGAAGCACCTTAAGAGCAGCACACAAAGGGTAAAACAGCAACAAACGAAGCTCTGCAGTTCTTCTCAAGCACAACATACCAAGCACTTCAGCCAAACAGCCCTGGATATTTGCCAGGAAACTCCGGCATCCTTGAGGTGACTAACATACCTACAATTTCTTTCTAAAAGGGTAGTTTGCAGTTACAAAAGTACATCATGCTTATCAGATGAAACCATGAAGTAATTTGTAACATAACATGCAAACTGAAGAGAACTGCAAAGGAATTTTGTTTAGAATAAAGCCTAAGTTGTCAACAAGCTCCCACATAGGCTTACTCAGCACCAGCTGCTTAACAAGGTATTTGAGAGAAGAGCTTTGCTTGCTCTAAACTTTTGGACTTTCCCATTTAAAGAAAAATGTGTCTGTAAGGTTCACCAAAAACCATGTATTTTAAGTCTTTTCAGGTTTATCAGCTTGTGTAAGCTGGTTTTTACCTGAGTTATTTGAAATACCACATTCAGCTCTGTATTAGTAACTACACCACCTTACACCAATGGCTCTCATTTTGGCAAGAAATGCCCAAAAAATTAATTCTTAACCTACACTGGCCATAGATCTATATACTATCTATACATTATAACAATTCTACCCACTTTTTTGTTGATCATTTACTGTATGAGTATTTTAACCTCAGCCAAAAATAAATCATAACAGAGTTGAGAACATCCTTAGAGGCAAGGATGATCTAAAATAACCCAAATACGCCGTTTCAGAAAACAAGCTGAATAATGTGAGAGGAGCACGCATCACAATCACAGGGAATTTGCCCACAAGACTCCTTTTCTTTCCAGTTAACACAAAAAAAGGGGAGACATGGAACAAGAATAATAGAGATAAGCACAAGACAAAGATAAAGCCCAGCTGAACATGTAGAAAGATGTCTGACCACCCAAAAATCTTCTCTCCTGCAATTTCTGACATAGAGCAGAAGAAACTTCCTTCAATTTTTCATTTCAAAGTGCTTTTAAACATCACAGGGATCATTTACACAGCAGCAGTTCAGCAGCACAATGCTCCAGATACGTTTCAATAACAGTTGCCAAAACAGGATCTGCAAGGAACATTAACTGTGCATTTAAAAATATGATCACAGGTTTGATAGCCTACTACATGTTTAATCAGTTTAACCCATAAGAACCCACTGCATAACCAACTGCATGGACTTCTTGTGTAATTATTTTTTAAATGTCAGGTATTTCCAGTTATGTTACTGCTGCATTTTAAAAGAGCTGAAGAAGCTCCAAAATGTATGAATCTGCATTACAAATGAGTGTAACGTTATGTTGGCACAATTTAATTGTTGTTTACAGAACTCAAACCCATACTCGAACTCTAAGAAAAGGAAAAAAGACATACTAGTATTCCCCCTCCTCTTGACTAAATAGTGATTAATTTTTAAACTGGGCATAATCCCACTTCTCACAACATAAAACAGCATGGGAATTTTATAGTCTTAATGCAGTTTTCTTCCGAAAGAATTTCATTATGGTCCCCTTTCATGACTTCCAAAAGTGTTCTATCTGCCAAGTATAAACCAAATCAGTTATTGTCCATTGAAACCTGTGGTGAAAACCCACAGGTCTGACAGAACAACTGCTTTGTTCCTTACTTCACTTAGTTAATCCCTGCTTTGTCTGGCATCTCAAATAGAGCTGGAACTGTGGCTTCATCTTTTGTAGTCCTTTTACCCAACTCAGACGTATCCTCAGTCAAGACACTCAGCTACATTATTTTTTAAACCTGGTATTTCAAGTGATGTTTACAATGTGATTTAACCCAAAGTAGAATTTGAACAAGTTCTATGACCAGTAATATGGATTATTTATCATCTTATTTTTGAGGGAACTGGCTACCAAATTTAAAAGTAAAGTATAAAACTAACAGGCTCTGTTCACTCATACATTCTTTAAACATGTATTTCTTAAACAAAAAGAAACCACCAATTTTTCAGCACACTATATAATAAGGACTGTGATTTGAAGGAATTTATAACAGTTTTTACTTGTGTAACAGAGCATAACATGCCTAACTTCTGTGATTTGCAATAAGCAACAACCCAGGTTTCTGGCATCAGACCTTACAGCTTGAGGTGAAGAATCTGACACAGTTAAAGTGCTCATGTTTAGTGGATTGCTTCAGCCACAAACACAGATTTATGTTGACAAATGCCAGTAACTTCTGCAGATGTCAACAGGTCAATATTAGACTGAAGACAGATTTCCATCAACTGATCATGGCATGCGCTCATACCAACATCTTCTAGAAAAAAAGAACTGTATTCTCTCTCAGATGCTGTTTTCTGCATTTCTGTCTTTTACCTATTTGCTTGTTGGGTTTTTTTAAACTGGAAGTGCTAGTTCTTGCATCCTTGTGTTTTTTTATATTCACATTCTAATGTTCATTATCAAAGAATTTCTCAAACAAGTTTCAATACCACAAACAGGAGACCACTGTTTAAGTCATACTAGAAATGCAATTCACCAATACACTCACGCATACATGTTGACATTGTACTCTAAAGAAAAAACATGCTGATTAATTTATTAAGATTCAAGGTTCAAACCTTTTTTCTCAAGTCACAAGCAATTCAAGTTAATTTAAAACATTAAAGGAAGAGAGAAAACAGAAATCAGTAATGCTAGAAGAAGTAAGAGTAGTAGTTAAGTTTTGATAGGCTAGGAACTGGAAAAAGAAAATGCATACCCTTCTTTTATGATCACTAACTAGGTTTTCAAAACATTTACAACAAAACCAGGGTATCTTATTATTTGTTTGCAGCAAATAGGGAACAATATGTGCTTTCCTCATACACAGATCACATCCTTGTTCACTACCTTTTTGTAGAGTAATAGCAACAGTCTAACAAAGACTAGGCAGCAAAGAGAACAATGTAATTACGCTGCACAAAAGCAGGTATAAATAGTTCTTTCTCTGCATATCTTCTAAGGCAAAACTTGAAACAGCATGTCTGGCTCTTACATAAGACCTAAAAAATCAGGAGGCCACAAAGAATATCTCTAAAGAAACACTTGAGGCATGTAAATTCAAAAGAAACCCCTTGTAGAGCAGAATGCTTCCTTTAACTTGAGAGGAAGCAAAGCAATGAATAACCTCTCAGCTGTGGATTATTCTGAAGAAAAGCTGAGTTAAGCAAACCACCTCCTTAAAGCATACAGGAAACACAATAATCAGAAATGGCACGATCAAGATCTCCATGACAGAAATTACAACGTTGCTGAAATACCCTACAGTAAAAGCCTTGCAATGGCAAGGAGATGGATTCAAGTCATTAGCTGCTAGCATCTGATCTTTCCAAGAACATTTAACTCTTACTGCAAGGGAATTCCTCAAGCAGATGCCAAAAATACCACAGCAAGGGCCAAATTTAGACTTTTTATTACAGCACAATGTTGGCTTGCTGTAGGAAAAGCTGTCTTCTACCATTATCCCTTTGCCTTTTCTTTGGCTTATGAACAATGGAAAGCAGATTCCCAGTCCTTCTGCACCTGAGAACCTATTTCCAGAATGGTGGTTGTAAATGAGGAGAGCCTGTCTGTTAGAGCAGCATTTCTACTACCCAAATCCACTCTAGAGAGAGAGTCTCTGTCCAGGCTGAAGTCAATATGTTCTTAAACTGGTTTAATAAGCTTACTTTTATTTTTGGAAATAGTTACCAGCAAACAAAATACAGCAAGAAAATGTTTACTTCATAAAGCCTCCAAGAAATCAATGTTTTCGATTTTGAACTTAATGCTGTTACAGCCAGAAGGTCCATTACCCAAAGCAGGAGCTTCAGAGCACTTTTTCTTGGACATATATGAGTTGAGGAAAACAATGTTCTCCAGTTCCAGTAAGGCAAACATATTTAAGCCTTATTTCTCACTACCCAACATTTGGAATTAATCAATATCACCATGCATTACTGGTGGTTTCAAACACTGAATTTGCTGCACACCTTCTATTACAAAGTGTTGTATGTATAATGAATTAAAGTAACAGAACTCAGGGGACTGTCACCATGAATCCGGCACTAATCTCAGGCAGCTCACTCTTCCTGCTCTCCTGTGCTCTTCAGGCTGGCATTACACACCAGGCACCCCCAGACAATCCAGAATATGCAGTATTCAAACCTCTTTGACGGTGCTGCTCATCCTCTCACCACTGACAATACAGAAAGACCAAGTCAGGCGGCACAAATGTGAAATTTAAACAGATCTCGCACATAAGCATTTTCATTTTAAATGTTGTTAAACTATATAAAGAAGCAAACATGTATTTTCAGTAGTTGGGCTGCTTCACTTCCCCCTATTTCATTGTGGCTTAGCTGTGGAATCAGAGGAGCTTTCAGAAAATACGAATCTAAATGTTCTGTTGGTTCATTAAACTCCTCTTTTAACCAAGAATTGCATTACCTCCCAAACATAAAAGACCAGGTTATCCTCAATGTTACTATAAGCAAAAAAATGTTTCAACTCAAAATCTACTGATGTGCTTTGACAGTTGCAGATGAACCTGTACCTAAATCTGTAAATAGATAGAGGGGAAAATGTGGTAAGAACAAGCACATCTTAAATTCACGTGGGCAAACACAACTGGCTGGGACAGTCCATCAGGTGGACTCTGACTCCGTGGAATGCAGTATTTGTGTCCAACATACAGCACACAGCCACATAATGTGTAAAGACAGATGTCTTAAGTAACACATAACTGGGATGTTTTCATTCTTACAATTTCTTAAATTCCTTTTAAAACAGTGTTCAACTCAGTGAGAAATCTATTTCTGGATGTTACCCTCAAACATGCTAGCAGGGAATGTGTTCTAAATTAGGATAAAAAGATGCTAGATTAGAAAGTATTAGAACTAGATTACCTAGGGTCAACTGTTCTCAGAGACTTCCTCACAGAGCAGTACGCTCTCCATTGCATATAAACCCTTCTAACTTCACACAGGCTACAGCAAAAAGCAGATTAGAACTGCCCAGGGGTGCACTCTTCTGTGACAGGATCTCTTACAGCCTGGCAGAGGAAATACAGCTGCACAAGGAAAACAACCACAGGTCTTCTTTCCGTTACTGCAAACGTACTTACTGCTTGTTTTTCAGCGAGCAGGCTTACATTATTCATCATTTATCCCACCTACAGACATTACCTCATTAAAAACACAATACAGGAGGGACACCTAATACTCCAAATAATAAAATCTATTTTCCATCACTTTTCAATAGACATATGAACTCGAGGTTTCACATTTCCTTCACCCTACTTCCACAAATACTAAAGCAAAGAGAGGATTTGCCCTTCTCTGTGGTTCTCCCAAGACAGGACCCTTCGATTTGAAAAATCCAAATTATTTGCTTTACAGAAGCAGATTTCTTAGATCACCATGCGAGTGGCACCAACACAGAAATATTCCTTGCAACTGAAAACTTCAATTGCTAAAGACATATAGCATGAATGAAAGTCTACTGAAAATGAGACTGTCAGTTTTCAAACAAGGCACATTTCAAGGCTTTTTTTCAGTTTGCGTGTGTGTGTGCAATAGCAGCAGCTTACTCAGTGTGGTTTTTTTTGCACAAAGGAGAAAATCTAACAGACAACACTTCAAACACCTAAGAAGGAGCAGGATCTAAGACACTTCTCTGACTATCCAGAAAAATTGTAAGTATTTTGAATCCCCATGAAAGGGTTAGCATGTCATTGCGCTGAAACGTTCACAAAGAAGCAGTTTAAGTTGTCAAACAGCACAATAGCACAGAAAGGAATGAACACTCTGCCGAGAAAGATAATGGTATCTGCAAGAAGATTATGCTGCTGAGTGTAGTGAAAACAACTCGATCGAGCATCAGTTTCTTCACTGCTGGGTTTCCAACTGATACCACCACAGATCTGCAAGGACAGCTCGATGAATATTTCAAGAGGAAAAGGCACAGTTGACTGAGGTCCATCTAAGCTGCTCTATTATTTCCACTGTGAAAGACAAGTCTTTTCAAACTACTGAAAGTTTTAGAATATTACCTTGTGTAATTAATGCGTTAAAAGGCTTCTGTTGGCTTAGTAAGCTGCTGGTGGAATTTTTAAGTAGAAATGTAGAGATCACACAGAGCCTTCATCACCAGCAATATGTAACACAAACACAATTCATTGTGTGTAACTCCAAGTTTTATAGTCTGTTAAATCCTTTACTAAACAAAACCATGATCTGAGCAAAACTAAAGTACATTAAAAAAATAAAAACTGAGGCTGTGATCCTTCAACTGCTTACTTATAAACAAATTAAGGAAGTAAAAAAAAGAGGTCATACTTTCACATGACCTTAAAAGGTCATGCTGTGTGTACTTTACGCAAAAATCACGCAGAATGAAAACACCAGAGCTACATTAGCTTTTCTACGTATTTTTAAGTCTCATTCTCACATTCATGCTATTTATTCTCACTGACATGACAGTTTAAAAAAAAACAAAACAAGCCCTCAGTAGTCACAGGTACTCACACTCTTCCCCAGGCTCTCACAATCAATGTTATATTCCTCCAGATATGGCTCCAGCTTCAGGAGCAGAAACTGCTACCTGTGCATTGCATGAGCAAACCTCTGCCTGTACTGGCAATACAATAGAACATTTTTATTTTCAAAGTAGGCTAATTGGCTTTCCAAGTCTAGTTCATATGTCCAGAGAATAAAACAAGGAGGAAATACTTTTAATTTTATTCAATCTCCAAGGACCAATCCAGTTAAAAAGCAGCATCCATCAAACTCACTTTACCATGGACTCAACAGCTGAAAAATGGGTTCTAATGAAGCATGCTGGGCTCTAAACCATGCATGGAAACAAAACTTGTAAAACCAAGGCAGTGCAGCTCCTGTCAACAATGTTTCCCTGCTCACTCCAGCCATTTATGAACAGATTTTTGCTCAAGGAGCATTAAGCTGCTGAAGGTTTCCATTTCTGTGCTGAAACTGGAAGGAAGGGGCTGTCACCATCAAGAGGCCAATTTAGTGACACTTTGAAGGAATCCCAAGGTTTAATCGTTAGTTTTAAGGCACTGTCTTCTCTAAAGAAAAAATTATATTTTGGTTCATCAAGTAGACACTTTTCATAGCAAACTGAAGTGTCAGGACCTAATAAGCATTTGAGCAACTTCGCCCCATTTTAGAATGACATTACTTCTCTTACCAAA
>VZRR01003450.1:618424-721426 GCA_013398015.1 Oreocharis arfaki | reverse complement strand
CGCTCGCGTCACGTCCGGCCCGGCCCGGCGCGGCCCCGCCGTAAACATTCCTGCACGGGAATGGGTGAGGGAGGGAGCCGGGGGGGCCTCTGTGTCCTGCTGTGCTGGGATACCGGCGGGACACAGATCCTGGAATGGCTTGGGGTTGGAGAGGACCCTAAATGCCAGCTAGTTCCAACTGCAAGAAAGTCTGTGTTAAAGTTGTAAAGGATAATGTTTAAAAGAATAGCATTTAAGTAACGTACGGAGCCTGCCGCTCATCCTGTGGCCGTGGTTAACTGAGGTCCGTGCAGCGGTCACAACGCGGTGGCTAATTGCGTTAATAAAATAGCGAGCGAAGTGTAACGTGAGAGCTTTGTTACAGAATCGCGGAATGAATTAGGTTGGGAAAGGCCTCTGGGATCATCGAGTCCAGCCTGTGACCCAACACCACCGTGTCAGTCAGACCACGGCACTGAGTGGCACCTCCAGTCTTTCCTTAAACACCTCCAGGGACAGTGACTCCACCACCTCCCTGGGCAGCCCATTCCGGTGCTTAATCACCTTTTCTTTGAAGAAATTCCTCCCAGTCTCCAACCTAAACCTTCTCTTGCTCAAGACTGTGGCCTCTTGTCCTGTCACTGGTTGCCTGGGAGAAGAGGCCGACCGCACTTGGCTACGGCCTCCTGTAGAGCCGTAGAGAGGGATAAGGTCACCCCAGAGCCTTTGGTACTCCACAGGCTGTATATACCTGCACACCATATGTTTAAACACGCAGTAGTTTGGCTGAGGGAGGCTTGAAACAAGGCCATTCATAGAACTTTTCACATTTCAGATAGGTTTGTGGAATAACAATGCCTCAAATGCATTTAAGGGTAATTATAATTAATCTGGTAATTTAATCAGCAGTAGAAGTTTTTTGTGAAGCAGGGGGGAATTATATTGTTAATGCAATGTTTCTGTGACGTTTTGAATCCTGTTAAAATAGCTGAAGATAATCATGGATGACTATTAATGAGGCTGTGTGACTATTAATGAGGCTCTATTACTTCGCCTCCTGGTGGCTGTTCTCTTTTTTCAGCTTAGTGTCAGAAACGCAGACTGAAGCTTGTGCTTAGCCGGCAGGACAGAAGGAGAAGCCCGAGGGAACGGGAAATAGGGTAATTTAGCACTCAGTGCTCTTTGACCTTCGCCCAGTGTACAACAATGTGATTTACAAATCGTAAGGGTCCACAGAAGATCCTGTAAAAGCAGTGAAATACTTCGTTATAAAGCAACTGAGAAACGAGATCTTCCCCTCCCCCCTGCCCCCCATATCTGGCAGTAGCCATTAAATTCCAGGGGCCCAAAGTATCCCTTTCTGTGTAGTGCTACTCCATGAAAAATAATTTCCTATTCCAGCTGTGTTTAATTGGTGGTCATTGGCTATGACTGTTAATCATCCTGTAGTAAATAATACAATTGGAGAAGGTGAAATAATAATTACCATCTGTTTTACATCTGCCTTATCAACAATTTGAATGACACATGAAATAAAAATGCTGCTTGTAAACTACCCAGACAGCAACATCAGCCCCAGTGTTGTCTAAAAACATCAGATTCTGTACCCAGTGCAAAAAGCCAATAATTACACACTCAAGAGAAACATTCATTATTTATTTCAGAGTTGCACAAGCCTGGGTCCTCAGTGGTGTTCCACAAATAAGCACACCAACTATCAAAACCTTTACTATCTATACATTTCAGCAAACAAAGGAATTAGTGCTCATTGGCTACAAGTTACATAGTTCTCTTGTTAATTAGTATTCTCTATTGTTTAATGATTCTCTCGCTTCTGACACTAATTAGTCGGCATGCTCAGGCTTCCTCTTGGTCTGAGGTGGGTTCTCAGCTGGTGGCTGTGGTCTGTCCCTGCTGGAATTACCTTTTACCCAGGCGGAGCTGACTCAGCACAGTCGCTGGGTTGTCTTTATTAGCTTCTTCCTTATCTTGGGACTTCTGCTGAATGTCCTTGGGGCCCATAAATTCTGCATTCTTTGTGTCCACTATCAGTGGTGCATCCTTCTTCCCAAGCCTGGTTAACCTCCCCCTGGGTCTGAGATCACTGAAGCATGTCCAACCCTAAGACTTAAGAAGGCAGTTCTACTGACAAGTAATTTGTTTTTCTAGCACCTGGCCATCACTTAGAGCTTGTTAGCTGCTCTCTGTTTAATGGATTAAATCTCCCTTCTTGTTGGTTAGGCTTGAAAATACACGAAGACCAAGCATTAAAGAACATCCTTTCTTAAGAGAATTTTACATATTCCATGTTTTGCAACATCAGCACCTTAAAGAAAAACAAAATAGTAAAGCAATTCTTGTGCAAAGTCACAGCACAACCATGTACCTCAGAAAAAGATCCAGAAAGATAAACAGTGTCAGTAATCAAGTTCTAGATTAGAAGGAAATTTGCTAAGTAAAATTTCCAGATGATTTGAAGAAGTGACTCATACCCTAAGCTACAAAGAAAGGCAGAAAATTCCCCCAAATAGTCCCTGCCAGTCGTGACAAGGTAAAAATTTCCTTCTCTTTCTTGGTGGCATTCAGAAGTTTCCTGGACCAGAAGTGTTAATCAGCATGCAGTTGCTAGTCCATAAAATTCACTTAACTTGAATGCAAGATCAGATGAGAGGTAAGTGTTTCACATTAAAAAAAAAAAAAAAAGGTAATATTCACTTAGGCATAGTGTGAATGATTGACAAGATGTGTGGGATTTCTTCAGTCATTCCTGCATAAGCTTTGCTAGTTGAAGGAGATTACATTTGCTTGTGAAGGCAGACTGACTCTTCATAATAGCATTAGCCATATAACGTATTAGCTCTGTGAAATGGAATTCATGGGTTACGACGCTAATTTCAAGGTTATATTTTTAACATATGAAAGTTTCCTTTACAGAATTGCGTGGACTGTAAACACTGTGTCTTATTTGGAGATGATTCTGGCATGGTATTCTATCCATTTGCAAGTAAATGGTGAGGTGTTTTTAAAGCATATGCTTTCAAGCCATTTGTTTTCTTGAAACATGGTGTAAAAAAGTTCCAATTCTGATATATCCATCTCAACGTGAAGCCCTTCTGCACCGTGCAGTAGAGGTTTTAAGTCGAGATAGCCCGGTCTTGGTAGCTCCGAGGCTGAGCCTTGACTTGTTGGCTGCAGCAAAGAGCGTTTATCAGTCACTGCTGCCGAGCCCTGAACTGTCAGGAGAGGGCGCTGCCTTCCCAGAAGTCTCAGATGGAAAAAGGTGCTGTGGTGTGTCGGGATGATCAGGAAAGGTTCTCCCAAAGCCCTGCGTGGTCTGAAGGCTCAGAGTCTCCTGCTGGTTTTGGAATTGAGGAGGGCAGGAAGAACTTGCTATGGCCTACATCCATGTCCTTCTTAAAACTTAGTAATTCATAATTCTGAAAAAAATTGAGTATGTGGTATTTATAGAGCAAAAAAATTAGGGTTTTTTTCCCTCAGTTTGAAGACTACAACACGGCTCCTGAATGTAAATTTTGGTTATATGTAAGCTGTACCATATATTGTGTAGTGTGGTGCAGAATATCTTCTGGAAGATGTTGCACTGCTGGTATGGATAGTACAGTTATTTTTCTTTTTTCGTTTTTAATTTCAAAAATACATACAGTACAACATGGCTCCTGGCAGTGCAAGCTTTTTCTGGCTTCCCCACTGAGTAAGGAAGAAACTTTCTATAATCAAAGGCTAGATAAGTCTCCAAAATTCAGGCAGTTTTCTTCCCTCTCTGCTGTGTCTGGAAACACTGCTGATCAGAAACTAGATAGTCAGTGTCCTGAGAAATTATCGTGCTTGGTTTTCCTTTGTCTTTTTTCTTTAATTCACAATCAAATCAGACATTTAGGGATTTTAAATTATCTGTTGAATGAATTTTAAATGGTCTTTTAACCTACAAAATATTTTAATTTCATTAACGCAAGGTGCTTTCATTTCTGCTATTGGCTCCATCCTTGGCCAAGTGCTCTTCAAACATCTTTTTTAACACCTTGTGTGCAGGACTCAAAGGAATACCAAGTAAGTTTGCTGATGTCACTAAATTGGGATGAGCAGTTGACTCCCTCGAGGCCAGAGAGGCCCTGCAGAGAGACCTCAGCAAATCAGAGAGATGGGCAATCACCAACCACATGAAGTTTAACAAGGGAAAGTGCCATATTCTGCACCTGGGATGGGCAACCCTGAGTGTACAGACTGGGGAATGAGGGGCTGGAGAGCAGTGCTGTGAAAAGGGATCTAGGGATCCTGGGCAATGTCAAGTTGGATATGGGTCAGCAGAGCCCTGGCAGCCAGGAGGGCCACCGGCATCCTGGGCGGCATTAGGCACAGCATGGCCAGCCGGGCAAGGGAGGGGATTGTCCTGCTCTGCTCTGCTCTGCTCTGGGATGGCCTCACCTCGAGTGCTGGGGGCAGTTTTGGACACCACAATATTAAAAAGACATGAATCTATTACAGAGCATCCAAAGGAGGCCACAAGGCTGGTGAAGGGTCTGGAGGAGAAGCCATATGAGGAGTGGCTGATGTTACTTGGTCTGATCAGCCTGGAGAAGAGGAGACTGAGGGGAGAGGGGAGACTGAGGTTGAGACCTCAATGGGATCATCAACATCCTCACTGGGGGCAGAAGAGGGGTAGCACAAATCTCTGCTGGTGACCAGTGATAGGAGTTGAGGAAATGGCCTGAAGCTGAATCAGAAGAGGTTTAGATTGGATATTAGGAAAAGGTTTTTCACTCAGAGGGTGGTTGGGCACTGGAACAGGCTTCTCAGGGAAGTGGTCACAGCACCAAGCCTGGCAGAGTTCAAGAAACATTTGGACAACACTCTCACGCACATGGTGTGATTGTTGGGATGTCTTGTGCAGGGCCAGGAGCTGGGATTCAATGATCCTGACGTGTCTCTTCCAACTCAGCATATTCTATGATTTAATATTCAGTGAAATCTTTGCAATTCATCTTCACAGAGTGTTTTGACGTTTTCTTGTTCTGACGTGAAACTGAATTGGCACATTTCTCTGAAATGTTTTAAATTCAGTAAAACTGCATTCATCTTAGACCCTTATAGCTGAAATAACCCCTACAACTACATTATCAAGCAGAAAGGTCTTTTCTGACTGAATTCACCAATCAACCTCAAGAGCTTTATATGGAAGGTTTTTGTGGCTGTGGTTTCATAAGGTGGGCATTATGAAAGCTAGCTGAATAAATAATATGTGCTTTCTGCTGGCTTCTAAATGGGCATCAGTCAATAAAAGAAAAATTCTGCAGTTACTGTTCACTGAGTTAAACAAAGCTGCAGCTGAGCAGAGAATGAACTGTTGCTAAAGCAGCCTGTTACTGAACCCTGCTGTCCTTTGGCATGGAAAGATGGTGAAACAGATCTATGAGCGGTGGATATGTGTTTCTTTTGGGAGTGGTTGGTGCCTTGAGCTCCATCCTGAATCGATGCAGACTGCCTGGCTCCTCCCCAGGGCAGTGCAGGGCTCTCATCTGTGTTAGAGCTAAGGGAGCCAGGAGTGCCTCTCTTGGCCCCAGGGCACCACCCAGTCGCATCAGAGCCCCCTTGTGAGGAGCCCATTCGGGTCTGCAAGCTGCCCATGTCTCTGCATCACTGCTACTCCCTTCAGCACTGACCTCTGGGCATGCAGAATGACCAGGCACTGGTTTCTCTGGTTTTGGGGATCCAGCAAAGGTGGTTTAGCTTTTTCCCAGCTACTCAAGCAAGGGACTGTCTCCCTTCTGTTCTAGTTGCCACGGCACAAAATATAAAACATTGTAGCATATGTTTCAGATGCAACATATAAGCATTCTGTTTGGTGGAGTGCAAGTTTGTTATTACATTATTTTCACAAGTCTCCCTGGATATCTTTACTGGAGTCATAGTGCAAAAATGAGAAGGCATTGCTATATCAGCAGCTCATTCTCTTGTGATTACCAAGCCGTTAAATATTCCAGAATTGTTCTTAAGTGTGTTAACTACAAAGAACCCTGTGTAGTTACAGAAAACAGATGAAATGGCAGTTGTTTTAGAAGTCTCCTACATCCGAATGTAGGTTCTTTGGGTTTTGGCTCAGGCTTATTTGGGCAAGAATACGGTTGCTGACACTCAACAGTGTTTGTTGGGAGGGTTGGGGCGGGCACCAATTTTGTTTTTGTTTTGGGGGGGGGGTTGTTTCTTTGTTTTGTTGTTGTTTGTTTTGTTTTGTTTTGCATTGGGTTTTTGTTTGGTTTGGTTGTATGTTTTTTTTTAAGAACTCCTTTCTGAGTCTTGACCATGTTTGTGGCTGATTTGGAGCATCTAATGAACATGAAGGCTCACATTCTTGCCATATGAGGGCTACCCAGTGGATTAACCAGACCATGAATGTTTAAAGAGCCCCATTTTACCTGCTGTGGCCTAGACCACATCCTCCAAGTGGCACAAGTTAATGACTTCACTGTGGCAATATTATGTGTACACCTGGCCTGACATATTTGCATACATAGCTCATCAGCAAGGTGTGCAAAGTGTGTTTTACTGTATGCAGATATTAATGGTGGCAAGGTTTGTCAGCAGTGTCCATAACCAAACCAAGGTCTGGCAATACTTCCTTCTCCTAGAAAATGGTGTTGTGTGAGTACCTCAGCTGTCAGCAGGAAAGCAAGATTTCTGGTGCCCACAATAGCAAAGCTTTCCAGTGCACCGAATTGGTTTGGTTTGGTTCTTGTTGGTTTTCATTTTGGTTTTTTTTTTTTAGTGCAGGCTCTAAATGCAGCAAGCCCATAAGAAAAGAAATCAAAATTATTCCTTTCAAGAAAGTCTCTTGCCTTTGAGAGGTATGGCTTGAGCTTTTTACATGTAAGATGAAAAGTGCTTAAAAGTGGTTAAGACCATTAGTCTGTTTTAATGGTCTCATTCATTTACTGGGCAAAGGTGAGCTGATTTCCAAAGTCATCCTCCTCCCTGGTGCGTCAGCTCCTTTCTGTGATGGCAGGAGTCAAGAGCCTCCAACACCCTTGAAGATCAGCTGATAGGAAATTCCAAGGTACAAACTATTCACTCTGAGTATGTAATAGGCACTGTGACAGCAGCCTCTTGCATACCAACCTGTGCAGGGTGGTAGTATACATTCCTGTATTCTCTATTAACATCTATGTGTGGACATTTTAATTTCTAAGGCATTTTAGAGTCTGGGGATATTTTGTTTGGTTTTGGTTTTTTGAGGTTTAGGAGCACTGAAACCTACCTCTACAGCTGGTTTGTTTGGGTTTTTTTACATATATTTAAGAAGATCTGCAATACCCTGTTTTAATCACACAAGTTCATTTCACTTCTGTATGTCAACACAGTAACTGAAATTCAGGTGTCAGGTTCGGATGTTTTGATTAAGTTTTCCTAACAAACCAATGTTGTGTGACTGGAAGTGATTCTTTTCAATAAAAATAATTATAGATTTTTTTTTCAGAGGTCACGTCCTTTCATTTCTGCGGTGACTGACAAAATGCCCATTAAACACAAGTGATAGTAGCATTCAGTTCCAGGTTTTAAAATGGAAATGGCAGAGGTTTTTCTGGGTGAATGACAACTCATGTCTCAAATGCAACTGCTATGAAATGAAAGTGCTTTATTTCATAGGTATTTGTCAAAATCCTTCTCATTGTCTTTCAGACTCATCTGATGCCTTGTTTCAGAGCCATATATTCTAATTTTATCCTCTCTCATATTTTTCTGCAATAGGTTTGCTTTCTTGATCTACATTCATTGAGATGCAAAGCATCTGGGATGTAGGCACACAGATCTCAGAAAAAAAAGCATTGCTTCCTTGAAAGCTCTTGCTCAAGAGATGTGTGGGATTGGCCGTATCTGACCCTAAACTACCTGACAAGGTTGTTGTCATAAACAAGAAGACAGAATCAGGAGAGGAAATACTGTGCTCAAAGTAGCTAAAATGTGTTTGAATGCTAACAGAACATCAGCCCTGGCTGCCTGAGCCCTGCATGCAACAACCTTTGGCTGCACCAGCAGTCAGGATGAGGCCCTCAGACGGAGGAATCTGTTGGTCTCTGTGTCATCCCATTGTTGTCTCACAAGCAGAAAGAAGAGACTCTCTCCTGACATTTGTACCAAGAGCAGGCTGAGAGGGGGAAAGAGCAGGCAGAGAGGAGTGTGGAGAACAGGTCAGGGAGGGAAACAGAAGGATGGCAAAGACAAGCACAGACAGTGGGGCAGATGAGGAGATGAAAAGTCCAACCTCTCCCCCTTCTGTATCCAGGATCAGTCATGAAGAGAGCTAGGAAAGATGAGATTAGGTAAATCCAAGTACTTTAACAATCTGTTTTAAGTTCATTAGGCCCCTCTTTCTAAATAATGGCTAACTGGGTTTCAGCACTGGGAAAAGGATTCCGTCTCCGAGTCAGCTTCTTGGAAGCTGACTTGCTTGCTTCTAGGAAGTAAGGCTTACATGGAGTCCCATCAGGCTTCAATGGAGTCACTGATGTGGTCTGCAGGAGCCCTTGCCAGGGTGTGTCTCCTCCTCACCATTCTCTGCATCTCTGCACCAAACGTGCAGTCTAAGGGCAGCCTGTGGCATTTCAAGGGAGCAGCGAGCTGCAGTCCCCCCATCTCAAAACTTACTGATCTCAAGGGGTGTGCGTTAGCAGTGAGTTTTGCTCACAGTTTTCAGGTTTTAACTACTGAGCTGAAAAAAGTGTAATACACATAATGAATCTTTCAATGTATAGGGTCTGGTGCTTCTTGCAAGGAGCCTCGATTCCCAGCACAAGCTGATCGCCAAGCTGATGTTTTGAAGGAGAATCTTTTGTCTCGATTTCCCTGCATTTATTGAATTGTTTATAATGTAGGCCACAGGGTCTTTTCTCTCTGTTTGGTCAGATGTAGGTCAGCAGTTCAGTGGATTTAAATGAATGGCTGATGGTGACCTCCAATTGGTTTGCATGGAAATGGCACTGGGCCAATTGCCCAGTTGTGGAATGTTGAAGGAGCAGAGGAGACATAATTATTTCCAAATTTGGCCATAATCCATATTTTATCCATGTTTATCCATATTTTGCTGCAAATGGCCTCGTCTTCTTTGGCAAGATATTCCGTGGGCAGAGAATATATCCTTAGTAACTCACTGTTCTTTTGCTGGGTATACACCACTGTTTCGTACTGGGTGGAGTTTCCAACAAGTTCTCCTCTGTGGAGAGGCCAAGACTCATGACCCTTGCTAGCCATGCAGCTATCTCCCAAAATCAGGCCTCTGGCTCCTTGGCAGCCTGTCTCAAATGCTGCAGTTTATGGAATCATTCACAGTACTTTGAGCTGCAATTAATTCTTGGTACACAACCTGTTGGCAATAGCCTGGGTTTTTTGAGGAGCAAAGACTCCTGTGCATATCCTCATGTGGAGCAGGAAGGAGTTTCAGGAGCGCTGCAGAGATCTCCCACCAGTCAAATGCTTGTTCCTCTTACTCGAAGAGGCAGTGAGATGTGAACCAGCTTTTGTTCAAAAATAATGTCGTCGTTTTAGCACGTGACTGCCCCCCAAAAGTATGTCCTCTTGTACCTTCTGGGATCATTTTGTGTGAGTCGTGCTGATGAAACCCAATTGCTATCAGATGGCCCTTTGCAGAGTTGCTTCAGGGGTGAGGAAGATGTAGACTGAACGCGCTGGGGTAGCTGTCACAAACTGGCCTATTCTTCTCTTGCTTGTGGCCAGCCAGTCAGGGATGGTTGGTGTATCCACTTCGTGGCTGCTGAGCCATGAGTCCTCTGATCTTTTCTCTGTAAAAATGTCTTCAGATGCAATTTGACAGCAGGTTACACTCAGAAGATTTTTCCACTCTGTAGTTCTACACTATCAAGATATGCTTAAATTATCTTACAGGCCGTGCCTTCAGAGAGGCCTGGGTTAGTTACACATCTCTGGTTTTGACTGACAATTTATACACCCTTACTAGCTAGGCCACTTCTCTGGAGAGTCCCCCTTTCTCAATCTGACAGAGATGCAGGCAGACAGAGCTACAACCCTGTGCTATATAAAAGAAAACCAGGGTGATAACCCCTACAAAGCATGACAGAGTCACTGCATCATGCTCGGGTTTGCCTTGGAGCTGGTTTGCTTTTACAGAGCCAGACCAGTTTCTCCTGAGTCAGATTCTGTTATATGCACACTATTGTGGTGCCTTTAATTCAGTTTAAGAGTGGAACAGATAGGTTTCTTCCCCTTTCACAACTGTTATTGCTCTGCTTTCTGAAGTGTTCTGGTTGCGTGGCACAGCTGCAAGCGTGCCCCAGGGCCTGGTGCTGTAAAGTGTCTGTGGTGTGTTTTGCTCTCTTGATTGTATAGAAGGAGTCATCACTGCATTATAAACTTATCTCTGCAGCTTTTCAAGGCTCATTCTTGCCTATGGGAAAACTTCATGTGTGAAAAGTGTCAGGTTCTTTGTGGGATAGGCTGGACTCTTGCACCCTGAGCTGCATCTTGCCATTTCTTTTCCTGCACTGGAACTGGTAAGAGGGAGCAGATAGGAGTAGGTCAGAGCTGTGTTGGACCCCAGCCGAATGCCGGGCCTAGGTAAGCCTCTGCAGGGGTCTCTGAGTTTCTCTTGGAAGTCAAAAATTATGATACTGAATGAGTGAGTTTCATGAAGAATAGGAAATAATCTCTGCAGTTGTGGCAGCTATTGTGCAGAAAAGACACAGCATTTGTGTGAACTTTCCAGTACCAGCTGTATTCCTGTGAATTCTTTTAGGCTGATCTAACACCTTGATGTTGAATTCAACCCTTTCTCCTCTCAGGAAGCAAGCACGACCACTGCAGGACTTTCACTGGTGCACAAAGATGCTCATTGTGCTTCCTGTTGCACTGGTAGTGCTCAGCTGTGAAAAACCAGAATCACTGTTTTTAACAAGAAAATGGTTGCTAGAAGAGAGGGGTCCCCCAAGGGACTGTAGGTGGTAAGTTGCTCTATTGGTAGAAAGCAACAAGCTGTATTGGTATCTACCTAACATACATAAAGGTTTTGGACTCGGTGTTAAAATAATTTTGAAGATCAGGAATAAATCTGTGTGTGACAGATCTGCCTGTATGTATTTACACTCTTCTTGCAAAGGACAAAAATAAAAGAGATGCCTGCTTTTTTTGATGATTAGTATTGTTTGTCTGCATGAAGATTGTTTTCTCTGAGGCTTTGATGCATGGTCTTTTACAGCTGCTCCTCTCTTAAGATTCTTCCAGAGGATACTGCAGAGCAGCCAGCTGCAATTAAAAGTGAGAAGACTCTGTCCAAGTCCTTTGACTTCTAATTCATTGACTTTCATTATCTTTAAAATACATCTTTGGTGTAGTCACTCTGTCAGAGTAGGATCGCCCTCGCCTCGATCTTTGCCCATGGTATAGCCTTAACCTGATCAGGAATCTGAGGGTTTTCTCCTCATTTCAGTGGGGAGTCTTAAAATGAATTATCCTGATATGGAGACTATAAAATAGGTAGAAGTAGAAGTAGAAAAAAAAAAATCAAGCACTGATTCCTATGTTCCAAAGACCTCCCCATCCTGAACCCCACTAGCAATAAAAAAATGTTTGTAAATGCAAAGTGTTATAGGTCTGAAGTCTTCAGGTTTAACAAAATGTCATTGTCCCTCTGTTGAGAGTCCATAGTCCCAAATCTTTGCTCAGTCTTTAGCTGTACGAAGTGGACAAGGAACTCAAAGTGAGTGAGAACACATCAGGACTCCTGAGTTTAGCTAAGACTGCATATAAAAATAATATTGTCTTAGAAAGTAAAGAGGCTGTGTCCTGCATCTGCTGAGCAAGGTGTTTCAATCCCAGTTTTTTTCCTGTGTGCTGGCAGATGCACAAAATAAGATGTGTTCTGACTAGAGCTAAATAAACAGCTGGAGGGGTGTTGTCTCTGTGCAGAGCCACAGGCCTGCCCCTTTCTGTTTGCAGGCACTCTGCCCATTCCCCATCCTCTGTGAAGGCTCCAGCCTTACAGGAGGGTGAGCACGCTCACACACAACATTGGTGTGACCTGAGACTGAGCCCAGCAAGTGGTTTCTGTCCCATTCCTCCAGAGCTCGTCACTTAATAAGAAATATCTGATACATGTATATTTTGGCAAAGCACACTGAAACGCTTGTCAGGCTGAATCAGACTTTGTGTAGGCAGTGATCATTCGCCCATCCCTGGTGAATTTGGCGCTTTTGGAGTCAAGGGAGGGGACTGTCTGGCTCTGCCCTGCACTGGTGCCGCCTCACCTCGAGCCCTGTGTGCAGTTTGGGGCACCACAATATAAAAAAGACATTAATCTATTACAGTGTGACCAAAGGAGGGCTATGAAGATGACGAAGGGCCTAGAGGGAAAGCCTTATGAGGAATGGCTGAGGTCACTTGGTCTGTTCAGCCTGGAGAAGAGAAGACTGAGGGGAGACCTCAGTGGGGTCTTCAACATCCTGACAAGGGGAAGCGGAGGGGCAGGCACTGATCTCTTCACTCTCATGACCAGTGACAGGACTTGAGGAAAAAGCATGAAGCTGAGTCTGAGGAGGTTTAGGTTGGAAATCAGGAAAAGGTTCTTCATCCAGAGGGTGGCTGGGCACTGAACAGGCTCCCCAGGGGAGTGGTCACAGCACCAGCCTGACAGAGTTCAAGAAGTATTTGTACAATGCTCTCAAGCACAGGATGTGACTCTTGGGGTGTCCTGTGCAGGGCTAGGAGTTGGACTCGATGGTTCTGATGTGTCCCTTCCAACTCAGCATATTCTATGATTCTATGAAAAAATGGTAAGCTACACACAAATCTGGCATCCCAAAGCAGCTTAGGTCAGATTTGTTTCCTGTTGTAACCTCCTTAACATCTGTGGAGTACCAGCATTGTTTCCTCTGCATTCAAGTGTAGGAGACCACCAAGGAATGGAGGTTCAATACTGAGACATTTGGCATTTCTGGTGCTGTTTGTAAAGAAACTCCCCAGCCAAGAGCTATTGCATATTTTGAATTCCAAGAAGGCACTGTTGTGTGTCTTCCCATATGTGCCAGTGCTGAACAGTTCAAAAAGGACAGTGAAAAAAATTTGCCCTGTTCAGTGTAAGAAAAGTCTTAAATGTGCTCCCTTGAAACACAGTTCTGCTTTTTCTGGCCTTACTTTCAGTGGGAGGGGAGACACAGTGCTTTCCTATTGCCACCTGTTTCTGGCAAGGCGGGACCTGCTTGTAAGCCACCTAAAGTTCCCATAACCAATAATTAATTTGGCTCTCGCTAATAAGAAACTCTGCCCTTAGCAATGTGGAAAGGAATTACAAGTAAATAAAGGTCACGTGTTTATAGAGCCCTTCCCACGCCACTAGCGTTTCTAGCTGCTAGAGTGTATTGTTTCTTACTCCCGTGTGTAGAAGATGCTTTCATTGCCCGTGGAATGCTGAAGAGGGATGTCATGCAGGTGCTCCCTAAGTGCCTTGGCTTCTTCAAGGGCTTCTTGTTCAGGTCTTTTTCCAAGCCTGGCAGGAGAGGTGAACCCCTGTGGAAGCAAAATGGCAAGTTTCTTCTTTATTGTGTTAGTTATGCATAACCCTCTGCCTTCAGCACCGAAAGCTTTTGCTGGTTTTCACTTTCTTAGGGGGGTAGTTTCTTTCCTATTAGGTACTTAAGAAAACACCTGGAGTCACCTGTCTCTGGTCTACTGTTTCCATATCTGGTTTATTTGGGTTTTTTAACTTCAAACACAGGATGTGTGTGTGTGAAAAGGAGATCAGGCATCTACACTTAGGTGTTTGGTAGGAAGTGAGTGTCTTCAAGGTTCCTTTATAATCATTGGAGCTAAGGCCTCTGGAAAATCATTCAGGGCATCAAAATCATCCCTGCTAAATCATCTTCTGGAGATGCATCTCTCTTTCCACTGCCTGTATAGGGAACCTACAGAGACCAGACCAAATTACCACAGCTGAAATTAGATGCTGCAGAAGGTGGCATAAATACTCCTGCACTTTGAGCTATTACTCAGCCACTGAAAGGCTTGAAAGGCTTCCAGTTTTCCCATTAATGTAGTCACTCTGCTCACCTAAGCAAAAAATTTTTTAAAAAAGCATCTTTGCAGAAAATTGTGTATTAAACACCAGTCTTTATTGCACCAAATAGCACTTTTAAATCCTCACCCCAGGAAGCTGTTGACACATGTTGGAGTCACTCTACCACCTTCTCCCAATAAATGCATGTGTAATTGTATTTGTGTCTATGGTTACACGTTGCTGTGGAGGTGTTGGCATGCTGATCCAGACCTGCAAGCCAACCAGCACAGCCTGTGGCTTCACGGCCCTATATGGCTGTTCACCTGTGAAGGTAACCAGGATCTCCCTCTGGATCTCTTTGAGGTCTAAACTAAGCAGCTTAGAAGATGGCAAATGGAGCTGCTACACGCCCGAGATGGGTGGCAGTCTCTGGCAGTGAAAGCTGTGACCTCTTACTTGAAACCTGGCTCACATCACCCTGAATGTTATGAAGGATGTTTCCTCCTGCCATGCCCTCTCCAGAACAAGATGTTCTCTCTGGAGCAGTATGCTCTGAGAGGCCAGGTCTGGCTACTCCCTTCCAGCACTGCAGGTAGAAGAAGATGGCTTTAACATAAAGGAAGACACGAAAATTATCTGGAGGCTGGCCAGATTCAGATGGGAACAGGCTGAGAAGGTGGAGGTCTGTTTGGTCTGGTAATGTGGCTATGTAGATTCACTGTCTAAAATCCCTTGTGGGGAGAGAAAGACATGGAAGGAGTAATTGGCTGCAGTCAGTTTGGGGTGGGGGGAGTTTCCTTAAGGCCAAGTGTATGAAAGCTTGAAAGCACACATTTCAGCATAATTAGAGGCTTTTCTGACATGAAGATAACACTTGATATGCAAAGTCTGTACATTTGGATTTCATGTTGCGCTACACCCCCAGATCTGGCCTTTATCTTACTTTTACATCAGGATGTTAGGCAATTCACCACCACCTGCAATTTACTTTGACTCTGGCGACTGTTAATTCTTACAGCGTGGATTGAAGACATCTTTTGGAAAAGTTTCCAGTGTGCTATTTGGTCCTTAAGTTGAGGAGGTCTGTGTACCTTGAAAAAGGCGATAATAAACTTGATGAAAGCCTAAAGAAAGCTAAGTGATACTAAGAAGTTAGGTTATGGTCTTCTCTTTATTCATCCACCCATTAAAGGATGAAAGGGCATATAATGAGACAGAAGAGGGGTACGTTGAAGGCAGACAGGGATTTTCTTTGCATGTAGTATGTTGCCATTCATGAACAATATCCACATGCATAAACATAACAGGATCCTGCAAAAGGTCAGGCGTTAAATAGCCTCCAACACCAGCTGCAATCACTGCAGTAGCAGTGATAAAAAAATAAATGTCAAGATTATTGAATGGGTCTCTGAGATCAGCTGTGCTACAGCTGTCTGTCACAGCATCCCTTGTGCCGTCCTCCTAAACACATTCCCGTTAACATAACCAAAGCCTGGGAGCTATTTGCACTGCCAGTTTTATCAAGTGTAACAGTCACCATGCTCCTGTGATGGTCTGTGACCATCACTTTTTTTATATTAGATACAAAAACAGTCTGCTGGGATTCTGGCATTCTGACACTACCTGGGTGACTGCTGAATGCTTCAAGTGTGCTTCAGTTGTTTCTTCCACAAGTGAACTCATATTCTGCTCTACTTACAGACTCTTGGCTTGGCTCTTAGTGGAAAGTTTCGGACCTCTGATGGTCCTGTACAAGTCCTGTCTAAACCAGCACAATGGCAGGACTGTTAACCTGGCTGATGAATTCCCAGAGAGTCTGGAACAGTTTCTCTGACATGATGCATATAAATGCTTTATGAGACTTGTAAGTTCCCAACAGATGCTGCTACACTTTGGCCCTGCACAGGCAGCTCCTGGTTGCCTCACGACCAACTTTGCTTACAAGCAACTTGGCCCTCCCAGCTGTCTGCCCACATCTGTACAGTTTTGTTCCCAGGAATCAGCCTTGCACTTCTGCAGTCCTGGTAAGGTTTAGTGAGCCAGGGACCTCTGCGCCATGCTTGGCTCTGCACCCCAAACACTGCCCGCTGATAGTTGAGGCCCAGGACTGAGCCCTTGAAGGATGCCTAGGGATGGCCATCAGTCCTCTGTACTGGTACAGAGATAATTTCATGTGTAATGGGATCAGGTAGGACAGGAGACATATGGGCCCTCTGACCTCATATCTTTTCATCCTAGAAAGGAAAAGGAAAAGTTTCTGCCTTTTCACAGCTTCTCTTTCAGACTGGCCTATGTGAGCCACACAGCCCTCAGAGGACACACTCAGAGGTGAAACCACCGTGCTTGCAGTTGTTGAATTTCTGAGCTGTGCATTCTTGCCCTTTCCTCCTACTCCAAACAGTGAAATGTTTGCTAGTACTGTCCAGGAATTCATCTGTTGGTATTTTAATATGCATGTGTATGATCACCCAGTTGCTACAATTACACTGCGGGAATCTTTGTTTCTAAAAATACGCCAATCTCTGCTGCTCTCCAACACTAGCATGAGGTAATGGATCATGTTCCCTAGTTGCCAGTCACATACAGGAAGAAGGTAATCAATACAGCTGGCAATACATAAAGACTACAATAATTATAATTACAACTCATTTCCCTTTCACTTAAAAACATCATCTTCTAGCCTGCATTATCACGGCTTCAGCTTTACATTGCATTAAAACAATCATGTGCTTGCCTTTGCTAAATAAAATCCTGTTATTTTGCTTGAGAGCATCTTTGGAGTAGCTCAAATTCGTAAGGTTTATTAAGGGAACCTTAAACCAGCAGGTGCTCTGCTGCTATCAGTGTACTTCCAACAAAATCAAGAGAGATTTTGCATCACTCTGGTTGTGATTGCTGTATTTTGTCTAGGGAAACGTGTGCACATCATCTTCTAAATTTAAGGTGCAGCAAACTCCCTGATCTTGTTCTATCTCCTCTTCTGCATTATTTAAATGGCAGTTGAAAGCACTGTGAGTCAGTGGAGGCTGTGAAAAAAATTGACGGAATGCCACTCATATCTACTATTATAAAAAGTCATATTTTGGAAGGATTTTGCATTACAAATAGTGCCTCTGATCCCAGAGGAGCCACTCAGTGTATAGCCTTACTCAACCTCACCATTGCATATTTTGTCCAAATAATGTCTGCCTGGTGAGCAAAGGAGGGGGCTTGGGAGCCTGAACTTCAATGTCGTAGCCAAACGCCACAGTGATGGGACACTGTGTGGAAATCAGTGTATTTCAACTTACATCACTGACTGCTGAGTAATGGCTGTTGCATCTCTGTTCTTCCCTCTCCCTGCCCATAGAATAACAGCAATAATGTAAGAAATGGCAAGGGACATTCATGACTTAACACTAGTTTAAAATTTTGTCAGTGCTTTGAAGTTCTTCAGTGAGCGGTGCTAAATAAAGTACACCTTGGCTGGTGTCTGTTAGAAGACACATAAAGCTCTGAAGCCACAGAAGAGTTCCTCTGGCAGTGGGGTTTCCAGCCATGGCTCTCTCACAGGGAGAGGACTGGTCACTCCTGAGGAAGGGCAGTGGAAATGGAGGGGAATGGATGTGGAAGCTGTGTTCTGCACTCACACAATAATCCAATGCTGCTCCCAGTTTTGCCCCTCACAGTCTGTTTAATAGGCACTGTAGCTCATCTTTCTTCCAAAAATGAGGTGTCAAGAAACCCCTCTTTCCTGCTGCAGGCTTTGTTCTTTTAAATTAAAATACTTTGTTTTCCCCTGGAGGTTGTAGTGACTCTGTTACTTTCCCGAGAGTGTTTTTTCTACCTAGAGCCATATTCTGTCCTTAGTTCTGGCCTGGATCTCTCTTAGACAGCCATTATCTTTCCCACTGAACAGAAAATTTCTTAGAGAGCAGCCAGGAAAGAATCCTCTCTGCCTCTTTGAGCATGCAGTGCTGGAGCTGCTACTGGAACTTGTCATACATTACAACACTGTCAGCACTGGCTTTTCGCCCATCAAAGGGTTTTTTTGGAGCCAGGCAAAGGCAGAGCCACTGAGCACTGTCAGAAACCTCCAGCATCTCCATCCATGCTTGGCAAGAGGCTGCTCCACAAGAAAGGACCTTTGCTTCTCTGCTCCATCGAAGAAACTCCAGTCCGTGGGTCTGCTGTTAGTATCAGATTGCTTAGTACTGAAATCCTCCTTTTCTCTGCTGCTTAGACCTACTGTTCAACTTCAGGGCAGTTTTTCTGATTAACCAGGCTTTTGTTTCTGCCTTTCACAGCCACAAGGAAGCCTTGCTCTGCCAACCAGGAGTCAGCATAACCCTGGTTTGCTGTTGCTTGTTACTCCTGAGAGAAAGCAGCAGGTCTCCTTCTGCCTGCTGGGAAGAGAGGTGCTGAAAGACACCTCCTTCTCAAGGTCTTTCACAGAATGGCCCCCCCTGGCATCACAGCCCTGGTCTAGCAAGGCACCAGTGAGGAAACTGAAGCCTCAAAACCCCAACAGGATAAGAAATGTGTAACTTTTGAAGAATGCTGGAGCCGACGTGGTGTTCCAGAGCCAGCCTCTATTCTTAGAAAAGTGGTGAAAGTCGTAATTTAAAAATAAGATCAAGTGCAGCACTAGGAAAGAGTCATATTCATGGTATTCCTGTGAGTAAATCCCTCAACATGAATTGGCTTCACTTGAAGCTCAGAAACACTCCACCAAAATAAGGCCCAGCTGTGAGGTGTCTGTAGTACTAAACTGAACGGGAGAGAAGTACACATGGCTCTTGCCACATCAGGTGTCCTCCTGACCCCTTCCCTTCCCCCCAAAACATGCCTGTAGTTTACTTTAGTATTACAGGTCAAACGAGAGCCTTCCAAGGGCCTCTGCAGGAGTTAGCCCATGCAAGTGGTGAAATTTAATGTACATGCCCCCTTCTGAAAATCCCCCCAGGCCCTTCTGCAGGTGCTGCGTGGTTCCGCTGTGTGGTGGGGAGTAGATTATGCTTTTATACCATTCACAGCCATTTCTGGTTTGCACTGAGGTTACCAAATGCCGTGTTTTATCTCAGAATCTCCAGATGTCAACATATTCTTTCTTAGGGTTGTGTGCAGCAAACAAAGGGCCAGTCTCTGGCTGGCTTTGAGCAGGGATGGCCACAGATTAATACTCATGTTAGAGCTAGGATGAACTTCCCGTGCAGCATCTGAATCAGCCATTTTATTGGGAGAAAAACACACAGAACTAGCTGTATTCAAATCCTGTTCATCTGCTGCTTTAGTACTGTTTGAATTTTGAGGTATCTCTCAGAAAACCTCTTCTGTGTTTTAAAGCCACAACAGGATGTAGGGCATAACCCTTACCCACTTGGGTCACGCAGAATTTTTCCAATAACTTTTGACTGAGAGAAGCTGAGACCTTAGAGTTTCCTCTTGCACTCAGTCAGGCCAAGGTGAACTTTAGTTAAGGTGACACCAAAAAGTGAAACACTGGATCTCATAATAATGTGCCTCTGGAGCTGATCTGGTGGTTTTACTCACCCTGTAACACCCACCTATGAATCCAGCCCACTGGAGCGATCTGAAGCATGTGTGAGTTACACTGCTGTCTTACCCTGTGCAGAAGTGATCAGTGACCTGTGTGTCACAGCCTGGCTTTGAGGTCTGAGTCGTGCCTGTTAACTCCTGAGGCTTATACTGCCCAGTGATGTCAGCAGGAGTCTTGCAAGAGTCAGCAAGCTGTTCTTTCCTCTAATGAAGTTATTCGATTGTTCTGTACGGTGCACTTAAACTGTAAAGCAGTTTTACACAAGCTGCTGCCAAAGCTGCACACCTCATTCTAAAGTTTCACACTACAGCTTAATGAGGGAAAGAGTCTGAAAAATGGGAGATAAAAAAGCCAGAAGTTACAGAAGTCAAGAGGACATGTAATGAGCACTGACAGTTCAGATAAAAGACAGAACAAGCTAGTGAAGATTTCATGTTTTATTGTTATTAAAAGTTCATTATGAAATCAGCACAACACATAAAAATAGATCTGTGGTGAATGATACATATTACTGTTATTGCCCGGTCGTTTTGTGTACACTCTCACTTTTTAAAATCAGAAGGTAATGAATATAAGACATTTCAACCAGCAAACTCTGAAACCAGTGTTACTGCAGCAGAGAGAGGCTGTGCTTCCTGTTGACTCTATCCAATGTATAATGCAGTCAGAAATAGTCCCCTATTCACACTTAAAAATAAACTCAGTTTTAGAGTATGCCCCAGCTGAAAATAACTGGACAGTGAGAGCTAGAAATAACTCTTTTCTTAGGGACCTATTTCCATGAAAGTCAAAGGGATTTTTGACATGGATTTTAAAAGCAGAAGGACATAGTTATTTGTTGACAGACAGATGGAGAGTCCTAGCAACAAGAGCTAGGGAGGATCTGTGGCAGAGTAGGAGTTTATTATTTTGATCTTGCACATGCTGCTGAATCTCCTTGTTGTAGTAATTGTCTGTGTTCATAACTGCAGTGATTGCTGGGAGGAGCTGGGAGGGTGTATCAAAGCCAGATAGGGCGTCTGCAGCTCATTTTTTTTCTCCCTGTTTGGGTTGGCCTTGATTCTAACCCTGCACACCATTCATTGCAAAGTGACTTTCACCTGCGTGCTTTCTGATCCACATGAGAAAATCAGAACAATACCACAATTACAAAAACCCTCACCAGCTCACTTACTGTTCCTACGCTGACATAAGCTTTTCTTCCTTCCTTCTGCACTTATCACAGCAGGCATTTGGGGCTGCCCTCAGCCCCTGACTCTTGTTCCTTACATTGTCACGTCAGCACCAGGGGTGCTGGGAGGTTGCTAACTGGTTCAGCAGAATTGTGATTCTGCAGTTTTCTGCATGGAAAGGTCTCTGTGCAGCCTCAGTGCGGAAAACAGCGCTGGAGTTTTCTGCGGGGAGCATTTCCTGTGGATAGGAGGCAAAATGAGCCCCACACCAGATATACTGCTTGAATGTTAGTGCAGAAAAAAATACCTCAGTGGCATGGCTACTCCTGTATTCTCCTGTTATTTATTTGGGAGCTTCTTTTACATCAGGCGAGGAGGAACGTGAACCAATCCACGCTGTCCAAGCTCGTAAGCAATGCTGGTTTTTTGCCGCATGTCCTGGTAGGGGGTTGCAGAATGTACCAGCTAAAAAAGTGGGAAAAGCCCATCCCTGGGAAGCTGCCCTGCATCTCCACAGCCTGTGCTCTTGTCTGCCTCTGAAATGCCCACGAATGCCTTCTGAACTCCTGCTCTGTTAGGACTACAACGCATCATGCTACCCCAACCTCATCACCAAGCTGATGAGCGCTGTGGCTACTCTGGCCTTGTTTCCTCCACAGCGAATAGTCTCAAAGCCGAAGATAAATATCTCAGTGCTGTTCCCTGCGTGAAAATCTCTGGGCTTCAGTCTCAGCCTCACAGCAGGAGAGTGACAAGGGTGGAAAGCTGGCACAGCAGAATGGTGATTCAGGCTCTCCCTTTGTTTTTCAGGCTGTTTACTCAAAACAGCCCTTGAGAAAGATGCTAGGCCTCAAGCACATGTCACATTCGACCGGTTTAGCCATATTACGCCTATTTCTGCTCGAACTAGCCAGGGAGGGGAGGGAGAACATAATATGTTAGTGCAAGTTCTCAAAGACAACATATGAATATTTAGTACAAAATGTTCTTTCGAGGTGGGGCAAACATTTCTAATTGTGACACAAAAAGAAGGTATTTTGTAACAGTTTTAACAAGTTGCCTGTGAAAAAGCGTTTGTGTGAAATATGTTTAGACAGACTACCTCACATGACACTGAAATATTTCAAGGCTCTTTCTGAGCAGGCAATAACCTAGTTTTGTTTTTTTAAAATCAAATCAGCTTTATCACAGCCAATCCTAAACATAACTAAATAATTTGGTTGTGATTTTTTTTTTTTGGTTAGTTGTACTTTTTTGCTTTTTCCTCTTTGGAAAAATAAAGCTATGCTAAGTTGAGTGATTCCACCGCACATGGGTTTTACCCATTCAAGACTTCTTTCATTGCAGAATCAACTTCCTCATTCAGAGGAAACCACGGAAATACTCAGCTAATAAACTTTAGCCTAAGAATTCAAAGGCTGGTTCATTCACTCCTGAAGTCCTGAAGAACTGCAGCTTCCAAGAAGCTCACAGACTACTTGTCCCTACTGAAAAACATTTTATAAACCTGGCCTAATTTGGAAACAGTCTTTATTTCCTGTATATTAGGGCTTATATCCACGATGAAGATATGAATAATCCCTAAATTGTGGGGACTGAAAAATTCAGGTATAAAATCTGCAGCACAATCTCACATTTGAAACATTTGGATTTGACCCAAAGTCCAACTGAGTAGAAACAATTAAGGCCTCAGTTTTTTCTGACTTATACTGCACGTGCAAGTGTTCTGCAGTTGCTTCTTAACGTGATCAGCCAGTATAAGTCAAGCATGAGTGGAACAGCCCTCGGTTACACACACATCATCATTTTTTTGCCCGCCATCGCCTGGTAGTGCCAAAAGAAAAAGGCTTCCAATTAGGTGGTGGACAGATAGATGTGGAAACCTTCTTTAACCGTGACTTTCTGCCCTTTCTTGAGCTCTCAGCCAAGCCATAACTCATCAGAAGAGGATTCACAGCACTTCTTGCCTCGAAGCCTGGCTCAGAAACCACAACAGGGCAGGATCAGGTGGTGGAGTTATGCAAAGGCAAAACCAGAATCAGGGTCAAAAGAGCATTTTCCCCAGACAGCAAACTCCTGGAGCAGGAACAAATGGGAGTGCCCAGCACAGCGGGTGGGAACAGGAGCAAGGCAGGAGCACCGGGCCCTGGCTCCCACCAGAGATGCCCCTGACACTGCACTGAGTTCACCTTGGCATCCCTGGCGTAGGCACTGTGCTGCGCCGGGCCCCCGCAGGAGAGAAAACGTATGGGGGCTGTGAAAATCCAAGGCAGCCAAAATGCTTTTTCCAGGATACAGTAAAGGCATGGAGGAGGAATCTCTGCTGGTGGGCTGTCAGAGAGATTCCCTTTGGGTTTGTGCTGCTGTAGGGTCATGGTGCTTACTTACACTTCCCACTGGCCCAGCAGGCCAGGCCCAGGCACTGGCCCTGCATCAGCAAACCTGGCTTTGGATGTCCAGCTGGAGAAAGCACTAGGCACAGAGGGTGCTAAATTTCTCTCCAAACAGAATTCATCTTCTGCCTGCATCAGCTTTGGAACCATAGGGAATTTCCAAGCTGGAGAAAAATCCAAAATACCTCATGTAGAAGCACCTTTCCCTTGGATTTTTATTATCATAATTTCTAAGAATATATTTTGTACCAAAACACTGTCAGCATTCTTTATACAATGGAAAATGACACAGTCATTATGTATCATGTAAAAGAGTAAAAACAAAGCAAGACAGGAACATTTCAGTTCAATCTGGAGTACAAATAGAATCTGATGTACAGCTTAAAAGCCACACACCAGATAAAAAGATAATCTGGAAACAAACAGGTTCTCTTTTATTTTGGAAGTAGGAAGAAAAGTCAGGGAACATCAAATGTTAAGGCTAAAAATTAAATTTTTAACTTGTATTTCATAGGTGGCAGCCTGATTCTTAATTCATCTGCAGCAGCAGCAACAACCCCCCCTGCTTTACAAAGAGATTTGCACTTGCATGAAATAAGAATCAGGCTTCTATGCTCGGAGGACTCTGATTGACCTCAACAGGCTTTGGACTAGAGCCACAGTTGGAATTTCAGCCTGCAGTCTAAGGCTTCTTAACTGCAGGCCAAATTAGCACAAAATGAGGCTTTGCACTGGCATTCTACCCTTAACTTTGGATATTCCAGTTCTGGTTGCTTTAAACCCCACTTTTACTGCAGGTTTAACATAGTTCAGTTTGTGAGATTCTTCTCCTTGTTTTTTTTTCTTAAATACTGTGCTACAAAGGACGTTTTTATAGTCTGTGTTTTAGTCCCTATATTATGTGTTTTCAAAATTGCCTAAATGTATGTTTATATCACGATTATAACTACTCAGAAAGACCCACTAAAGTCCACTGTGAGCAGCCAAGGAAAAAAGTGTATTTAGTCCCAAAGAAGTCAAGAAAAGTGGCTGTGTTCATTTATAGTGTAGAGCAATGACTGTGTTTATACAGCTATACCTACTATTTAAAAAGCTACTTGAAAAGTTATTATTCATGTGCAGTAGCTGATTTTCAAGCATTAATAACTTGGCTGTCTAGACAAGTTTTAATTGTCATATCAAAGGCCAAATATGTTCTCAAACAAGTGTAAAGAATCTCCCATCTCCCTCGGAAAGAGGTTGGTTCTCTTTCTGAACTAAGAGATTGCCAAATTTAACTTTTTCTCAAGTTATGAAAGCACAGTAAAACCCACAAATCTGCTGTTTAAGTTTTTAAAATGGATTGACTTCAACTCAAACCTATCCTGTGCAGCAAAGTTAGTAAGCCCTGAAAAACAGATTCTGGTGAATATGCAGAGTTCCCCCCACCAACTACCATGCCCACGTTTTCCCAGGGCCTAGAGGGCTCCATTAAAATGTAACTAAATGTGCGATAGGAAACATGGTTTTTCAAGAACGATATGTAAAGTTTACCCAAAGAACCTAAGACATTTTGTACATTCAAAATGTTTACACTTTGCTGTTCTTAGCCATCAGTAAGATTGTTCATTTTTACTAGTAATACATACAATGAGTATAAATAAATAAACTACAGATAAGTTTTAAAAATTGTATTAACAATACGTTGTGCAAAAACTCATAACGATCTACATTCTATGCAAATACCCTGACTAAAATACACAGGCTGTGTCCACACACCCTCAGTCAGTTTTTGCACAGTCCTTGGGCCAAACCAGAAGCTGAGGGCAATCAGCTAAATTCCGTTACAAGCTATGGAAGTAATGCTGATTTACACCAGCAGAAGGGCAGGCCCCAAGGTGTGTGCAAAAATGCCATAGAAATCAGTGGGAATTGTGCTTGACTAAGGACTAGACAGTTTGATTGTACCCCATTAAAGTGAGTGGGAGTTTTGCCATTGATTTCCATGGAACCAGGCTCAGGCCCCGGGTAAGGACGTCAGCACGTGGCCCTATGTTGTGCTACACTACTCCACTTCAGTGCAGAAACAGTATTTGCAAAAGAAAAACTTGTTTTTGTTGTCACTACTGTTCAGTAACCGTTTTTAGCACTGCATTTCAGAGACTGCCTTTTCTGTGAGATTTGAAACAAGACTGCAAAGTCTTTCTGAATCCATTCCAATTTGATTATCCAGCACAGGTGGGCTATTTTGATCCAAGAAAAACGGCTCAATGTCTATTAACCAACAGTGCTCTTCATTAGGGTAAAAAACAGCCCGGTTCAGCGGCACAGGAGTGAAGAACTGCATGCGGAAAAGGAACAGGGCAGCCTTCCTACCATAGCTGTGTCCAGAGCCGGCTGTCACTGCTCCCAACAGACGATGGCACCTGAGCTGGTTTGGAATCTGCAGTCCTAACAAGCTCAGCCCAGTTTTGTAAGCTGAAGATCTCCATTTATCTTTATTGTGTCAATTGCTGAGAGTGTTTCAATACGGTGGTAAAAATCAAAGAGCTGATGTCCATCCACAAATATTCTAAAACGGGGATGCTCGCAAAGTATCTCAACCTGTAAAAGATAAAATGTTGAAGCATGTTGTTCACAGTGTAACTGGGAAGTTATTTCACAGCACACCAAGAGCACTTCAAATAGTGTTGGTGCAGCTGCAAATGGTGCTACTTATGTGCCATGCAAGAGGCAAGGCTGAGAACAGTTTGTGCCCCCGACACCAGTTATACTATGATGGATCTGCTCTTCCTGCACAGGGACATTATTCCAATCTCATGTTGTTGTAGCAGTAAGCACACTGGAACCCGGTCCAGTGGCTACTGGGAGGTTTTGCATCTTGGAATAATCCCAGAAACAGACTCGAACTGTTAATCACAGGGGGAGGAAATTTTATCTCCAACCCCAAACTTTGCATTCCTCGCTACAAAGTTGTTGGTTTTGGTGTTGTTTGGGGTTGGTTTTTTTTTTTTTTCCTGCATGAGGGGGCAGTTCCCTTTGCAATGCTTTCCACACTGCTTTTAATTTACTTGAAGGGAGTAAACACGGACGGGGGATATAAGTTTGTCCTCCCCTCCCACACATACACAGCTGCTGCTGCAGAACTAAAAGCCCTCCATCCTGGGGCCGCGGTGAAGGAAATGCAGTGCAGGACTGCTGGAATTCAGCTAGACAGTTGGCAGGAGGCACAAACAGGATCAGGGAGGGACATAGCTCATCCCTTCTCCTGAGAGACCTGCAGAAATGCTCTGGAAAAGCAACAAAGCCTGGAGCTGAACAAGCTTGGACAGGTTGGGAGATTCCTGATGTTAGGGGTGGCTTGAGAGGGTGCCCTGTTGTTAAGCTTTGCTTAAACTGCCCCGGCAGGAAGCTGGGACATAAGAGCACAGAACATGCACTTTTACAGGGCCTTGGAGACCTCCAGATCTAGAAACACTAAGGAGAAAATCATCAAGGAAGCCACATATAAATCCTGGGTCATTTCCAGAGGCTGGAAGTCCAGAGTGAAGTGCTGCTACCAGACACTTGACTCTGCTGCTATTACAGTGTATAAAAATGGGAACAGGGCCCGTGACACACCGACTGAGCCAAATCCCAAGTGACTTAGAGCACGTTGCACGGAGAGAAGTGGCAGCAGGCAGTCCAGGAGAGCTGGAACTCCTGGATACCTGGTAGTGCACCAGGTACCAGGGAAGCGGCCATGCTGCCACGGAGCTCCTGTGTCACTGCAGCAGTGCCTGCCTGAGGCCTTGTTATGTAAAAGATATGTTTAACACCGCTCACAGTCCGCTTTTCACATCACCCGCGGCCACGCCACAGTGCTAATTGGACTGGATCACAAGTAATTGGCAAGAACACTTAATAGTCTAATTTATTCACAGAGAGGGAGACCATCAAAGGTACAAAGTCAATTGGGAGCCTCAATTCCATTTGGGCATTTGGGAAAAAAGGAGGAAAAAAAGGCAAAAGAACAACTCCCTTTCTGCAGTCTCCCATGCTAAATGTGTGCTATTGCTGTCCTGTAACGTCAGCTGTCATTAGTGGGACAAGCACACAACTTGCTCTGGGTAATTTGTCTGGCTCGTCTGAGGGCCCAGGCACCACCCAGTGCAGGAGGCAGTGGAACCCTCTCAGATGGAGCAGGACCCAGCCTCCAAGCCTTTTCAAGTGCATTTCCCACACCACCAAAGGGTGTTGCCAGTTCTGATGGGAGAGTTTGTAGAAGCAAGTAGAGCGCAACCAATTTGCAGCAAAACCAGGCATAAACACCCTCTTAACACCAAGCATCTGGGGAGATGGTGAGCTTTTGGGGTTGGGGGAGATTATCTTGGGGGCAAGAAGGATTAAGACAGTTTGGCAGCTGGTCATAGCACTGGCATTTAGCAGAGGGGCCAGTAAGGTTTTGTAAGAGGGATGGGAAGGAGGAGGGGTTTTCTGGGTCAGCTGCATGGAAAAGGCATGCAGCCTTTTTTCCTCAATGTAGTGAGAGAGAAGCAGCCCTCTGCAGCTGCATACTTTGTTAGCCCTGATTTGCAAAGACATCTTCACATAACCATAAACACTACAGATGGGAATCTGCTTCTAGGTCAACCCAGTCCATCCACAACACCACAGCACTTCCATGTACACCATTTTCAAGTGACTACAGATTTAAATTTGATGGAAGGTTTAATCCCAGGGTTCAGAAAAGAATACCACTATTGCTTAGCTGTTTAATCTGCTAACACGAAGACCTACGGTCAACCTTAACGTAACATCCCTGGAGACAAAGGATGAACACAATCCTTATTAGCTGCACTAAATTGCAAACAGTATGTCCATTAAAAAGACCATCAAAATATACAGCAGTCCCACTGAATATTAACATTCTCCAGTAATAACTTGTAATGCACTAATAACATAGAGGTATTTCTTAATTTATGGCTATAAAACTAAGCTCAGGAAGTTGCGCTTCATCACACAGTATTACAACCTCCAACCTGTCATAGCGCCCAGGTGAGGTGTTCACAGCCCCATCTGAACTGCCTGCAGCTGCACGTAGCAGCAGGATCTCCATGCAACTCAATGGATACAAACAAACCAGCAACTGGTGTCTCAACGAGAGCATTGCAGGCTACACTGTGATTTCATGAAAGGCACATCAGGTTCTGCTGCAACTCGTATCAAATGACACTTTATCAGACACAGTGTAAGCCACTGCCATCCTGGTACTCACCCTAAAAGGCTGGTCCGGTATAAATGGAAAGTAAGGAATAGACGATTGCTCTTCCCCCCATTCTCCGGCTACACAAGAGTTTCTGACAAACTGTCGCTCTGTAAACACAGCTTTCAGTTCTATGGCTACATCCGCAGGAGGATCTTCTGACTCTCCGCAAGTCAGACTGATGCCAAAGCTGCAACACAAACAGAACAGTTCTCATTCAGCCAGAAAAAAAGCAAATAAGCCCCAAATGCCACCAGTCTTATTTCTCAGCTTATTAAAGCCACAAAGCGGCACAGGGTGGAAGACAGATCAGCTCTTTCAGAGGTCTCTGAAAGCTCAGCAGAGACAAGGACATGGTTATGGCACACGTGTGTGCGTGTGAATGGCGTTGTGCATATACCTGTACATACATGCAGATATATATGCTTGATATGCTCCTTCACTCCCAAGTGAAAACGGAATCCCTTGAAGAAATGCCCCCTCTATGGGTCAAAGGAGAAATCAGCATGCTATATTTAAAATGATAAAAATAATCCTTTCCAGAACGGAGGGATCCGTGCGGATGTGTGTGTGTGTACGTGCGGGTGGCCGCCCCCCTTCGCCCCCTCCCCGGGCCCGGTGCCCCCGGCGCGGGCTGCCCTGCCCAGGTGTTACCTCTCAGGGTTGAGATCCACTATGCCCATAACTAAGATCTTCTTTCCCGGCCTCATTCCTCCTTTGATGTGCCCACAGAAGGGGACGATCTAGAAAGGACAGGGGGAAGGTGGCGAGGGTCAGCTCGGCATCAGCAGCGGCCGCCCTCGTGCAGCCGGAGCTGAGCGGAGGCGGGGGGGAGTAAAGAGGCTGACAAAATAAAATACACCACCACCACCCCCCCAAAAAAAAGAAACCTACAAAAACACAAAGGTGATTTACCAGGCGAGGGAAGTACACATCAGCTTGCACCGGAGATCCCAGGGAGTTGTTTAAATGCCCGTCCTCTATTTTCTGCAGGTAAAAAGGAGAGCGCTGAGGCAGGGCCAGGCAGAGCCCCNGGGGTCTGTGGCAGTCCCGGCGGCTGAGGGGTAGCGGCGGAGCCGGAGCAGAGCCGGTGCAGAAGTAAGAAGGCGAGGAGGAGGAGGAGGAAGAGGAGGAGGAGGGGAGGTGGCCGGCTGGCACTGCCTCGCCCGGCGGGGAGCCCAGCCCTTGGCCCGAGGGGGAGCCGGGCAGGGCGGGGCGGGGGCTGCTACCGCTTCCTCCGCTCCTCAGCCCCGCGGCGGGGCCGTCCCTCGGCGAGCGGGGAGAGCGCGGGTCCGCTGGGCTGGGAGGACGGCGGTGGGCCCGGGCCCCGCCAGTCCGGGGCCCTCACCTGGCACCTGCAGGTGATGGGTGCCTAGGGAGGGGCCACAGGAGCCCCGCGCCCATCACGNCGCCCCCCCAGCCCCGTGCCGGTGCCCACAGCCGCACTCACCAGCGCGTCCCGCTCGGCCACGGTCCCCGCCATCTTGTGGAAGCGGCGGCGGCGGCGCTGGGGACAGGGCGGAGGGCGGGGGAGAGGGNACGGCGGTGGGCCCGGGCCCCGCCAGTCCGGGGCCCTCACCTGGCACCTGCAGGTGATGGGTGCCTGGCGAGGGGCCACAGGAGCCCCGCGCCCATCACGTCAGGGATCGCCTTTATGTCTGATCGCCTTATGTCTATACGCTGGTGAAGAGGATGTGCCGAGCCGGGCGTCCTGGGTGACTCCCCTCCTCCAGAGGTGGGGACACGGCTCGGCCCCTCCAAAATGAACCTCCACGCTGCTCCCCTCCGCGCCCCGTGGCGGGGACCCTCAGGGGGCTGAGAGCCCGAGCGGGGTCGGTGGGCAGAGCTCTGGCCGGAGGGCGAGAGGAGTCTCTCGGCCGAGTGCGGCCGCAGCTTCCCTGGGCTCGCCGTCCCTGCAGCCTCCGGCGAGGTGCTGTAATTGCATAAGCCGGCCCATGCCGGTGAGCTCCCATTGACATGCAGTGGCCGTAGTTATGCAACGCGGCGCTGTCTGCGGGCGTCCCGCTCTGCGGGAGCACGGCGACCTCCGCCCGAGGCCGCCCGCCCTGCTCGTGCCACGCCAGGAATCCCTCGCCTGTACCACAGCAGTGACTCGTCCCGCCAAACATGCTGTCTTTTGGATGAGTTCAGGGTCTTGGGTGGGGGGAATTGAGGAAGGCTTTCCAGTCACTTCCTCATCACTGGGATTTGATGGCGTGAGCATACCTTTAGAAACGTGACACAGCAACTGGACTTGGCATGTGCTCTGCAAGGACCTCGCACAGGTCCCTCGGCTTTTCGTGCCTCTTGCTTGCACACTGGGCTGGGTTGGTGAATGTCCCTGTCCTTCCTCCTCTGAGGCGCTGTGAGGATTAATTACATTGAGTAAAGTGGAGTGGGAGAAGCAAAGTCACTGCAATATTTAGGGTTTCAATATGACGGTGTCCATTGGGAAACACTTGCAATCAGCAGGTGATGCCATTTGAGAAATCGAGAGGTACTGCGTTTAAGAACAGATTGTGCAAGTGTTTAGACGCTTGCCTGCTTTTTCAGTAGTGCCTACTAATTTGGGCATGTTTTCTTCTCTGGATGCCCAGTTGGGGATGGTTCATAGAAGCTCATGTTTGGAAGACATGTACTGAAGTCATGGCTTCTTCAGGTGGTACCAGGACAGCTGGGCACAAAGGCAGTGAGCATCCCTGTGGCCCAGGTCTCGGCATGGGAAAACCACTGGACTGTTTCTTTCCTGCCAAAACACTGCATGTCTTATCACCACATGGAAAAGCATTTTGCTGGAGACTGAATTTGTAAATAGTGCAGTAACACAAACCCATCACACATTAGAAACAGATGGCTTTACAGTGGTCAGGTGAGTGCATTCACAAGTTTACCACAAAGTGGAACTGGAATTAGTTTGATGGGTTTCAGCTCCTTTGTGCTGCTCACCTTACCACGATGCTGATGCTAACTGCGTTATGTTTTCTTTTTCTGTTGGCCTAAGAGAGAACAGAAATTGTCTTAAGTTTTTTTTCACTTAGTTGTATGGTGTTGCACATTGTCCAACGAGCTCTTTTAAGAACCCTTTGTCTTCTCTGCTGTACAGAGAGCCACTTTGTTGGATGAGATTTAATTCATTGGACAGAAAATCAGGCCAGCCAGTTGTTTGTGCCAAAGCATGATGTTTTATGAAGGGAGAGGCTGTCATTATGTATTTGTTTTGTAGCTGGTTTTAAATGAACTTTGTCATTTCAAAATAATTAAATAGCAAGACTTGTCCATTTGGCTAGCTGCTTTGCCTTGTCCTTGTCTTTTTGGCATGTTTTCCCCAAACTAGCACAAGTGCAGCATTTGTTTTGTTGGCCGTGGATTGGCTAGAACAACCTGCACTATGAAATTGTGATGGAAAAAGGACATTCATGAGTTTTTAAAGCTCTGGTGTTCTGTGCCTTTCTGTTTCTGTGCCATGTTATCCTGTTAACCTGTAACAGCCCAGGATGACACTGAAAATCCTGTGTACACTACGAACAATGTGAGGCAGCCAGAGAGGAGCTCTGCCTTTGTGTGCCGCTGTCCTGCCTGCGTGATGGTCACTCCTGTAGTTTTTCTGAGGGAGGTGTTCTCCAGCAGAAGATTACCTGCATTGCCCAGCAGCCCATGGAGCAGGGTTCCATTTCTGGGCAGCACCGTGCCTCTCACCCATGGAGGGGCTTCCTCGGGATTCAGCTTCCCAGCAGGTTCCCCTCTGCAAAGAGCTGCAGGGTGACTGCTGCACTTAAGCTCCTGTGCTTGTTCTTCTGAGACAGGAGAGGTCTGAGCCAAATCTGTTCCCTCACCCATGTAGTGCTTGTTAAATCACCTGTACAGAATAGCCCCCATTCAGTATTTTTAACTGCTTTCTTGGCAGGGAAGCTCTTGAGTTATCATGCTTGAGGGCCTGAGCTTGCAGGCCTTGTGGTAGTAGCTGGAGCGACATGATAAATATTTGTGCACCACTGGAATGGTGCTGAGGTACAAGTTACCAAACTTGTCTGGTTGACCAAGTGCAAAAAGCCTTGTGGATAGGTATTGTCTTCTATTTTTGGGTTTGTACAGCCTTTGGCTCAGTGGGAGCCTGGGACTCTTGAAATGCAGAGAATCATACAAAGATAAAAAGAAGTGGCATGGTGTGAACACAGTTTGAGAGCAGTTAATGACACGCCCAGCCCAGCCACCAAAGCCATTGCTGAGAACTGGCAAACCCAGAACTTCATCTTAATCCCAGCACCTTATATCTTGCAGCCACTCCCTTTGATGATTTAAAAAGGTGTATCTAGTTCTTAGCTGGCCTTCACTGGCAAGGAATGCAGCACGATTGCAAATTTGGTGTGGTATAATTACCCTGCCTTTCTTGCCCCATTACGACTGACATTACTCTCCTCATGCCTGGGTTTATAGGCTGACTTGTAGAACCTCTCTGGTTTGTTTTGCTTTTTTAATGACAATGTCGAGAGGATGGGAGGTGTTTGCTGGTTTCATGGAAGCTTCCTTTGGTTTCTGGGTGGCAAGGCACCTAAGTCCTGGTTTTTGTAAGACTTGGAAAAAGCTGAGTAATACAGTAAAGGAGAATGTCTGGGATTAAATTTGATTCAGTGGTTGGAGCCAAGTGTTTAATAGTTGAGAGGAACTGCTCCTTTTCAGAATTACACCTGAATGGCAATAAACAATTATTTGGGTTATATGGTGGGGAGCTTTTTGCTTTTATAGCTTTTCCGCTGCAAATCCTCAGTTAAAGAGTTTTTTTCCAGGCATAAATTTACCCTGGGTGGGTGTCCAAGGCAGGACTTGAGAGAGGATGGTACGGACAATTACAGGGGTTTGGAATGGGCAGGGGGCTGGAGACCAGAGCAGGAGTACATGCCCTCTTGCTGTGTGGCTTCGAAGTGTTCCAAGGACAGGTTCCTCTGGCACTGTGCACCGAGACTAAACCACGGGGTGCTGTGTTCTGGTGGAGCTGTTCCTGAGCCTGCCCTCCCACGCTCACCCGTGGGAAAGACAAGTGACAGTTATCGGTACGGACAGCGTGGAGGGAGTGTTTAGCAGCCTGTGTGCTTTCACAGGCTTGTGCTGTCACATCCCCATGGATGGAGGAGGGAACCCAGGGCCAGGAGCAGCACCCCTCTCTTGACATTTATTTCATGTGGCTTCACTGCTTCTTGTTGCCCCCTGAATTATTACGGTCAAGGGTTTTGCCCTTAGGGGGGAAACACTGACTGTGTGTGAGCCTGCTGGAGAAGTTGGTTTTCTGGGGCTCCCAGTAACAGATTGTGTAAACTGGTGTTTAAGGAGGTGGTCCTGGGGGCTGAGTCACTTGGTTGCACACACAACTGCTGCACATCCAGTGCAGAACATGTGTGTATCGGAAATACTTGTCTTGAAGATTGTTTACTGAAGTTTGCCCTAGGATCTGAGGGCATGGACATAAATGCATGTCAAACTCAGTGGAAGCTGCCTCCAGCTCACTGCTTGCCTCTCCTCATAGCAAACAGAGCACCAACCTGCACCCAAGCTCCTTCTGTCCCCTGGACCAGCTTTGGGTGCTGGGTGGGAGGAAGGAGCTGGCTGGGGAAGAAGAAGGGCAGGAAGGTCTCCATGAGGACATGACATCCCTCATCTGCCTCTGCCCCACTGGCTCCTGCATTGCCAATTTTGGGTGAGTTGTGGTTCCCACATCCAAGAGGCAGGCAGGAGAGCTTCCCAACTGTGCCCATGCAACACAGAGGGCAGAGAGGGCCAGAGCTTGGGCAGCACCTCTGTTCTGCCCCCGTGCCCTTCCCCACAAGTGCAAAGACCCATCTCTGATCTCCTTCTCGGGAGCAGCAGGGCCTGAGGCTGTTTCTGCCCTCTTTCTGCAGCTGAAGGAGTTGTGGGTGGACACAGTGCTGGAGTAAGCTGGGGGATGCTCCAGGCACAGCTAGGTAGGGGAACACAGCTTCCCAGCTGGGGAGAGGTGTCCCTGTGGCTGCGGGCAGCTCTTGGGCTGAGCTGCCTGACAAGAGAGAAGAGGTGGCTTGGAGCTCAGCTCACTCCCTGTCTGTTCCTGCTGCACAGGACACCACAAGGAGCCAAGAGAGCCCGGGTGGCCCACCTGGAGTTGATCTGCCTCCGTGTCGTTGAGGGTCTCTCTGCTCTGGGCTCAGTCTCTGAGTGCTGATGCTCCAGCTGAGCAGTAGAGGCATCACTGCACACCTTCTCCTACTCTGCTCTTTCCCTGTGGAGTCTGGCCAGTGCTGGAAGCCTGGAGAGGCTGGTGGAGACCAGCAGAGATGACAGTGGGAGAGTTTCAGCTGCCTCTGGCTGTGCTGTGGTGCAGGGACATGCAGCCAGTGGAGGGAGCTTGTGTGGGAGGGAGGGAAGGGGAGTCCCATGGTGCCAGTCAGGGAGATGAAGAGGGCTGGGAAGCCACCAGGAGCACTGGTATGTCCTCACTGGCACTACTGGGAGAAAACCTGTCATGCAGGACAGGGAGCCTGGGAGCAAAGAGAGTCTCTGCTCTGCTGTGCTCAGTCTGCTGGTGCCAGGTGACCACTCACCAGTGGCCCTTTCTGCTGAGGGGATGGTCTCCCAAAGGGAACAAAATTCTGCCTCCTTCTGCCTTTCTGGTTTTCTCAGGGCTCCATGGCTGTTTCTGCAGGTGCTGATTCCTGTTCATCAGCTGAAGTGCTGTGACTCTTGGCCCCCCTCCAGTTGAAGTCCGCGATAAAATGGTCTTTCCTCTCTTCTGACTGTGTTGCCACAGGATGTTCTGGAGTGGGGAGCTGTTGTGTGGGGATGAATCCTGAGGGAGGATTGAGTTTGGGATCATTCCTTGTCCCAGCATCCTTCCTAGCAGGCAGCAGGTCTGAGTTGATGTGCTTTAGGAGACAAATGAAAGCAGAATATCCCACCCAAGTGTAGAGGGTAAGGGACCTGTGGAGGTGTTCTGGTCCAACATTTGCCCCAGCAGGATTCCCTAGAGCAGGCTGGTCAGGACCATGTCCTGGTGAGTTTAGGGGATCTCCTTAGAGCAGGGCCACTTGGCCTGAGTGAGGGCAAGACATAGGCAGGGCATGGTGCCAGGAAGGGCTGCTATGGATTAGAGAACCTGTGTGTTCTAAACCTAATGAATTAGGTGGTGAATGAGTGAAATGACATGTTAGATTCCTATGTACAGAGGGGATTGAGCCTTTATTTGCCGGGGTTTTCTGTTTGCTTTCCTGATGAGCTCATAAAATATAGTTGAATTTATGAAGTACTTTGTACAGTAAATATGAGGTATCCAAACATAGCATGACACTGCTCAGTCCAGAAGAGGCTTCCTGTAGCCTTTCACTGTCTGCAGGACAGGGTGGGGGCTGTTCACTATTTTGGAAAGCTCTACAGGGAATATTCTTCACCTGTAATTTGAAAAACCTGCCTTAGTATTCCTGCTTTTAAAGTACTTTCTGCAGATGAAATGTGGAACATGGGAATCTCATCTTTATGTTTAAACTGTGGGTCCCGGCAGTTCAAATTGTAGCAGAGCAAATTCTGCACTTAGTCTGCCATATGTGGGCAGTGCAGTCCCTGCATGGCTTTCCTGGACACCACTGGTTTGTCCAAAGTGGTTTGTTGGTTTTGGTGCATTAGGAGCAGAGCCAGCATCTGACTGAGTCCCAAACATCTGCGGGTACAGTCTGAGACTCACAACTTCTCTTTATCATCCAACAGTGCCTTCTGAAGACCCCATTCAGTCAGCACATGTGCCCAGGCTGGGCATTCCTGTGAGGAAAAGGAGAGATGGGAACTGCGCTGAGTGGCTGATCCAGCCGGGTTTCCCAGCCTGTGCACGTGGGTTTCAGGTGCTGTATTCCCACCCAGCACTTGTTGCAGTCTGAACTGCCCTTCCTGTCTGGGTCATGTGAGGTACCCTCCATGAGCAGTGCTTTGCTCTTACAGGCATCCTGCTGTGCATTGCAGCAGTTCAGAGCTAAATAATTTATCTAGGAATAATGTTTTCTTCATGACTTAGAAAATGGAAGAGAGGAGGAATATTGCAACAGCAAACTGCAGTGTGGACAAATACATTCTGCCTTACAGTTTCTTAGCATTGCACTTTGCCGCTTTTGTTTCAAAATTGCTTTCTCTCCCGTAATTTTCTTCAAAAGAGAAAGCTGATCCAAAATGTTTCCCTTTTTTAAATTTTATATATATATATATTTCAGGGTGGTTCATTGATTTCCATTTTTAATAATAAAGGTGAATAAACAAAAGAAAAAAGCCCCACAGCGATGTATTAACTAGTATTTAAAATAGAGAGGATGCTCATATGTGCCGCAGCACACTTCATCTGTGGACATCAAAGTGTCTCATAGAGGTCGTAATTCTCATTTCAAAGATGAGGAAACAGAGGTGCTGAGAGAGAAAGTGGCTTAGCAGGTCAGTGACAAAGCAAGGCAAGAGTCCCATGAGCCTGTACTGCAGGCAGAGAGGTGAGGGAGCAGAGGAGAACAAACCTGTCCTCACCTAATCAGGGCAGCTGGATCCCAAGTGCAGTGAAGGCACAGGGACACTGCAGAGAGAGCATCAAATCATGCCACAAGCCATAGAGCCAGCAAAGCCTGGTTTCTTCCAGTTTTGTGTCTAGTTCAGTAGTCCAGGGTTGTCTGCTGTTGGCCTTTGATGTCGCAGTAATGGGGTTCCACTTGTCTTTCTCTCACCAAGGGCACTGGGGGAGTCTGGCTTCCCAGCTTTGTTGTCTGTTTTCCCAAAACTCTGGGGTGCTTGAGAATTTTTGAGCCTTCCTCTTGTCTGTGGTCACTGTGAGCCAGTGGAGTCATGAAGAACACATCCTCACATGTTCACACGGGCGTGTTTGTCTTGGCATTGCAATTGGGGGTTGCCTTATCCCATGGAACTACTCAATCAGTCAGCACTTTAATGCTGCAGATCTGTGGCTTTGAACATTTTCTATTCTGTAACAGAGTTCTGATAGCAGATAGAGGGTGGCACAGTAAGGATGTTCACAAAGTTGGTTCAGTAACCACTTTTGGGAAAATGTTTCCCAAGGGGAGAGACGAAATTGGACTTCCAGCTCCGTAGCTTCAACTTGTTTGAGCCCTGAGAGGCTCACAACACAGTGAGACTCATTCATGTTATTCGTTTGATGAATGACTTGAGTGAGAAGGCTTCTTCACGCCTGCAGCCATGCCCCCTTGGGTCATGGTCCTCTCACATCTTGCTACCCAGAGAGGGAGGGCTTCAATGGGAATTTTGATGGGAAGATCTAGCATAGCGGATTGTCAGCCGTCTTGGTTTGTAAACTCTGAAAATACTCTGGGAGGACTGTTCAGCTTCCTTGATGGTAAGTTGAAACCTGCTGCTAAGAGGTTGGTTTTCTTAACTTTAACAGATCTGTTAAAGGCAGGCCATGGGTGCCACAGGTCTGCTGGCCAAAAACAGAAGGCACTTGCTCTAAAGAACCCTCCTGGTATTTTAGGAGTGCTTCTACTGGCTTGGAAGAGAGCATCTTGCTCTCTGAGGACTAGAAGGCTGCTGCTGGATGAGTGGCATGAGTTTCATGGTGTGATATGGCCATAAATTATTAAAGGTCTGGGAGTCTTTTTCATAAAGGTACTTGCCTCTGAAACATAGACACAATTTGGGAGATTGTCCCACTCTATTCATATTGTAGGAAGCAGCAAAATCAATGGGAGTTTGCAAGTGAAAGTAAGTTTGCTGAACATAATTTTTTCTCCCTCCAGGTTCTTGAGTGGCACTTCCAGTGGGTGCTGCAGTGGGTGGGATCCATATGTGTCTGCTTACTCCTGGCAGGATGGTTTATCTGGAGGGGAAGGCCCTCACCCATTAGCTTCTAGTCCACTGGTTGGCTACTTAATGTTTTACATCCCCAGGTGCTTCAGTAGTCTTCTTCCCTTAATACCAAGACTTTTTGCTGATCACCACTGTATTCCTTGGACTAGTGAGGCTTTACTGGCTGTTGTTCAAAAACAATTATTTGGACAACACACTTGAATGGTGGTCAGGGAGGGATACCTGAAGATCCCTCTTCTTCACACTTTACCAGAAGAACATTCTTTTTACTTGGCTAGGTAGTCTTGGTCCTCCATCTCTTCCGTGGAACCTAACATTCCAGTGGTCTGACGCCAAGACAAGGCAAGACATCCTTTCTTTCCTTCCCTCCAGCCAGTGTGGGTGCTTTGACAGGATGTGCTGGGTTGATCTCGGACTGAAGGTGACATTTTCGTGTCTGCCTTGCCTTTGGTGAGTGTCACAGTCCACTTGACTGATGCACCGAGTCTGGGCATGACAACATGAGGGGTAAAACAAGGAACAATCCTCCTTTTTCCCATGTACCAGTGGGATTCCAAATCCTCCTTGAGGAGGCAGGGGATGCATTTTCTTAGTGTTTCGTGTTGGCCATTTTAGGTGTTAATTGCAATTACCCAGCAATTATGGTACCTCATATTTGAGGTGTAGGTGAGTAAATGGGGTTTAGGTATTTCCCTGCTGGATCCAGGCACAAGGAAGGGAGGTGTAGGAGTTTCTGTCACCACACCTAAACCCTTTGTCAGTCTTAGGCCAGAGTGCCCAGGGTGATTAATTGTTAATGATGGAGGAGCAGCATTGTTTGTCCACTGAATAAATAAAGCGTATTTTCCGGCCGTTTCCTCCTCCAAGTCTCTCCCAGCTCCTTCCAAATTCCCTACATCACTCTCTTTCCCTAATCTCCCCGTCTTTTCTGTGGCTTTCTTCTGCTGTTTCAGCTCTGGTGGACAATTCCCAGGGTGACAGAGGTCTTTCCAAGAGCAACCTCAATGTCACAAATGTCCCTGTACAACCCCCTTCCCAGAATCATCTGTGTCAAAAAGTGATGGTTTTGCCTTTTTGCAATGATCACATTTAATTATTAGTTAAATATCGAGGTCAGCAGCCACTCCTATCCCTAAAGAAGCGCTACGCCTTTTAAACAAGCGGAGCTGGAGGGCAAGGGCATTTAATGATCAAACCATCTGCAGAAGAATTGACCTTTCCATTTGTCCTTCAAAGCCAAGGTTGCCGTATTTTCCCAGAACCTGTGACCTATATAGCAAGTTGGTGTCCTGTTAGAGTGGCTGGTCCTGAGGTGCCCATGTTTCCTGCCACCTGTTTCAGAAACGGCCGTGGTTTCAGCATCCTTATGGAAAACAATTCAGTCAGTCCATTGGGTCTTTCCAAAAGCAGGAATGCAGCATGATGGGACACACCACAACCCATCCTGAAAGTAGTACACCAGTTAAATGGACAGCCCCTGAGGACACTCTGAATCAATATGTAATACCAGTGGTGCTGTATGAAGCTTCCATTCCATCAGAGCAGCTCTATGCCATTGATTTGTGCCAGAGAATAACTGCGAAGCTTTTCTCTCTGTAAATCCATTTCCTAACCTGGCAGACTTTTACAGCATGAAAGTGTCTGTGTGATATTAGTTCTAGTTTCTTCCATGTATTCTGACAGGGATATGTATCTAGTCCTCTTTGCTGAGAGTACATCTCCTTTAGAAATGTTTGTTTGTTTGTTTGTTTTCTGGAAGAGCTTTACTTGGGACAAAAGCTAATTTTTATGACAGTTTTATGATGTTCAAATATTAGAGTCTTTTCATAGCAAAGGTACATGGGGGTTTTTTAGCATAAAATGCATGTATGTGCAGGGTTTTGGGAATCAGTAGGAATTATGTTAGCAAGAACATGGTTTTTGTTCATATGTTGGGAAAGCCAGCGCTGTAATTGAATATAACTAAAAAAAAAATAAGCTGGGTACTATTTTTCACTCACAGACCACCCAACTGAAAAATGTTCTCGCCATCATCATATCAACAAGGGCAACCATAAGGAGTCAAGTGAGTTGGAGTCAGACTCGTCTCATCATCTTCAGCTGTCCAACTTCAGCACCATCAGCTTGACACCAGAGACTCTGTATAAAGGAATTTAGGATGGAACGAACCATCATGGTTCACATGGAAACATGAGGTCTACAATTATCTATTTCTATCCACAGGGTTTTAAGGGATCCTTAAAATCTCTGGCCAGAACTGCCACTTACAGTGTAAATATCCAGTATCAGCTAGATAAATCCTGTGTTTGACCCCTGAGATACTCAGTAGGTCTCCAGATTCCCAGTCTTACCTCCCACTCACCTGGGTGCCGTGCCCACTCTATATATACAGCACCAGTCTCTGCTCAGCCTGTCTTAATTAATAACAGCTTAATTATCTGATAGGTACTAACAGAATATAACCTGTGACACAGAAGGCTCCTGCCCTGAGGATGTTTCCCTGTAGACAGATGGCAAGCAGAAAATATGCCAGAAATGCTCTGCCTCAGAGGGTTCCCTTTCAGACATTGCTTGCTGGTGTGGGTGCCAGTTACAGAAGAGGTCTTCAAGGCTAAGGCAGCATGGAAAACCTGCAAGGGAAAAACATGAAACCAAACCAGGGAAAGAGACCCAAGCCATTAGTATTCTCCAGTGGGGGGTTTATTTCAGCCCGTCGCTCTCCCTCTTTGCCTAGCACCATACAAATACACGACGTAGGAGAGCAGCTCTGCCCGGGGAGATGTAGCATCCACACAGGCAGGAGAAGGAGTGGGAGACAGCACGTCCTCAGCTTAATTTTAGAGACTCGAAACAGATTTCAGCAGCTGACGTCATGAGTGGTACGAGGTTGGTGGGGACGTTGGCGGTAGAGGCAGTAATTAAACCCCTGGCATTCTGGCCAGAGGCACAGTCAGTCATGTCCTGCTTCATCTGAAGCAGAGTTGGTCTGACACAGCAGAAGCCTTTACATAACCAGGCCAGATTTTCATTTTTGGAGCAACAGTTTCAGAAGAACTACAGAAACTACAGACAGGATTTGTTGCTATTTATGAGCAGGGGGGTGAGCGCACTTCTGTCGCCTCCTGTCTTGCACCTCCTTGGGTGACAAGTATGGCAGGGAGTGAGGGCTGGTCTTGCAGCTGACTACCAGGCTTCCGTTTGCATTCCCATTTCCTCTGTGTTTTCTGTTGGGATAGCAGAGGTTTGCACTGGCATGTGAGACATTTTCTTATTGCTCTCTACAACCGCAGTCGCATTTCAGAAGCGTTTTGGCACATTGCCCTGCTGGCATCCCACGATCGCAGTAGCAGCTTCTCAGGCTGAAATGTTTTTGTTGCAATGCATTAGCCCATCTCTATTATTGCGCAAGCTCTTCCTTTCCCCCTCTCTGCTCTGGCTGTATCAGGAGGTGTGAACCTTTTTCAGGGAATCTTTAATCTTTTTCAGCATTTGGAGTGAACCTGAATAAACACTTGTTAGGGAAAAAAGCTTAATTGGCAAGACTTAGTGTGTTTCTTGGCTTGTTATTCTGGCTGACACCATCTCTTGCAGACGCAGTATTACAACAGCAGTAGTGCAGCAATACACTTACAATGGCCTGGTGCATGTAAACATGATTGTTTGAAGGGGGAAGAATCATACTGACATGCCTTCCAACTCCTGATGTGGTCATTGCCTATCCCATGAGCATGCTTTCCTTGTAGACATATTCACCCAGTGGTTTCCTGGAGAATAGAGGCTTAAAACTGATAGGCATTTTCTAACAACACTTAAAACTGTGGAATAATTAAAGTCAAATTCATCGGTTTCCTTTTCAAGTAAAACCATTCAGCCAGAGTAAGAACAATAGATGACTCCCTGTGAGTTCATCAGCTGTAAATCCAGTGTGTAAAGTAAAACAAACACATCATAAAACTTCTGCCCTGGTTTTTTCCCACCTGTTTTTTAGACTATTCATCTCTTTTGGGAAGCTTATTAGTTCGAGTCTGTAAAATCATGGGCTATTGTGAGGAGCAAGTATGATATGCGCACAGAGGACACAGAGGTCTTGGTTTGAAGCTGGGGTGGGAAATGTTGGCATCCTTGGTGAGGAATGAAGTGAGCCAGAGAGAGGCAGGCTGGGGGGGCGTGTACGATTTAGGGATCACTGCCCAAGTCCAAAATGCTTATGCAGACACTTGCCTGTAATTATGTATTTAAACACAGACCTGAAGATCTTAAATAGCTGCACAAACCTTAAACTCTAAACCTGTCACCTAAACATGTGCCTCTGTGCTTTGCTGAGTCAAAGCCTGCACAGGGAGGTGGGTTTGGCAGGAGCCTTGCTGAGATACGGGCTCCCACTGACTGGGACCAGCAGGGCAGAGCTGGAGTCTTTTGTAGGAACTCGGCTACCACTGTCAGAGTCTGTAGAAGCCACAGTCTCCAATTAACATCTTTAATCTTATTATCTCAAGCCTTTTATCTTCACATTTTCTTGTCTGTTTGTTTGTTTTCTTTAAATTTGTTTACATATACTGAACTGAAAGTTTTTCTGGAAATGCTGGTATGGCTTTTAACTGCAAGAATGATTCACTGAGAATAATTAATTCAAAGATCTTGGCATCTCTTTTCCTTGTAAAAAAGGTGGTGGATATTCTGTGATTTTCTTGAAAGATTTATCCCCCTGAATGTGCATGTTTACACTCACACCCACACAGACTCACACACATTTGCAAATGCAGACACTTCCCTCTTCTTTTGGAGCTTTTAAGTTCTGGAGCAGCACATCTGACCTGTACAATTAACCCTTTCTGCTATGTATCTCTTTTATTTATGTCTAAATGCAAGACAGAGCTTTTGAGGTTGGTGGGGCTCATCCTATAGGTTTTTGTCCACGCCTTAAACCTTCTGAGCTTCCTGAACCGAGCAGGCACATGCAAACAGCAAGAAAGATCTGTGCCCCATGCTGACTCCTGCAGGTGTGCTAACTTCAGGCTCCATCTGGGAGGCTACTGGTTGGCCTGGGTCAAACCAGGCATTTTTCTCAGGAATTAAACAATACTGATTGGGTCCCAGTACCCAGGATTGTTCCCCGGTGTTGTTTAATTTATTAAATATTGCTGTTGATATAAAGGTTATAGCTTGCTCTCATTTTACTATCTATTAGCAGCAAAGGAGTGAGTTCTACCTCAGACTTCGTAAGCCCTCAGGAGTATTCTTAGGCAATAAATTAAGCCTGGACCTTGCAAGTCTGGAAAACAAGCTCATACAGAGCATAAGGGGTAGGATTTCCCCACTGGTGCTGTAAATGAAGTCTCTCATGAAACCTGGAGTGGCTCCTCACTGTAAACACTAGCAATACTTGATCTATTTGCTTATTAGAGCTCACAGTTTCATTTGAAATTTAGGCACCTAAAGAAGAAAACAAGGTGCTAAACACCTTTGAGGAGTAAGATCTTATTTTTTCCCTTGTTCTGAAAAAAGGTCACTTATGCAATGCCAGAATTCCTGTAGCTTAGTACTCTCCACTGTTATTTCAGAAGTTAAAAGCTATGATGCTGCTTTTTAATCACCGTCACAGCATGACAAATATCCTACTTACTTTGCAGTGATGGTCATATCATTGCAATACTGACAGCTCCTGTGGGACCTGTGCAAGGTAACAAGAAGGCTGGAGGTGAGCTGGGTTCAGCCAAATCAGCACAAGGAGCCCACAGCAGAATGCAGAGTCACTCTGTAATTATACTCCTGTTTTTTCTGCCTTGTCTATGAAGCAGAGTCACTGGAACAAGAGAACTTTTAAAAATTCAGGGAGGACCAAGATTATTATAACTAGCTATAACAACTCTTGGCTCTTTGAGGGCATTTATTCAAATGTCTCCTTGCTCTTTACAAAGAGAGATAAATGTAATTATCACAGTTCTAAAGTGGGGAAAGATGAGGCTTAATTAAGTACTCGTGGATATACAGCAAATGAGTAGCAGAGATGGGAACAGAAACCAGTTCTCCTGACTTCCACTGGCACCTGAATCCCAGTGCCATCTCTACCAGGTACACACCACAGTGGGATAAGCAAGACAAAAGTACCAATGGGTCAAAGCCAAGACCACAGATGGTCCCATTTCCAGCTGAAGTGTCTCTGCGATACTCCTATTGCCTGTGGTCTGGCATTTAGTGAATGCAGCCTGGCGTGAGGAACCTGCGCCTCGTATGTGTGAGAGACCGGTTTGATGGTCGTAGTTTTGTCCTCCCAACAATCCTAAAGTTTACTTGTGGGAAAGAGTTACCTGCTGAGACATTGCCCACCTGGCTGCTCTCTGCTGCTCCACCACCCCAGCTGTGCCAACCTGGGACTCCTGGCTTTATCCAAGTCAGGAAAGTCAGTGGTTTAGGATGCAGCCACAGTAATATACACCCTACACCATCCACTGAGGGTTCTTGCTTTCCAGCCTCTGTTGCTTTTGTTTCAATGGCAGGAATGTTCATGCAGGCTCAGACAGGACCTGTGGCCACTGAGCCATGCACTGGGAGACTCCTTGTTCCAGAAAACTGAGCCACACGCCTGGAAGAAGAGGCTGTGCTAGGAGGTGCAGAGATGAGATAAGCCAGGCACTGATTCCTCAAAGGCAGCATTTAGCCATTGTTTTCCCAAAAGGCTGATGACGGAGAGGGATAACTTTTAAGTGTTCTGTTCTGAATAAACAGTGCCAAAGCAGAGGAAGAGATCTCTCGTTCACCCCTCTTGCTGACTGTGAGGTAGGAATATTCAAACTCTCTTTTTCCTCAATGCCTACACAGCCTGGGTGCTGTGTCTTCCTGAGGCACCGCCAGCTGTTGTAACAGCTCCGGAAGTCAAGGTGCTCATGGCATCTCCAGAGGCTCTCTGGAGGTTTATCCACCTGTTTGTCTTAGGATTTTGGGGTTTTTTTCCTGTCGTTGTGATAGAAGTTGTCTCAGCAGATAAGGAGAATTCAATGCTGCACCACTGAGATCACTTTCCTGTTTGGGTCAAAATGTAACCTTGAGCTTTCAGACTTGTCTCCCTGTGGCTCCTTGAGCACATTGGTGTGTGTCTGCAGCCATTTATCCAACTCCAGGAAGCAAATCAAGTTAAAGTGCCCAGAACAAGATTTTTCTGGCTTTTGCTCATGACCTATTAGGTTGCAGCAGTGAGCCTTTCAAGACGAGAAGGTATTTCTACTCCAGGCTGAAATAACAGGTTTTAGCACAGCCAGCAGGTGTCTTGCTGCTCACAGCCTGGGCAATACCTGCTTCTGCTGAGAGTGGAAGTAGGTATAACTGTGGCAAGGGGTGACTTTGATGGCAGAGGGAAACCTGTAAATAGGAATCATAGTTTTTGCTTCCAGCCACAATCAGAAGACCTGTTTAGCATTTGCTCAGCTTCCTACAGAACAACGTTATTTTTATCCCACTAAAGCTTAAGGGCAAGCAAAGAAACCTTTGAAAACTTGCTGTCTTAACTGGGTTGAGTCAAAGTGGTTATTGACCACTGGATGCTACATACAAATGCATGCATGTACATGTATGTATCTTCTATTGGAGGTTCTCCAGTGTGAGTTTTTATTCAGGGCTTTCAGGCCAGATGGCACTTAGAGATACTCAAGTGCTTGAAGAGAGCAGTGGAGACTCTGACTCAGTGTTCTGGTGGCAGCCTGATCCATCACCCGTCTCCTTCTCCTCCAAGGAGAAATTTCAAAATAGATGTAATTAAAGTGCTTATTTGTGAGAAACAACCTGAAGACTGGAGGGAGGGAGGAGGGAGGGAGAGAGGATGGCAGCAGCCACCACCTGAAGGTGCTGTGGGTGGAGATGCTGCTGCAGCTCTCCTGCATCCCCTTCCACTGTGCAGATGCCAACAGCTGTAAGAGAAGCCCTGGGTGTAACTCAGGTTTTGCTGTCATCAGTAATTCCAGAAACTATTCTGGAATGCCACCTGCTGGCATTTTTCCTGTTAACTACCCTAGAGATGAACTGTTGTGTGGTCGCATCCCAAGCCTGGAAGTGAAAAGACAAACTTGACCTTTTCAGACCTTTTCAGTGAATGTCTTTCTTGGTTTTTTTTGGAGAGAGGTTGCCCTGAGGCCTTGTGAAAAGTCCAGTTATGTAAGGGAGGGACTTGTTATGTGGGACCAGGAAAGAGGGTGCCAATGCAAAAAGAAGTGATGAGAATGGACGTGGGCGAAAGAAACAGGGAAAAAAGTAAAACAAGCGAGAAAAAAGTCTGCAGGCACTAGTGAGGGATAAACAAGGTCTTCCCTACCACAGCTCTGGCTGTGGACATTTTATACCACAGGAACCAGTTTAGATGGCCCTGAAAAAGGAGCATTTAAGTCCATGGTTTTTCTTTTTCCATCAAAGTTTATATGGCACTGATTAAAAAAACCCACATCTTTTTAGTTGTTGGCTGCAGCACTTTAAATTGGAAAGGAAGAGGAGGCACAGCTTCTGACTGCTCTGCCTTTTGGCATCAGCACCAAAATCTGCAGTGCTGATGTTTATAAGCCCTGGCAGTCCTGACAGCCAGACCAAAGCAAAGAACAAAGGCCCGTAGTGGTCAGTCACCCTCACTCACACAGCAGGCAGAGCTCTGCATGCTGCTGCTGCATGCAATGGGAATAAACCTCCCAGCTGCTGTTCTCCTCACAGAAACACTGTCCTGCTGCTCCTCCAGCTTCCCGACTGTGACCTGCTGCTGCTTTGAGGTTCCAGTGAAAAAACCCCAACCAACTCCCAAAGCACCCAGAGGGTCCCAGCTGCTCTGAGCAGCCTCAGTGGGGACCTCCACCCAACCCTCTGCCCAGCAGCTTTATTTGAGCCCAGCCCTGGCTGCCTCGCAGGTGGGTTGGTCTCCGGTTTTGCTGTCCTGATGGGCCCATGAGGGGATGTGTGGTAGCTTGTCTCCAGCCCCCTTCAAGGATTGCACCCTCAGGTGACCCCTGGGCTTGGGTCACCCCTTTGCTGTGTCTGGGGCTGTTGATGGAAGCTGCTACCAGCACCTATCTCTGCTCAGAGACTGTGCTGTGGGTGAGAGCACAGCCTGGGCTGGGTCTCCTTTGTGGAACAATGCTGCTCCCTGATATAGATAAATGCTGATACTCTTCCATTTCTTGTCCCTCAGGTAACTATCTACTCCAGGGTTTTTTCAACAGAAGCTCCTCCCATTACATGTTTGGAGTTTTTTTTAATATGTATTTCCATAGTCCTCTTCTGTTCTCAGGATGGTCTCACTAGTTTTCTTTTTGTAAGTGCTGTGAATGAAATGGTTTCTCTGAAACATCTCTGCAAACCATGTTGGCTGATAGTGAAATCTTGCTGTCTGTGACTGTCATGAATGAGTAGTTTTGAGCAACAATCTCAGATCTTTGAACCTTATCCAAGACATGAAGATCCCTAGATAGTCTAGTTGGGAGGCCTTGGCTTAGCACTCATCCTTCTGGAATGGCCCTAGCTCTTTTCCAGGCTTTTATTTTAAGAGACCAGTGAACTTCTGGGTGTAAGTCTGATTCTCACTGATGATTGGGAGGACAGAAATGTAACTGAACAGGACTGTTCTGCTGCTATGCATCTGATGGTAATCCAATGAGTAAACCATCTATACCTGTAGAGATCCTGCTGCCGTCTCTGGATAACCTCCTGCTCATGGTCAGGTAGGAGAGACTACTGGGACTTCGAGGGGTTTTGTTGGGTTTTGCGTATTTGTTTCCTTTTATGTTGGATGTAGAAGTTGATGGATGAAAGATATATCTGGCGTGTGGGGTAGCTTTTGGAAGTGGAGCTTCTTCAGTATGGTGTGAGCACAGCGTAATGGCTTTTAACATTTGGAGTTTTATGAAATGATCATGATGCCTCTTCCCCCCGTAAAGCTGAAATTCTCTTCTTTCAGAGACTTTCACTTTCTATTGTACAGCATGCTGCAAAAAAACCCCTTTCACTTCTGTGCCACATCACCCAGGGCTCTCCTTTCAGGTGAACACTGCCAAGTGACAGATGTGTTCCTGCAGAACACTCACATGCCTTGAGAGCACATCTCTGGCTCAGCAGCTTTCTCTGGATGGGAAAGTGCTCTTTCCATGGGGAGTAAAATAAGAGGAGATTTATAGCCTCTACTGATACAATGTGATCCAGCCATGACAGCATCATCGTCATGAATGATGGATCTAGCTGTTATTACTCTGTTTTACTACTGTAACAGGTAGGTTTGCTCTACACTTGCCACAAAGGATGAATGTGTTAGGAAGGATAACACTGGAGCTGTTGTGGTTCAGACCCATTTGAGAAAAACTGCCCTGCATGTAGGGTGTGGACTGTTTTATGTTGGTGGAAAGAAGCCAAAATGAAAACCCCAAAACTTTGCTGTTTGAGTTTGCTCTTTTCAGTGTGTATTTCCTAATTTTTGGAAGTGGAATTCCTATGTTCTGCTTCTCACATTGTTGGTGAGTTCTCTGTGGAAGTATCTGTGGTCAGAGCAAGTCTTTTAGCAGTTGGCATGAGCCCTGACTCTCCTTGATTCCCAGCAGGTAAGTTTTTCAAAGTGGGTCTTACGTCTGCTGGTGTTTTAACAGAGGAGCTTTGCAGGGCCATGTAGCAGACTGGCAGACTATGTAGCCTATAAATAACCTCTTTTGCAGTAATAACCACTCAGTGTCTTAAAAAAAGAATACACTTGGTGAAAATGATCCTGTGTTTATCTGTAGGACCTGACTCTGTCACTTCAACAAACTTTCAAACAAAATGAGTCATGATACACCTCAACTTGTGTCTGAGCTTCTAAAGCTGGTGAGAGAGGGGTGGGGACTGACTGGCCAGGCATCTGTGTCTTGCATGGCCCCCTTTACGTGCCAGTAAGGTGCCTTAGTCTGTGAGACTGCCAAAGCCCTGTGCTGATGGCACTTTCACACATTTGGAAGCTGTAGTGCAGGAGAAAAGGACATTGTCCTATCATTCGGAGAGCTGATAGTTCAGCTGGCTTCCCGGGCATGACAGCAAGCTCGCAGTGATGGCACTGCTGAGGCTTTGTGGATTCTGACTGCAGACAAGCCTCAACAGAATAACCAGATCAAAACTGCCAACACCATAAGTTTCGCTTAAAAATTAATTAGTAGGAAGGAGGAAAAGGAGGAAGGGCGGACACTGCTTTGATGATTGAATTGCAAAAAGTAGCACCATGATAACCCTGAAGGGTGTTTGGACTAAGACAATATCGGGTTTTGGTGTTCAGTGGAAAATGTGTTGAGGCAACTCTCCAATGTGCAAAGGGTTTGGCCTCTTACTGGCTTTTTTTGACACTTGTGGGGGCTCAGTCCTCCCCAATCTGCTGCTAATCATTTTCGAAAGATGTGGCTGATCATGCTTCTGACCTTTCTGGATGCTTCTGATGTTCTGAGGTTTAGACTGGATATTAGGAAACATTTCTTCACTGAAAGCATTGTCCTGCCCTGGCATAGCCTGCCCAGAGAAATGGTGAAATCACTATCTCTGGATGTGTTTAAAAGATGTTTAGATGTGGCACTTGGAGACATGCTTTAGCGCTGGGTTAACATCCAGACTTGATGATCTTAGAGGTCTTTTCCAGCCTAAACAATTCTATGATTCTACATTGCCCAAGGAAAGTATTCCAGTCCCTCCAAAGAACAGGCCAAAGGACAAGATAAGGCATCTCAAGTCCAAAACACAAGTTAGCCCAAATCACCAGCTGCACTGGGGGTGCACTGGAGGTAGGTCCTCATCTGCATCTGCAGAAGCAAGCAGGCAGGCCTCCAGTGGAGGGTGGCAGGGCCTAGGAACCTTTGTGTGTTAAAAAAGGCTCCTGTGAGAAACTGCATTTCACCTTCTTGAGATGTAAAACCCTTGTGTTCATCTGGCTTTCCATGGACATACCTGATCTCCAGCTTGAAGGAATAAAAACACCTACTGCCTGACTCTGGGGAGGCTGCAAAGTGAGGGCCTGGATATATGGGTGTGCGTGCACATGTCTTCAGTAACACATGCATTTACTGTTGGCAAAAATTACAGTATTGTTTGCAGTTCTGGCTTCTTTATGCTTCGTGCTAGAGCTCCCTTTTTTCTCTTCTGACTTCACCAAAATTCCCTCTTTGGCTGCAGCTTTCCCTTGTTGCTGCGATTTTCCATTGTTTCTTTCTTGCCTCAGGCTTAGTCTGTTTCAGCGAAGTTACCCTACAAGAGGTCTTGATGGATTTGACTAAGTTTAGAAGGAAACTGATGTTTTGTTTTAAATTTCTGACTGAAATAATTTTTTCATTATTTGAACACTTCCATGTTCTGAAAGGCAGCCTGGAAATTTGTCTGGAAGATTACCGGGTGTGCTTTTTTGCCTTCAGGAAGTAGCCAAATGATTCTCTTGAGTTAAAGGTCTGAAAATCCTTTTGCACATCCTTGTGGGAGAGGAGAGGGTAGACATTGGCAGAAACCAGCCTTTGGAAGTGGTATTTCCCCTAAGGGAAAGGGGATGGGAGCAATTGTGTGGAATATCGAGGATGAGACAGGTGAGCAGATGGACAAGCAAGGATGAGGGATGTGGGGAGGAGGGTGAGTGAAGCTTGTGTGGTAACATATACACGAGAGAATCACTTAAAGGGACTGCTGCCTAAAATTTGCCACAGGACACAGACATTTTCAACCTCTGCATTTCTGTACAGCCAGCCAAAGGCCGTGTGATTTGTTGCCAAGGTTGTTCCCTGTTCTGGTTCACAGGAAGTTAACAGCTTCCAAATTGTGCCAGGATCTCACGGGGTTAAGACCTGCCTGATGTGGAGGTTTTTAGCAGAAATACCAGTACTGATGTGAATGGAAATGCCTGGCTGAAGCCAACAGAAAAACAGCAGATGAAGGTTAAGGGAGTGGCATGTATTAATTGCCGCGGAACCACCCCATGTGTTTCGTGCAAATGAATAACCAGAGGACAAAACCCAAACTGGACCCTTAGAGATAAGGTGGCAAGATGATGACCCACAGTACAGAAACTGTGAAATGCCCAGATAAGGGTAGCAAAAGGCTCGGTTTTGCCTGAAACTCTTGAAGGGTGAGACACAAAATCATTATATCTGCTGCTGAAGGGTGTAAAAGATGCATACAGAAATACAGAAGAGCCCATCCCAGAGATGCAGTGGAGTGGTGATATTATCCCACGTGCTTCCTGCTGTACTTGGCTGATCCAGAGCAGATTGATGCACACAGTCCTGTGCACGTGAGTATGTTGATGGGAGAGTGGGAGTGGGTAGGACCAACTTACTGGAATCTTTTTAATGAAAATCACCTTCCCTACCTCTGTTGTCTTGCAATGAGTTTTGTTCTACTAATTTCCCACAGTAATGAGACTAAATGTTCTAGTTCTGCTAGTAGTTCATGTAGGAGGTGATATATATCCATATGATGGCATTTTATATAAACCTCAATTGCCTTTAAAAAATACCTAGATAATTGGATTGCAAAATTGCTCTGTTAAAGGAGTATTCCTACTAAAGTGAGGCATTCAGCTGCTGGGAATGGAAGTTGTCTGTTTAATTTTCGTGCTGCCCTCTTGGAGGAAAGCTGCTGCAATCCAAATGTTTCTCATTTTCTGAATACTCAGCTTGAGAGATGCATTGAATGCTGCCAATTATAGGGGGCACTACTGCATTGAAGCATATAAAGTGCCACAAAAAAAGCACCATAAAGAAAATCAGGCCACCTGAGTTACCTCTCAAGCAGGCTTTCTGCATGAGAGGTTCTTGCTGACCTGGATGTTGCAGCCATAAATGAAGGCAGCTCTCTGCTCCCACAGAAGTCAGAAAAACTTGTGCTCTGACCACAGTCCAGGTGCCTTTCCTCCCTGCCTATCTGTCTCTGTTCCTGGCCATGCTGGTGGCCGTGTGGGCTCTGCAAAACAGCGACCTCTACCCAGTGAGGGCTGAGACAGCTCCACTGCTGTCAATGCAAGGGGCTTGTTCCCAGGCTGGCTTTTGCTCTTTCTCATGGAATTGTGGGGAGAGAAACAATTAAATGCTTGTGAAGCATTCCAGTGATGAGGTGATAGTGATGAGGTATCCAGGAGAATAATATATCTGTATTCTTAAAATCAATAAGGATAGAGAAGTGACGCTGAGCAAACAGTGCTGAATGAATGCTCTTGGTTTTATCATTCCTAAAGTGGTGGAGGAGGACATGGGAGAGTCCTGTGAGCAGCAGTAATTCTATGGGATTGAATAAAATAACCTTTATGCAATGAAGAAGTTTATAAATTGAAGATATCCAGCCATATAAATGAGTCTCTGTTCCTTGCTGCTCAGCTGTGCTGTTTTTCTCACCTCTCCACAGCCATCCTGTTTGGAGGGGTGGGTTGTGCAGGTGAGTTTTTGGTTCCTTGTGCCTTCCTGCTGCCATGCTCCTGATCTGATGCTGTGGATGCTGCCTGCCAGACACTGAACACTGCTGCAGGCAGATTCTTGTACTGCCCTTGAAGAAGGCAAACTTCCCAGTCCTTAACCAGTAAGTGAGAACATCTGGGAATGATATTTTTTGTTACTTCTTGGAAGTTCAGTTTAGAGACAGAAGTGCATTGTCTTTTATGCTCTTTTCTCTCACAAGAGTTGGCAGGGTTAGTTTGAGTTACTTAAATGCTTACAATAATGTCCTTAATCTAGAGTTCAATGAGAAGATTTGGACATCAGTCAGTGATTTTTAGCATGGCAGCTTAAAGTCTGGTTGAAAATATGAGGGTAGTGAGTTCCTTACTCTTCTTACTCCCTCAAACCTAGGGATATTTCCCTGCTGCCAAAGGGTGGATCTGTTCTGTTCTCCAACAATAAAAAGCAGATGATTTTCCTTCTTAAAATACCCAAAGGGGATTGCTAACACAGATCCTCTTCACTGTGTGCCCATCCTAATGTGCACAGCCAAATCTCATCCCTTCCAGCAGCAAGGAAAGGCAAATCCCTGGCGTTGAAGGCACCCAGATTAACCCACTGCAGGATTAGGATGCTTGAGCCGTTGTTAGAAGATTAGTATATTTGGTTGTCAACACTTGGTGAACTTGGCCTGAAAATGATTTCCACCGAGGTCACTGACTCTTGGGTGCTGGTTTGCCCAGCACATTGGGAAAGCCTGGAGTTAGAGCAAGTGGCTATAAGGATTAAACTGGAGCACTGAGTGTGCAGAATATCTCTAGGATTTAAACCCGTCTTTGCTGCTGGTGGGGACAAAAGGCTCTGGCAGACTGATCAGAATTGCTGAGCTCCTGCCTTGCTGGGGAGGTGTTTCTGGAGCTTTGCTTTCTGGAGTTTCCTGCTGATGACAGTGTGTGCCATTAGGTGGGTGAGCTGCCCACAGATGAACTTGTCTCAGTTCCTGCACAGTGCAAAATTAGTTTATTTTGAGGACAGGGCCTCCGCAGGGGCGCCTCTAGGTGGAAAGCAATTGGCTTCCACTTTCTGTTCTGGGACTCAAACTGTCTGTGCTCATAATGTTTTATTTCATCTACCAGCAGGAGGATTCATGTTGAGGGTTTTTTTAAAATATAGTCTCTTCCTCTTGTCAGCAGGGCATTAATACTGGCACTAGGGCTGCTCATGCTAGCTCATCACCTTTTAAATGCTTACATGGCTTTCCAGTGCGTGGGGGAGTGACAGTGGAGCTGTGGTCCCAGTGCAACCAGTCCTGCTCTGGTGTGTGAGCTGGTGTCTGAGGTGCCCTGATGCTGGTGGAGCACATTGTGGTGCTGCAGGGAGCGTGCATGGGGAGAGATGGGCACAGTAGATCTCTCCTTCTTGAAAAGCAGCCTTTTTCTTATTTGTTTTCTTCCTCTGTTAAAACAAATGAGGGCTCTAAAGAGTCCAAAGATAGACCCTTTAAAGATTTTTGCTAATACAGGAGGAGCCTGTATTTTCCTCTGTTAATCAGTGGAAAACTGCCCTGATGGTAAAATAACTGTTAATTGGAAACTGTTTTTCTCTGTCATGAACCAGTTGAATACAAACTCATATTTGATTCAAAGCAACTTGTCTTGAAAAGTACCAACCACTGTCTGTGTCATGGGGTTGGTTCCAGTGATTTCATTCAGTGGCAAATCTGGATTTCAAGACACATCCTCTTGTAACCATGGATTGTATCATGCTTCTCTTTGTGCATACAAGCATTAGCAGCCATTTCTTGTCTGAAATGAATATAACTGCATCTGCCACTCCTCTGACAATATAATTTTATTTTCTCAACCGGCCAGCAAAGAGATTCAAACCCATGTTGAAGAAATAAGCCTAAAAATTCTTTCACAGAAGATACGCTATAGAAAGGTAGGGCCTTTCCATGAAAGCTTCCTTTGTGTTCAACTCTGGTATCTTAAAACTGTAGCTGTCCTGAGCATTCCCACTTCTGGGAATGCTATACAGCCTAGTGAAGCAAGAGATGTTCAATTTTAATAACTTTTTAAGCACTAAGCACATTGCTCTGTACTTTACAAACGTACTTGAGGGGATTTTTGTAGAGCTGCATGATAAAATAATTTTGAATATTTTATCCAAGACCTGTGTTGTGATTTATTCTGAAAAAAAACCCCTTCTGAAACCCAGAATGTGGGCTTTAAGTTTCTGCCTGGATTACTGAGTGTGGCCAGAAGAGAAGTTCACCACTGTGGTGGCACTGTGTTTCCAGTTGTCTCACTGCAACAAGATCTGCATCATGGAATAAGCAGCAAGAACATTGGACAGCAAGGTGTGGGGTGTGTGTGTGTGTGTGTGTGTTTTGGTTCTTCCACTTGTCCAATGTTTCCTGCATGCAGAACTTTCCCTAGGTTTAGATCAGCACGGACCTGGCTGACGAGCTGTGCCTAACAGGCATGATAGGCACATCATGATGTGTGTGATGAAGTGGCCTGTATTCAGTGAAGAATTTCAGGCCAGCCATTTGTTGGATGAAGATGTGATGTCTGACATCATGCTGAGGTCATTTGGACTATCTGATGAGTAAAGACATATATATGCCTATACGCACTAGGTAAATGTAAGAGGGCCATAAATAAGACATGGTCCAGTGTGGAAAAAGGTGGATTTTACTCTACTAGGAGGAGAGGCCGTACAATGTTTGTCATGGTTATGCTTATATTTCAGCCCGTGCTTGCTGCAACAAGTGCCTATAAACTTGTGACTTGAAGGCAGTTTCTAGGACATGGGCAGAGTCAGCGTGTACATATCTGGGGGATTCACAAAGTGAAAAAAGGAGAGAAAAATGTCAATACCATGCTGTGAGCTCAGGCTTTTGTCTTCTTCAAGGAACATCCTATGCACAAGCAGCTCAAGCAGCTCTTGGTTTTGATCCATGTGTAGAGCACAACATGTTGTCTGGCTAGTAAGAAATAATCATACTGAAACCACTGGTTTCCACATCAGAATACCTCTGAAGGGTGGACCTCAGGATGCCTGCAGAGGGAGGACCTCACACCTACACTGATAAATAGACAACAGCAGTGCTGGCTGGATGCCCTGCACTTCCCACAGCTGGCAAATCCATGTTCATATAGGCTTTCCACCCCTATCTCAGTGGCCAAGGAAGCTCCAGCCAGGTTAACTCCCAGTCCCATGATGTTGTTTCCAATAGGTGAGGATAGGTGCTAGTTAATTCACTGCTTTTATATTTGATATGGGGCAGTTCTCAGCCAGACCGTCTGCTTGGTAAGCACTGTGGCTGCACAAGGTAAATAACATTTTGATGCTGAAGAATATTTTAAATTGGCTATAAAAGTTTAAATTTGAGAGGAAACAAGCAGAAACATAGAATGAAAGGAGTGGATGTGGTGAGACTGGTTCTGTAGCAGACAGAGATGCAGGTGGAGGCTGATCAGCTTTCATGGCTTGCACTGCTTCTGTGGGATGGGCTTGCATTGGGGGGCAGGAGCCTTTTCTATATCAAAGAACAAAAATTTACTCATGAACCAATCTCCTTCTGGGGCTATAGGAAGATCTGTAGCTGCTCACAGGATCCAGACTATGGGCCTATGTCATTTATGGTTAGACTGGATTTTAGAGACCTTTTTCAACCTAAACTTTTCTGTGGTTCTGTGTATTACATCTGTGTGTTGGCTTTTGGAAATATTTAAGGCCAGGCTGGATGGGGCTTTGAGTGACCTGGTCTAGTGGAAGGCGTCCCTGCCCACAGCAGGGGGGTTGTTGGAGCCACATGGTCTTTCAGGTCCCTTCCAACTCAAACCATTTTTTGTCTCCATCTTCCCCAAACCCATGCTGTTTCTCCAGCATCCCCTGCCAGCATTTCCCACTCAGGAGCACTAAGATTTTGAGATGCAATATTTTGCAGTAAGTGCTCAATTTCCCTCCTCCTGGCAGGGATGGGGAAGAACAAAGCAGGCAAGAGCCCAGAGCATGCACTCATTAGCTTCTGTCTGCCAACAAGTTGGGAGCATGCAATGTTATACGAAATGTCTGGCTGTTATAAAAGGCTTTGGTTAAGTAATCACATTTCCCTTGCATAAGTGCTTGGTTTTGGGAGGCTTTAGCCAATTGGAGGCTGCAGCAGCACACAGACAGAAAGCATGTCTAACTGCTATGATTTTTTATTTTTCTTTTAATAATACGTGATTGTTAATCTGCTGAGAGTTGTATGAAATCTCTTTAGATTAGGTTAGGTGGCGGAGACTCCCAAGCGCTGCTTGTAGCCGAACCACAGCTGTAAAACACTGCCAAAAAGCCTGTGTGGATCCCTGTGAGTAATATTTCTGATTCTTCTAATGGGTGTTTGTGACTGGAGACTGCAGGCAGGAAATGTTGCAGACATTTATTGCAAGCAGTAAGTTAGAGGGAGGCAGGAGGTGAGAGGCAGTAGTGAAACTATTGACCTGTTTAATAAGGCTTTCCTCTTAGACTTCCGTAAGCAAACATGGGTTTCTCTGGAGCTGTGCAATCAAGGTTCTTCCAAATATGCTAATGGAAAAGAAATGTGATGCCGAAGTCAGCTACAGGACTGTGGGAGAACAGAGATTTGGCCTGACAGGGGGATCACAGGACCATCTAGTCCCGTGTACTGGTTTGGAGCAGCCAAATGTTCTGTTCTTATATTCTTTCCTTGATCATTGACAAGCGTACAGTGATATTTTCTCCTACGTTTTCATGGCTTTCAGAAATCTGCATGTCAGTTATTTCCTGAGCCAGAAATTATATCTCTAACAGTACAAGTGGATTTTTCTTTTCAGAATTTGCTAATCCGGTGTATCTGTTGAAGACAACATGTTGTTCTGCAATTTGACTGACATAAATCTAGTTGGGATTTCATATCAACTCTCCCATATAGGACTTTAAATTTTTTTTTTTTTAAGGGTGTTTTTTCTGTTAAGATAGAACTGAAAAGGGAAAAACAAGTATGGATTCTCAGAGAACAGAATTTCCCTTCCCACTTCCTTGTGACGTGTCTGGATTCAGCACGTTCTGTGAACAAAGCCTGGAACTGTAAAACAATCCACTGAAGTGGGAACTGGAATTTATTGTTCAAGACTGAGCAACATGAAACAACTCAGCTGTTACTCCTGCCAACCCTGGAAAGAATTGAAGTGCCGCTGTACAGCAAAAGCAGCTCAAGTACAGAGCTGTGAGGAGAAATAAAGCTGTTGCCTATAGTTGGGTGCATGTGTGCTTACTCTTAGAGGTGGCACTGAACTTTTCTGGGAGAGAATAAATGCTGGACTAATGGGAATCACTTGGGAAAGCTCAAGTCGCTACTCACTAACCTTGAAAAATTGTAGAATGTGGATTTTATGGTCTATGAAGTTCTTGAGACATGCTAAAGCATTTAAAGCTTATTTGCAGCCAGTAGATGAGGAGGTAATACCACCATGAAAGGAAGTTAATTTGTCAGAGTTACAGGATTAGAGAGGTAAATGCGAGGAGTTATGTTGAACTAAAAGGCACTTGGCTGCAAAGAGAAGACTCCAACATTTTCGTATTTGCTTCCTAGAGTGGGCAAAATTGATGAGCCTGTTTGCTTCAGTAAAACTGCAACAGTGATGCAAGATAGCTGCTTTTGTGGGCTAGTTATTTAGTCTTCTGTGAAAACCTTAGCCAAACCTAAGCTGTGGCTCCTGCACCGTGCCAGTAAGGGATGGAGGGTGGCAGAGCAGGTGGCTCTCCCAAATCTTCCCATTTCCATTCTGCAACCTCATGAGGTCTCTTCAAATGGAGATGCTCCTAGCCCATGCAAGGCCTCTTTAGTTGTAATGAAAACTCCACAAATAAAAGTTGGCAGTTAAAATTTGAGCGTTTACAGCATTTTTTCTAAAACAGTCTCTGGGATGTGGAACAAATCCAGGCATCCTTTAGGATAAGCCAACAATATCTCTAATGTGTTTCAGAGTAAGATGGATGCTCTGCATAAGTTGAAGATTTTGGTGATGTTACTGTCTCTGGCTACTTTCACGGGCATGGTGATAATGAATGCTGGGAATGCCACTGGGACTTTCAAAGGTAATGCAAGCAAACTTTCTTCTTTCAGAGCTGGGTTTCATGCTTTATATCATGTAATGGTGTAAGGTGGCTTAGATGGGATAGATCTGTTTCTTACCTCATCAACTCACACCTTGTTCTGTGAAAGGTGGAAGTAGCTGGTGCATCCTCCAGGTGTTACAGCCAGATGCCTGAACCCTATCCAGTCCCTTGAAATCCAAGTAAATGTCCTCAGTGAACCTGGATCCAGTGGTGGTTGGCAGGCAGTCTTTGCATACCCTTGTATCCCTGGTGGAAGGTGTTCAGGCTGCTGCTATGGGTTTGTAGACAACAGTGGTACTATGTTTGAACACCATCTGGCTGAATCTGCCATCGTGCTTTCCTCTGGATTTCATACTCATCTGGCTTTTCTGGTTCTGTGTTAGAGGGAAGGCACTCAGTGCTCCTGATGTAGGACGATGATCCCATAATGGGTGTCTAAACCAACTGCAGCACATGGTTGGTTTGCACCAAGGGTGCGCTCTCATCATCCTTGAACCTGCTGAGGTAGGGAGGAAGATTGAAGGTTGAGGAAAATCAGCAGTCTTTCCTCATCCTCTGGAGGTAATAACACTTCTGCCTGCAACAACATTCACCACTGCAGGTCTGTTCAGGACAACCCCTGGAAACATCTCAGCCAAGTACAGCACTGATTTCACACCGGCTGGCTGGACTTTCCTCATCTGGAATGTCATCTACGCCTGGCAGCTTGCCTGGCTTCTCTACGCCTTGTCAGGGATCTGTCGAAGGTATTTTCCCTATTTACTCTTTACAGTGTAAATGAGAAGGGACAGTGACTCTTCCCTTTTGGAGTAGCTCAGTCTCTTACCCCCCTTTCTGGGGTTTCTGGTAAGAGCAAACCCATGGCCATTTATCCTGACTTGCCATGTTTGAGCTCTGCAGCTGCAGCATCTCTTATGTCCGGCGTCCAAAGCTGGGAAGCTGTTTGGAGGGGTGCATGAACTGCTTTAACGTGTGGACAGGTATCAGAGTGTGTAAACTCCCCTGTGAGGCCTCGTTTCCAGCAATTTGGGGGATCTGACAGATCTACCCAGTACCTGCACTTACCCACTGCTGGAGGCTGAGAATCTACAAGGGCAAAATTAATGGATTACGGAGCTAATGCCTTGAGTTTACTTTCTGCTGGAGATCAAACAACCAGCACTGCGGAGTCTCTTGGTTTGTTGAACTGGACTTGAAACTTTTCCTGGGGCTCTGAGATCAAAAACTGCCTGACAGGGAAAGCCATAGTTATTTCTATATTGTATCAGAGAAGGACAGACAAGAGAAACAGTCTGATTTAAGCTGAAATGTTGAACTCAAATGTAAAATCCCTCATAATATAAGGAAAATGAGGCCAGGAAGGTTTGTCTGGTCAATGCAGGAATTGTTTTCCTTTCTTCATGGCCACTTTTTCCTGGCAGGAATGAGCTTGGATATGTCTTCATAAAGCCAGACTTGCTGCCAACACCTTTTTATGTGGCGTGGTGTCTGAATAATGGCCTCAATGTTGGATGGCTCTTTCTGTGGGACCGAGAGTAAGTCGTCTTTTGTTACAAATGCTTTCTAACACTCTTGATGGGATCACCCCAGTACTTTTCTTCTCTATGGTTTTTTTCCTCTGTGTGTGAACACTTAATCACACCTGTAAAGCTCTATGCCAGGCTTTGGCAAAATGTAGCCTTCATAAAAATTTGGGGGTTTTGTATTATGCTGTCATCTTGCCCGTGAGACAGATTGGCCATTGACATCTAAGATCTCCTCAAAGCTGCTGTTCCACATTTGTGCCTCCACAGGTAAGACAGGAGCCGTGCCTCTCTTCATTAATGCAGTTAAGCTCCTTGTCTTGGATTGTTTCCATAATGATGGTCACATTAAGGGCTTATGAGAGCACCACTGTCAAGAGGTGAAGAAATCACTTGCAGTCAGGAAAACAACTTCATGATTAACAGAGTAAAACAGCAACAGCAATATGTCAAAATGAGGGCTACGTGTAGTGATTGCCTTTATTAAAGGCTGATCAACTTAAAGCCAGTAAAGGCCAAACACTAAAGCTACAAATTAGGGAATTGTGACACCACTGAGAAAAATGTGATGTCTATTGTGTGTGTATGTGTTCTTTGTCCTAGGTACCTCCTTCCAGCCCTGGTGTTTCTGGCAGCTCTCTCTCTTACCACGTGTGCCTCCCTCTTTGTTTCCCACCGAGCCTTGAGTATCCATTCCTCATGGTTTGTGAAGAGTCACAAAGCTGAGCTCTGGCTCATCCGCATTCTGGTAGGTGGCTTTTGAGAAGCTGTGCTGTGGGTAAATGGTAAAAAAAAACCAACCTCTGTGCAGTGCTGGAGGTACCAGAGTGAAAAATTCAGTGGCAGAACATAGCTAAGGAAAGATTTCTGCCCTGCACAGAAAAGTTCCTACTAACCCTTCTGGAAATGCATCTACATCTCTTGGCACAAAGTGGGAGTGAGCTCTGTTCTTTTTATGGCACTTCCTGAAACACCAGTATAACACACGGCTGGGCTGGGTCTCTGGAGCCCCTCAGGACTCCAAGGCTTCACCTTTTCTCTGTGTTGAGGTACGCTTCCTACAGCTAGGTCCAGAAGGCTGGCTTAACTGCACCGGGGCCTACGGGTCACCAAGGACAAACAGAGATTTACCTGTGTGTCACTCCTGTCCTCTTGCTGTGCTGCGTGGCAGGTCCAGAATGGGCTGGCTCTGTACATGACATGGACCAGCATCGCCACGCTGCTGAATTTCGCCGTCGTGCTGATCTACAAATGGAACGTGCCCAATGAGAAAGCAACCACTGCTTCCCTGAGCATCCTGGCTCTCGGCCTGGTGATATGGTAAGCGACCCCACAGGTCCCCACCGAGCCTCAAAAACCCCTTCCCACCTCTCACCAATGGTGACCATCTGTTCCGATTCAGTCATTGCCTGTCCCTCTCCCAGCACCGGATACAAAGGCCTGTGTTATAATTCATGGCAGATGGACTGGGAGTCTCGGCAGAGCTTTTCTTGCCTGACCTCAGCAATGCCAGTAAGCACATGTTGTGGGCCAGGAACATGTTTTTGTGACTTGCATGAGCCCAACCTGCCTTAGGTTTACAGGTGAGGGTGTGATACAGAAACCATATGAAACATGGCTTTATTTTTACCTAAACCTACCTTAAATAAATTATTTATTAATTTTTCTAGTATTAGTAAATGAAAAATTTTGGACTCTTGTCCACACTGGCCAACAAAACCCCCCATCCTCTGTCTAATTCCTTTCTTAGGGAATGGAAAGGAAATACAGACAAAATTCTTACTTTGGTCACTCTTTTTCTTCACAGGTTTTATCTAGAAAACTACTTTCTTGACAAGTATGTCCGCTATAACCTCACAGTCTACCCAGTGATCATAGCAGCTCTGACTGGCAGCGCGTACGGGAATGGCTCATTTTCATCCCCACTGACCAACGACGTTTTTATAGGTGAATCTTTCTAACTGCTGTAAAAGAAGGCCAGTAAATGCTACACATCCTTCCTCTGTGTTGAGGGCAGAGAAACTTGCCACTTGAAAAGCATTATTTGTTAAAAGCAGAACTAGGGACATATTTGAAGGCATTCATTTTGCTAAGGAAAAAGTAGAGCAGGAATCATTGCCCGTGAGCCTCGGGGCTGAATCCAAACCTTGTGCTGTCTCAAGTTCACTTCCCAGTGCAATATGTTTGTCCCGCAGTCCTCCATCACCCACTTGGCTCCTCCAGCGGTTCCATCTGACATAGGGCAGGCCAAAGGAAAAGCAGGGCTGGGATGAAGGCTGTGGACTCCCATTTGCCCTGTGTTCTTGGGCATATAGGAGCAGTGCATAAGCTTCTGGAGGGCTTCACAGTGCAAACCCCTGCACATGCTCCTCTCCTGTGCAGAGCTCAGGCTAGCCTTAACAAGTTTTCCTGGGATTATCTGGTTGCTGCCAGCCACTGTAGCAGAGTTGAGTGTAGTCATCCGTGGTAAAAGGGCTTAAGCTGTCCAAATTCTGTACAATCACAGTCTGGCAGAAGCTGTACCATTATGAGCAGTTTTATGCTGGCATGAAAGGGACTGAGCTGTGTGAACTCCAAATCCTTCTGTAGCAGTTTGAGATGCCTATTCCCACTGCAGGGTCAGCAGAAGGCAGCATGTTCCCACCCTTCAGCCGTCCCACTGCCACATACCAGGGGCTAAAGCTAAATTCTGGTCTGGCACCACCATTGGAGCCACCCCAGTACAGCTCACGTCGCTGTAAGTGCAGCTGGAGCCTGGTCATGTCTGAAAGCACCCAGCAGGACTTGGCAAAGCTTGTCTGCCACAGACATGTGGGCACAGGAGGCTCGTCTCCTGATGGTTGTGGCCACCAGAAATGTGGAGGTGTGCGTGGTCTCTGGCAGGCAGCTCTGTTCCTGCAGTAGGTACATTTCTACCAGCAAATCTTCATTCTTAGTGGTTCAGCTTGTTTGGCTGGTAGGGCAAGAATGTGCTTTTCCCAAACTAGTACATGTTTCTTTATATAGTTCTACTATTCTTGGAGTATTTTGTTAATGTAATGTATTTTAATTCTCGTGTCCAGGAAGCAGCCCCCCCCTTCCCCCTTTTTAGACAAGGCTTGACCTGGAAGCACTGGGTGAGTTTGGCTGTGTAGCAGTAAAACTCTGAGAGATACAGCTCTAGGGGTAATGGATCCTGTACAGGCAGTTGTTTGTGGGTTTTTTCTCTTTTCCTGAATACCCCCTGTCCTGGGAGCTGGGGTATGACAAGAGGCACTGTCTTTTCTGTGTGCTCTAACATGCTTCTGTGTTTTTCCTCCAGTTGTTCTGCTGGCACTGACGTGCTTGATCTTTGCTGTTCGGCTGGGACTAGTCACATGGAGACACTGGAAGAGACCCCTGGAAGCATCAGGAACCCCAGGCACAGTGGCCTGAGACCTCTGGCACATTGTGGCAGATACTTGAAAGGGAGAAAAAAGAATTGGGCGTCTGCTGGTCCTCCCTTCCTGTATCAATTGCCTTGTGCTCTTCTCTTTTATTCTCCATTCCAAACGCAGATGTCTTGTGTCTGCAAACATATCTTGTTCCCACATTCTCTCAGATCAGCTACTCACAACCCTGTCTTGAATTCCTTTGGTTTTACCCTGGAAAAGTTCATGAAAAGGTCCTGAGCAACCCTGTGCACCTTTGTGATGCCTGGGCTCTGGCTCTCTTCTCCTGCCAGTGCAAGGAGGGCTGCCAACAGGCACTTAGCAGGCTTGCACACACAATTGTTCTTGTTCTCTCCTTGGTAGCTCACTTTCTTTGGAGTGCAGATCCAAGTGAACTGTCCCTGGGATTCCAGGGGAGCAGTGGGAGGTCTGCCGTTCCCTTGGCCATCGGTGCTGAGCATCCTCAAGCCCTGGTGCTGTCAGCAGATCTCCTGCAGGCAGCCACTGCTCCTTTTCCTGCTTCTCTTCAGCGTGACAGGAACAGATACTACAATTGATATCTACCTTTGCAGTGTCAGCTCTGATGTTTGATATTCAAGGGGGGCAGCTGGAGTGACTGAAGATTTCTGACACAAATGTGTTGCTTTTCCCTGAGCCGTGCACAGCTTGGGCTGGCTGGATGTCTCTTGCTGGGGGATGGTTTGTGGCTACGTTGGGAGGAGGTTAGATGTACAGATGAGCTGGTACCTGATCTGGGGTGAAGCCTGATGCTTCAAAGGAAGCCTGTTTAAAAAAAAAAAAGAAAAATTGAACCGGTAGAGCGAGTTCATCCTGGATTAGTGCTTTCTCATGTGGCTTCACCACTTCTGAGTTGGGATTAGGAAGCCTAAAACTGGATTGACTGAATTTTTGGACCACTGCCTCTCCTTCCTGTGCCTAATCGAGAGTTGGTGGTGCCTCACAGGTGTCTGGAAAGTCTTTCTACAGGGCAGGTGCTTTCAGATGTTGAGCATCTTGCAGTACTATTAACAAAGCCCAATTCTAAAATAACATGTGCTATTGTTTACATTTATCAAAAATCAAAAGCAGTGTAATGCAATTCCTCTCATTATTCTGGTGTGTTTTTTTAAATTTTCAAATAAATCAGCTAATTCTACCACTCTGCCACTGACTCTGTAAATCATCTAAAGCAGCTGTCCTGGCTCTCACCTCACTCGTGCCCAGGGTTCCAGAGTGACTCTGGTCCCTTGTTGGGATCTCATGGCTGTGGCTGCTTCCACTGATCATCAGCCTTAGAGGTGAAGTGTTGGAGGGTGTAGATTGCTGGGTATGATTTAAACTCCTTTGTCCAGCATGCTATTCCTTAAGTTTCTATTTCATAAGCTCTGCCTCCCAAGAGCCCAGTTAATAAATTCCCAGCAGCCTCTCTGTAAGCTGCCTTCTTTAATACAGTGGTATTAAATCCACTGGCATGGGGATTAAGGGGTCCAGGCAAGGTGGGAAGCTGCTGTGACGTTGTGCAGCAGTTAATGCATGGGAAGGTTTTGCATCCTCCGGAGCAAGAGCACTGCAAACAGCTCCTGGACTGGGGCAGCTGCACTGCTTTTCCACAGGACATTAAAAAATGCCTTCAGGAGGTTTCTTGGTGTCTGTACCTCATGTCTGTGCTGGCCAAATGACAAGAAACTATATCAAAGAATGCAATTAATTATCTGGGGAGAGTTGGCAGGGCTTCTGCGGAGGGAGTTTGTGTCTCACAAACCTCTTTGAGTTCTCTGAAGTGCTCAAAAAGTGCAGGCGAGGGTGAACTGTGTTGTATTGCCACTGGCTTCTACAGAGGCACAAAAACTGCCATGACTGTCAAAGCCCTCCCACTGGTGATTAAAGCTGGGAAGCAGTGGGGTGTTTCTCCAGGAAGGGAGGTTGCTGGTGCCATGTGTCATGGGCTGGATAAGGGGTTGCTTCATGATGGACAGTTATTTCGGATGCTGAAGGAGAAGGCAGACTGGGCTATTGCAAGAAGCTGTTATGGAACTGAAAGAGGACAGAAGTCATTGCAGGGACGTACCAAAGGATGCTGAGCTTCACCTTGCAAGTGCCACACTCTCACCTGGCCCCTGCCACTTGGGCACGAGAGTTTGGGGCATTGGCAGCCGTTCTCACCCAGACATTTCCACATCTGCCAGCAGTAGAGGTAAACCCTACTTCAGGAATGGTTGGAAAGGAGCAGAACTTAGAACACCCTCCTGCCTCTCTAAAGCTGCTGTGCACCCACGCCTTGAGGGCTTTGTGCAGCTCTGGTCCTTGCACTCCCAGGAGATTGTTAAGGGTTTGGGAAGAGCAATGGCATCCAGGAGTGAGAGGCCTCCCTGCCCGTCCATGCTCCCCAGGGCTGAGGAGCAGCTCAGGAGGGGAGGAGTGTGAGCCACTTCCCCATGGGCACCTTGATGTGGTGGCACAGGGCTGGTGCTGCTCTTCCCCCTGCCCTCACCACTCCAAAAACGGCTGCGAGGAGAGACTCAAAGGCCCTTTTCTGATGAGGTGCTGCAGCAGCACCCATTTAATCTTTGCAGGCCTCCTCGTGAGAAAGCCCTGATGACTGCCTTGAAATGATAATGCTGAGCTACCCCAACCCTCATTTAGCCACCCACGAATAATTTTGTGGTCCCCAAAAATCCTTTCCAATCCCTGTTTTCCCATAGCTGGTGCAGACAGAGGTTCCCACAGCTGTCCCAGCACACAATGCTCCAGCCAGCTTTGGGGGAAATGGCTTTTCTTGCATCTGCAGCAGGAACAGGAGCCTAAAAATAACCCACCTGCCCCTCTTTCTTTCAGCAGGCAGGGGAGAAAGCAGATGAAAAATAAGTGTGACCCTTCCTCTTCTAGACTTGGGGATAAAGATAGCTTCTAGACTATTTTTAAAGGCTTTTTTTCCCCCTGAAATGCCTTATTTTCACTTTTCTTTCCAAAACCACCAGCAAATGATTTTGCTCACGAAAGATTTTGCTTTATGCAGAGCTGCATTTCAAAAAACTGGACTCCTGCCAACCTTTTAGCAAAAAATAATCAGTCCAGCCTTTGTTTCCATGAGCAATTATGGGATTTGGGTGAATTTTACAGGATTTAAAATTTCTTGGAAAGCTGGTGGCCTTAAGAACCCAAGGCCTGAAAAATTAGTTTAATCTGGGAAAAGGAGGTTCTGAAAAGGTTCATGTGCCTCATAGCCCAGCCTGGGACGTGACCCAAGACCCCTAGACCCATGGGGCTGGAAGATGGATGGGGCTGCTCCTCATCCTCTTCTCATCCTCTGAAAAGATTCCCTCCGTGGCTACATGAGGAAATAGAGAAAAGCAGGGTGATCTGTAAAACAGCGCTGGGAAGACAACTTCAGTGCTATGTCCAGGCATGCTCAGGGATGCTCCTTACCTGGTCTGGGGCCAGCTCCTGCTCAGGCAGCCTCCATCTGAGGATGACCCATCAGTTTATCATGATTTTTCCATAGGGATGTATTGGCTGTCCTGGATATTTCTGAGACTGCTAGACTGTTGTTTTCAGTAAAAGTTTCTGTGAAAATCTGATTCAAAAGAATGTTGTATGGGAGAAGTTGTGGGGCAAGGGAAATATGCATTTGAACTGAGAAAGCAAATGTGTTAATTCAAAAGGAATTTTTTAAAAAATACGAGGTTATAAGACCCTGGGTCAGGCTCTCATGAAAGCCCACACAGCTTCCAGAGAAAACCATGCTTCATTTCTTGCCTTAGGACTCAGCTGGCTCCTCTTCAGCCATGGTGAGAGCTGATGGGAGGCTGGGATCCAGGCAGCTTCCCTTTGACACCTCCCACCAGCAGTAGCTTGCTCCTGGCAGTGCTCCCCGGGCCTCATCCTGCTCACAGCCTCAGAACACTGCACCCCCTCATGATGATCTTGGTTACTGAGATTGGGCAGAGGCTGGGCAGGAGCCTCTCCCACTGGGCTCCCAAGAAACACAGCACCCAGGCAGAGGAGATGTGTTGCAGCCTAATTTGTTCTTGGCTTAATGCTACCCTCAGGACTAATTAATTTATATTAAAGCATCTGTGGAAAGGAGTAGTAAATAAATAAAGCTGAGCCTGCTGGAGAGAAGAGATGTTACTCCGCGATGCAAAGCACCGAAACGGAAAGCTGCGCTGCTTTTCGAGTGCAGTTGAGAGCCAATTTGCAGACCCACGTCCTGGCTGCAGCCGGGGGCGAGGGGCACAGGGGGGTACCGGGAGATACGGGCACAAGTGGCACCAGCCACAAGGGCCACCACCACCAGCAGCAGGAAAACGTGGAAACAGGAAAACATTTCTCCTGGTATCTTGCCGGAGGAGCGCTGGCCCTGGCGAGGAACCACAAAGACACCTGGCTCAAAACGTGGCACCCCAAGCACCCCAAGCCCAGCCCTCGCTGGCTGCACCTCCATTTCCTTATCTGTTATGCGGAGATGAACAAGACAAAGCTCTCTGTGGAGGGCTGTGAAGAACTCCAGATAAAAGCGTGGAATACATACGAGGACGATTAAAGAGAGCAGCGCCCTTTGCTATGCACACAGTCTAAACACGCTGGGCCATCCCGGGCTCTTTGAAAACTGTTAGATGTTTTCCAGCTAAATATTTATTTTATCTGCCGAGACAGCCCCGTGCCGGGAGATCAGATCACTCCCTCTGTCAAAGGCATCTCAGCAAAGAGTTACGGGCTGGGGCAAGACTCATGCACGGGCTGAACATGTGGGAAAAAACGCTGGAGCAGCCCTAGAGCCTGACCCTGCTCCCGGCAGAGATGGGACACAGCTCAGAACATGCATTGGCTGTGTGATAGCGCCATGGGCATTCCCTGCTGGAAAATTTGACTCAGAAGCCTTGAATAGCCACAAAAGGATGCTGTGTTTTCTCCCTCCTCTTTGGGAAGCAAGGGTCATTGAAGGCCCTTGCCCAAGAAGCCGGTAAAATGTGATGTTTAATCAGTTGCGAAGGGATGTTGCCTGCTCAGGATGAGACCGATTAGGGAGTGCTGGAACTGACGGTGACATTAGCTGGTAACTTGGTTTGTCTCAATACTGTTCTAATAAAAACATGAGCTTGGAAAAAAATGGACATTACTGAAAAGTTCTTAGCTTAAGTGGCCCACGACATATTTTTATCCAAGAGAGAAAAAAAAAGCTGTGTTTGTGCCTGTGGTTGCCATTGCTTCCCCTGGTGACAATGCATACTTTGCCACCTATTTCACAGGAACAGAATAGAGGAATATTTTGCTGTGAAATGGTCTCAGGGCTGAGAGAGGAGCACAGGGACTGAGCAAAGACATCTGAGAGCTGTGTCAGACCAGCTTGGGTGCCAAAGTCTGGGTTTCCTTGTCCTAATGCTTCACCTTAGGCCTGTTAAAAATGGCATGGACAAAACACCCGCATGCTGTTGTTGATTTGGGCTGTGGCCCAGGCCAAAAAAGCCGCCTGGGAGACCCACTGTGTTTCCCCTTGTTTAGGGGATGGTTTTCCCCCCACAAATATGTTTCTGCCCAGTTCTGCTACCCTTGGCATGAGAAAGTTCCCTCCAGGAGTGGCAATGTACTCAGCAAGAAAAGTCCCATCAGACAGAAGCTCATGACAGACACATTTAGACAAGACCAGAAATCATGAGGAGACACCCACTGCCTGCCTGATGCCAAGAGCCAGGGCAAAGTCATCACTTAAGACTGCACGTGTCCTCCATCACTGCTGGAGCAGGTGGAGGTGTTCCATGAGGCATTTTTATCTGCTGGCTCCTTGATACCTAGGACAGGCCCCACACACCAGTCATGCCAGGCACATTCCTGCCCTGATGCACCAAACCACTGTTTGGATGCTTCTGACACCTCCTTGAGAAGACACCACCCAATCTGCTTTGGGACACTGTGTTTATGTATCTCTTTATGTTATCACTCCATCAAGAACACCATCTCTCTGACCTGGAGCTCTGGGCTCACCTAGCCAAAAGCTGATCAGAAATGATCCACATGCTGTTCGTATAACACTAGACAGAGGAATGTATCTTGCTCAAAATAGCAGGAAGAAAAGCTGCTAGTGTGGTCTAATAGGATGGATGGAAAACCAGGAAAAACACTCTTGTGGCTCCTCAGACAAGAACATCTCGTTCAGCCAAGTGCAAAGGTGTTCCTTGAGGACACTCCTGCAGAGACAAGGAGGCGGGGTGATGGCAGCGATGTTGGTGCCTGGCTGGGAAAATGTAAAGGAAGCATTTGAGAATTATCACAGCTTTACCACAAAACATATGCAGGCAGGGTAGGAATGAGGTCAGGACTTCTGCAGCATCTGATCCTTTTCCCTTTTCTTCCAGCACTGGCACTGCATGGAGGAGGGGAATGTGATGCTCCTGCCCATATTCCAGGCTGAGGACAGGGAGGATCCCTGCTGCCCTTTGGGAAATTTGGCCCCACGGCTTCTACCAGACCGAGGCGTCCCCATTGCTGGAGCTGCTCCAGCCTACAGCACCAGTGGGGACACTGATGTCAGGCAGCAGCTGCTGCCTGACCCTGCAGCAAATCCAAACCCTGCAGAGCCAACCACGGCTGCTAATGGATTTCTTTGCTCTCTGCAGCAAGTTTTTGAGTGCAGAATCAGTTGCATGTTGTCAGCTTGTGCAGGGAGAAGCTGAAAGAAAGCAAAAAGCCATCCCGAAAATGCCCATGATGCTGCCCTTTGTGCTGCTGAGCTGTCCTAGTGACCTCGCTCAGTTGCTGTGTCCATGTCCCTGTGTGGGATGCCAGCCCTGCTCACCACATTTTCCTGCCTGAAAACCTGTCCCTGGGGCTTCCCCCGAGGGTGTAAACCAGGCAGATATGTGGATGCCTTACAAATGTTCGCTTCTTAAGCAGTCAGGAATTGCAGCCTGGGCCCTGGGGTGTGTGCCCGAAGCACCACTCCACAAAGCCTGCGCTAAAACCAGGCCAGGTTTTAATCTGCTCTCTGGATACTGAGGGCAGCCTGCATGTAGGCATCCACTCACAGATGCAGAGAGCTTGCTGCAGCCAGCTGAGATGATTTCAACTGGCATGAGGGTGCAGTGAGATGGGTTTTTTCTAATATTAATGAGCCCTTGTATGTTTCATTCTGTTAAATGGGAGGAAGTGAGCAGCGGGAGGTGTCCTGGGGCTGGCTTGCACCAGCCCTCGTGCTACATGAAACTCAAGCTCTTGAGAGGTGAGCTTTAGTCCTACCAAAAGAGCTCCAGTGTTAAGTTTAAAAATGCTTTGCTCCCACCCATCTTGGGGATTGTGGATGTTGCTGGATGGGCAGGCAACAACACCTTCAGGAGCTCAGCCGGGCCGATGGGGCTATCCAGTGCCTGGGGGCAGGAAAACAACTCACAGTAAGACTGGGACCTGCTCCTGGCATAAAGAGAGTCCACACCAGGAAGGGCCTAGAGCATCTTTAGGACGAGATCCACTTTTGGGGTTTCCCATGATGTTGCCTTTGGCGTGCCAATGAGAGAAGCCCATGGGGAAAAAGGAGCTTCCATTTCTTGCCCTCTTCCACTGATGCTGTCCAGATGCAGGAGCAGTCGTACCTCTCGGAAGATGCAAGGCTTGGCAAAAAGGGTTGGGCTTCCTCACTGGCCCCAGCAGCCTCCTAAAGGCTGTTTCCTCATTACTCATCTCCTCACACCCATCTGTAAACCTCTTGATCTTCAAACATCTCTCAAAAGGCAGATAATCTTGGTGTCAGGCAGGACTGGAGCAGCCACAAGCACGCTGCCTTCCACAGCACTGGGATGGAGATGCTCAGGGAAATGACTCTGACTCAGCTGGTGAAACAAGAGTCTTTTTTTCCCTTTTCCCTCTTCTGATAGAAAGGCAGTTCTTTTCCTCAGCCATGATGGGATCTCCTGTCTTTCAACACTGATCAATCACGAATCAAAGCAGTGCTGGGTCTTCACCTTCTGAAGCAGCACTTGCTGAAAGCAGCATCTCCAGCAGACATTATCCATGCTCTGCATCAGATCCCAGGATCTGCTCTTGGCTGAACCTGGCAGCTGGGCAAGGCTAAGTGACATCACAACCCAAAATTCTGACTGTGGTTCCCAAGCTTGCTTTGTTTTTCCTCTGCATGTCGAGGAAATGATTTTTTAAGAGGCCTGGACAGTGCCAAGTCTTTAAGGGAGTGCGTGGAGAACGTGGCCAACGCAGGAAATACTGGGGACCTGTTGCTTCAGAAGAAACATCTCCCTGAAGGCCTGTGAAAACCATCCCATTCCCCTGTGGGCAGCAGTGATCTGGCTTTAAGGTGGGCCTGATTATTTTGTTCCACTGAAATGATTCTAATGAAGTCTGGGAGGGTGGCAGTGCCCGAGATGCCACATCTGAGAAGGGGCCCGGCTTCTGACTCCTGCAAAGCCAATCTCTTTGCTCAAGCTTTCCCAACCAGGGTGTGTAGAGCAATAAAGATCCTCTTGAAAGCTCTTGACAGCCTGTCAAAGGAGAGGCTGTGCACGCTTGAAGGCATCCATGACACAGAGTACAAGCCTCTCCGGGGGTTTTGTCCTGCAAAACTGGATTTCAGGAAAGGCTTCTTGTTGGGCAATGCTTTCTGTCTTCACCACGGGGGTTTGAACAGGCTTCAAAAAGAGCAACAAATGCAAAAACCCATTGGCTGACTTGTGGGTCAGAGGCGTCAAGACGAGACACCCCCCCCCACACACACACACTTTGCAAAGAAAACACAGGAGATAATCAGGCAAGAAAACCTTGAAAATCCTTTTTCCAGCCAAAGCAGCCCATCTGTGTCCCTGGGTAGCTCTCTTGAACGGTTAGAAAGCCTCTCCACTTCCATGCTGTACATAAACACATGCCATATTCCCCATCAGAGGGTGATAAACACACTTTTAACTCTAAGTGTGTTTATCTGTTGGCTGACAAGCTCCTCTTAAGAGCTTAGTTTGCCGAGTCCTAAAGAGGCATCCTCCCTCCCGCTGCCAGGAGGGTGCTGGAGTGTGTCTGGTGCTCCACAGGAGCAGACCTGTCACTCAGCCCACCCAGAGCTTCAGCTCTCTGCAGCTCCACAAGCTCTGGCTGCATTTTATTTCATAGGACGATCTGCCTGAGCCCATGAGAGGGCAGGGCTGGCCGGGGCTGGCACTTGGCTTTTGAAGGGGTGAAGGAGGAGGCACAAGCACTGTGGTCTGTGCAGGTGCTGAAGCCTCCAGGACGCTTTTGGAAGCGTTTGTCCACAAACCGTGGGCCCACATGGTTGGAGAGGGGAAAAGTGTCTTCCTTCAGCTCAGTCCTGGTCAGGGAAAGCTTGGACATCCTCTGCCGGGACGTGAATCCTCTGTGAGGGCAAATCAGGGCAAACAAGGACCTTCCAGGCAGGGGGCAAATGATCGTGCCTTTTGCTCCGTCTGCTCAACATCATCTGCATTTCAATACAACCTGAGTTTCTTCAAACCCCACTGCCACTGCCCTTTCTGCTTTGCCGCTGTGGAACACATCCCCCGAACAGGAAAATATCCGTTCTCCTCCCACCTTAGGCTGCAGCTGGAAATGCAGCACAAGAGAAACGGGCTCTGGCTGTAAGAGGGATTTCTTGGGAGGGCGTAGAGCACCATCTAGTGAAGGCTAGCGAGGGGACCATCAGCTAGCCTGGGAACAGCGGGCTGGAGCCAGCTGTGTCCTGGAATCATAGACTCGCAGAATTGTTTGTGTTGGAAAAGACCTGTGAGAACATCGAGCCCAACCATTAACCCAGCCCTGCCAAGCCTGCCACTAAACCATGTCCCTAAGCACCACATCAATGCGTGTTTTGAACACTTCCAGGGATAGTGATTCCACCAGATCCCTGGGCAGCCTGATCCAGTGTCTGACCACCCTTTCAGTGGGGAATACGAAGTTAGTAAGACATGACTTGCCCTTCAAGAGCCCTTTCTGGCTTTGACTGTAGGTGCTTGCACCCTTAGGTAGGCACTGAGCAGGATCCTGCTTGTCTTCTCTCAGGGTTTGCACAGAGAATATTTGTCTCACCAGCAGAAAAAGAGGAAATTAGAAGGGAGTGCAACTTCTTGTGGCTCTTCTTTTTCCAGCTTTCTCCCGTCCCTTCTAGAGGGAACAGGGCAGCTGGGACTTGTATGCAGACAAAAACCAGAAGTCTTGCTCATAGCTGAGCACAGCTGAGCTGGGCTTTGCTGCCATAGCTGAACAGAGTCCTATGGCAAGGGGCCTGGGGAGAATTTCAGGTTCCCTACAGGTCCATGTGTTTGGACCTCAAATTGTTTTGTTCTAGGAAACCTTAAAAGCACCCAAACCCTCTTTCCTGGTGCTCTTTTTTATTGTGTGACCTCTCTCGGTCTGTGACTTTGGCCTGAGAGGTGGAGAGCCAAGATCCCCCTGCAAAAGCTGTGAGATGCTGCCCACCTGCCTGCCTGCCCCTGCAGCTGCTCTAAGTAAAACCTCAAGGATGAGTTAACATAGCTTTGTTTTTTTATGGATGTGTTTGAAGCACCTCATTGCTTTGGGCAGTCAGGGCTGTAATTAAGTTATTCTCAAGGAAATTTGAAGCTTTACAATCACCTTTTATGACAAAATATCTCAGAGGGCTGTCGAGCAGGTTTATTAGAAAGTGAAAATGCCTTTTGGTGCCAGAGCAGTCGCAGATGTCCGAGGACAAGTCCGTGACGGCAAATCCCTGCCAACACGCCCGGCCAGGAGCTGCCTGTCCCGTGATGAGCTGCCCCATGGGCTGCTGGCTGGGTCTTCTTCCAAGGCTGCTGCTTCACGGCAGCACTGCTCTGATGAGGAGTTCATCCCGCTGTCTGTAACTGGGATCTTCCTGGTGGGATGTGGCAGCCCCTGCTCCGAGCTCTGTTGCCTGTCTACACCTTCCTCACCTGGAGGTGAGGGCCAGTTGCTTTTGTGCACCTCCTGGTTATGGTCCTGCTCTCACCTCAGGATATGGTGCTTGGCCCTGAGTCATTCCAATCCCTCAACAGGATCTCCACGGTTGGATTCAGCTCTGCCTGCACCTACAGTGCAAAGTCCCTTTCAATGCCCCTCTCCCCAAATCCTGCTTGGCTGAAATAATCCATGTAAATGCCTCCCTGCAAACCTACTGAGTGTCTGCCCTTGCCACACCCTTTGGCAGAGCTGAAGGTGCTCATGCTGGCCAAGGGCAATTTGGGGATGCTCTTAAGGCCACCCCATGCAAAGCAGGACCCCAAGGGAAGGAAGGGCTGCGCCCTGGAGGCCCTTCCGTCCCCTTCCCAAAGCCTTGGTGTGGCCATTTGCTGGCTGTGCAAAACCCTCTAGAGGGAGCCCCGAGCCCAGACATCCCTGGGCAAGGTCCCGCCAGGTCACAAAGATGCTCTGTGCGTGTTCAGATGGAGGTTTTGGGGGAGGTTTTGTTGTTCGTTGGGTTTTTTTTTTTCCTTACGGCTCCACACTGCTTTAATGAACTCATCGGCCACAGCTGTGGGCTTGCTCGCCCTCTCCGGACATTTCTGCGTGTTCCCATCTCCACAAGAGCCTCCTCACCCACCTCCGGCATCTGTCCCCCTCAGACTCCACTGAAGAGGGCCGAAATCTCCCGTGGGAAAACCTCCTCACACGATGCCTCCAAGGGCACTGCACTAACGGAGGGCTGGCACCTCACTGCCTCGGCCTCAAAAGCCAGCTCTGGTGAGGAGCATTTTGGGGCAGCAGCATTTACTGGCATTTACAGCTCCTCACACAGCAGTGCCCTGGGCCATGGCTGGCTGGCTGCTGGGGAGTCCCCAGGCGCTCCTGTGCGAGGAGTACGACTTTGTTTCCTTGCAGAAGGGGCCCTGCGGGTCTCCGTGGTGGCTCCATTCCCAGCCCACGCTGACAGCCAGCCCAGGGCGAGCAGGAATGAGCTTCCCACGGCGAGTTGCTGGGAAATGGCAAGGACAGGCCTTTTGTCCCTGCCTGGCAGGCTGAGCGTGGTGCATGGGAAGGGACACCGAACACTGTGCTTCCAACCAGAGGCTGCCCTGGACCTGCTCACTCGGTCCAGCAAGGGGTCATCCTGGACCCCTTCAGCCTCTGTGCAGGAGAGGCAGGTCCCACCCAGGTGTCCAGCAAAGAGCAACTCTGAGTAGTTTTTAGCAGAAGTCTCTAAGCTTTCCCTTATTTGGCATGGGTGAGACAGATACAAAGTCCTCTTTAATTGATCCTTCTGCTCCTTGTAGGGGTTTCCCCTTTTAGCAGGTGGGCACAAACAGGAGGTCCTGCAGGAGATGCTGGATCAGGTGGTATTTCAAGGATTTGTGTGTGCATGTGTATAGTGAAGGCATGGGCAGCTTCTTGCATCAGTCTCAAAGTGTGTCCCGTGGTCTGACTGTACATGGAACAGCAAAAGTCACCTGAGCTCCAAAGGTAGCTGTGTCTGTCTCGCTGCAGACCTTCCCAAGGGAGTATCCCACCTCTTCTGCCACCCCTCTGTCCTCCTTCTGCCTCTCTGGACCTCTGGGCCATCCATGCCCAGCAGACACCCTGGCATTCCTAGGCCATGTATCCGAGCAGCCACTAGGTGAGTTGGGAGCAGCAGCAGAAGCTGCACAGTGCCACTGGAGCAGCTGCCCTTACCAGCTGGGCTCTGCCCATGGTAGCTTCCAGCAAGGCTTGCAATGGCTCTCTTCCCCATCCTCATGATTCCCTCCTCCTCCTCAGCTACCTGCAACATCGAAGCCCTGAAGTCCCCACTCCTCCATTCTCCAGAGATCTGGTTTAGCAGTCAGTGAAGGATTTATGCCGCGGTAAGACAATCCCTGCTGCCTGTAGGAATGAGTCTAACGGATATTAAACATATTGGGATCAAGGCCCCGCTGGTTTGCCTTGTCCAGCCTGACTGGATCTTCCTTCCTTTCCTGCCCGTTCCTTTATTCATTTACAAGTCCTGTGAAGTCCCAAGCGACATCTGATTTCCATCCAGTTGGGCAGCAAACTTACATTTTTCTCACGGTCTCTGTGCTCTTGTGCTTTGGGTCTCTGCCAGGCACTTCACATCTTTAACTTGCCTTTTTTTTTTTTCTTTCAGACCACGTTGCTCGAGTCCTCCCTCCCTCTTTCCTCCCAGCCTTTAAAGGAAGCAAAATAAAAATGGTTGTCAAGAAAAGCCAGGCTCCTTCCAGGACTCCCCAGGGATGGACCCACTCCCCTCCCTCCATGCCAAGTGGCCCAGAGATGCTTTCCTGCAGTCCCAACAGCAGCAGCTGCTCAACTTTCTACTTCAAAAATGAGAAATGTAGCAGCCAGTGCTGATAAAAGGGGCTGCTCTCCCTCTCTCTCCCATTTTGCTCAGGGCTCTGCTGTCACTCTGGCACAAATCGCTGCCCCCAGTCACTTGCCAATGCCAGATACCCTGCACATTACTTCTCTTTCCCAAAATTCTGGGTAACTGTTCTCATTTTGGGGGGCCAAGTGGATGTTCCTCTCCCCAGAGGTGGTGGTGTTCTGCTGCTCACCCACTTCCAGCCGTCACGGGAATGCAGAGGGAATAATGCAATAAGTACCCTCAAACTTAACTTCCTTTCCCGCTGCCCCATGGCCTTTTGCTTTCTGCTCTGCTGGCAGCAGGGTGGGAAAGAGACAGGAGCACATCCTGATTTCCCCCTGCCCAAACCTCTTTCTTCCCAGGACTTCTTCCCTTCGACACCCATCTGGCCAGCTGTGGATACAGGGATGATGCAGAGATGCTGACCCAGGCACCAAACTCCAGCACGGTAGAAACTCCTGCCGATAGCAAAGCCTTGGAGCTGGCTGAAGGCAGCAGGGACCGAGGCAGCTTCCCTAAAATACCCCAAAACCCACCAACCACAAGAGCACTCCCCACTCCCATTAGCTGCTGGCGCTCAAAGGCACCACAGCTGTGTTGGGACTGGGGCTTTGCTAGTGATCCACGCTGAAATGGAGCGCCATGGTGGCTCTTCTTCTGCTTGGAGACAACCTTGAAGCAGAGTGAGTCTGAAGTCACGGTGAAAATATCTTTCTGGATCACATGTGTTTTGGTCTGCTGGGGTTGTGCACCCGCTTCTCGCATGCAGGCAAGTGTGTGGCAATCTGCTCTTGTGCTAAGACTTATTTTGATCCCAGTGAACTTCGCTCTCTCTTGATTTCCCCTGCAGGAAGCAAAGTCCCTCGGGTCAAAAGGCCTCCCTGTTGTACGCAGAGGAATTCTTATGGCAGCGTAGATATCCAGCCTTGTCATGCAGACTCAACTGTTTTTGCTAGGAAAAATGATTGATATTTAACTTACATCATGTTTTGAATCAGAAGTAGGAGTTTCGCGTCAGCAGCTGAGCCTGCCCTCGAACTTTTAAGGGCATGAGGTATCTCATCAGTCAGTGGTGACTGAAGGCAAAGGCTGCTCATCCCTTTAGGTTGGGCATTTTCTGCACCTGCTTGTGGAGATGCCTATTTGAAGCCAGGTAATTGCAGAAATGTCTGTCATGTTACAAAACAGCAAAAGATGCACTCAATTTTTCTTTCAGACTGGAATAATTGGTTTCTGCATCCCAGAGGGTGACAGGAATCTGCTGAGACAGCAATAAGTGCATTTTGATGGAATGGGAAAGCATCATTTTCTCATTTTCCTAGTAGGCAAAACTCTTACATGTACTGGACATGTGACCTTACCTCTCCTCCTTACCCCAAGCTGTGCCCCCATGCCTGGGACAGGTTTGTGGGGTGCCACCACAGCACCCTTGCCCCAACCTCTGTCTTGGTCAGTCTTTCCACCATATTAAGGCTTCTCTCATGAGGCTTCTCTCAACATTTTCCTTGACTTTAGGCAAAATTGCAAAGGCAGCAGGTTTCACCCCACTCCTAGGTCTCATCTCCCAGCACTTCCTGAGGCAGACCGGGCTCCCGTGCAAGCCTTTCAGGAGATGCTAGACTTGCTCATGGTGGTCGAAGAAGAGCTTAGGACTCTTAAGCCTGACTCATTTCTTTTCCCTCCCCCTCGTGACTCAGTTTTACTTCTTTTTGCTGTGGTGCCTGAAGCTGCTGTGGGCTGAGCTGTGTGCAGAGAGCTGGGCACACGAGCACTTGCCCTGGGGGGACCTTGGTGCTTCCCTGCACAGCACCTCGGACCACACCAGTGGTGCTATTTGGTGTCTTCTAATTTTAACACACCACCAAGAGGCTCTCCTGGCCATGTCCCATGGAGACTGGAGGCAAAGGCAGGCTGGGATGTGCCAGAGGAGTGCTGCTTCCCACACGGGCAGGTCGATGCAAGGTGCTGGTGCAGCCTTGAGGTGCCAGAGCACCATGGCTTATCAGAGTCTCTGCTCACTTACTGGGATGCTTCAGGGAGAGGAGCCTGCTCCTTCACCTCTTTTGCGTGTTATCCTCCTTTTGTGACCAACTATGGAGTCCAGACAGTGCTGGGACCCACACAGAGAACTTCCCCTCATTCTTAGCTGTCCGGATGAAAGTTATGAGTGCTCCATGACTCACCCTGCTCTCTTGCACGAGAAGGAAACTTTCCTTTACTGCTTCCCTCTGTGATATCTTCATGTAAAATGAGTCCTGCTGGAATGCACCAAATCCCTCTTTCAGGGGATTTGCTGCATGGGGCATCCTGCAAGCTCCCTTTTTCCTTTCCCCTCCCCCGCTGTTGCATTTGCACCACATCTCTGCTCCATAGAGGCAGCTGGAGGCCATGCTGGGGTTCCAGTGTGGCTAGAGTTTGGTTTGCATCTGAAACAGAAATCAGTAGTAGGAGTAACCATGGAAAAGAAGATGAAGAAAAAGGAGAAGAAGAAGAACAGCAACAACAATGAAAAGGAGAAGAACACAAGAGAAGGACCTGGAGTGAAACAGTGAAGGAACACGGGCGCTTGGGTTGTGTTTTAGCCCCTCTCTATTTATACTCCATCGTTTTTGTTATTGATCCTGGAAAGAAAACCGAGGAGAAGTGTGAATCTGAATTTGAGATGCTTTACAGCATTCACCTTCTCAGTGTTCCTAAAAGCCTGGTTTCCAACAGCTCTGTTGTGGATTCTCTAATGCCTGATACGAGATGGGGTAACCCACAGCCAGAGCCATCAGTAGGGTTATTTTTAATTTTATAACCACTCACCATTCTCTTGAAAAAGATATGGAGCCTTAATGACGGAGGGTTCTACCCTCTGCAGTGTCTTGCTGAAATCAGGAAAGGAGTGTCCCAGCTCAATGGAGACAGCAGGACCATGCAGAGGGCACATGCCAGTAATAAATCTTAAAAGTGTCACAGTCCCTCCTAGGAATAGTGGAATAAAAGAGTCCAAAACTTTGGGAGTTTGGAGCAGAAGAGGTTTCAGCAGCAGGCTAATCCCTGAGATTCCTTACGACTTTAAATCAGTGCTTTAAAAATAGGTCCTGTGATGATGAAACACACTGTCAGGAAACGTCACTCATTGTGTGACATGCCAGATGGAGATTTATATGGTAACACCTAATGATTTTAGTGGGTTCTGCCTAAAATGGGACTTGGTGCTAAAAATCAAACTGTACAAGGTTACAGTGAGTGCTGGGCTACCACTGGTGGAGCCTTGCAAACAGAGGAAATTCTGTGGTGAGCACTTGGCGACAGCACTGAGACATTGCAGCAGTAAAACCTCAAAGCACATCTCCAAAATGCAGTATGGGACTGTGCATGAAAGACTTCAGGGCTGTCCTAGGCAGGATGAGCCCAGGGCACCCTGAGGGTCCGGCATGGAGACACGTATGGCTCCCATTCCTCGAGCGATGTTGCAAAGAAAGGATTAAGAAAAGACTTATTTTGGTTGCAGACAAACCACTAGCAACTGAAAATAAACAGGCAAGACATCAGCTCCCACTGAGCTTTGAATAAAATGCAGGATTTGAAAAGAATAGTTGTTTGTTTCAAGCACAACTTCAAGGAAGGCAGAAAAACCTTTGATCTCCTGAGCCCCTCTGCAGCACAGCTTTCAGTTTAAGACGTGTGTCTTGTTAGGTGCAGATCTTAATATAGTTATCATCTTACATGCTTGATGCAAAAAGCAAAAAAAGCTTGGTGGTCATGGCTTTGGTGCAAGACATCTGGGTGCCAGAGAGCTTGGGAGGTGATGAGGGCAATGGTTCAGCAGCACCCAGGAAGTTTTCCTTTGAGGGTTGTTGCTTCACCCCTACCTCCCCTCTCTGCAGGTGCCACTGCCTTGGCAAACTGGACCTTCCAATGAAGGGGAGCCCTGACACCCCCAAGGACTGATTTTCAGAGAAGAGACAACAGGGATGGAATTCTTTTTTCAAAAAGAACGTTTTGGGTCAAATCGATGCCACCGAGCAATGGAATGATTTCGAGCTCGGTCTTCTCTCCCTCCTTCTGAGTCTCTGATTTCAAAGCCTTTGTTTTTCCCTTTAAACAGACATAGATGGCTTTAAAGGCAGAGCAGTGTTTCCCTGCTTGGCTAATTAAAGCCCCCAAATTTGTGTTCGTGCAATGGGCTTGTCTGGTCCTCAGTGAGCACAGAGATAACTCTGCTGTAGCACTTTGATCGTGCCTGGACACGACTGCACCTGCTCCTGCTGCCCTGGCGCCACTCCAGGTATGGAGAGAAGGCATCCAGGGAGGGAGAGAACCTCTGGCACATGAAAGGGATCCCACCTTGGTGAAAGGGTGTGGTGGGTGCAATTCCTTCACGGCTGGTTGGTGGTGATCAGCCCTGGGTGAGCAAAAGGGAGCTGGGGGAAGGCTCTGCTTTGGTGGATGGAGGAAGAGATGATCCCAGCTGGAATGCCACCAGTCCAAGGCTGCACCATCCCTACTCCCCTTCACTTCCTACCAGGCCATCTGTGCATGATTCCTGCAATTTCTACTCTCAAACACGCCTCCTATCTCCACATGTGATTTCTGGGGGGGGGTGACACCCTTGAGAAAAGGGTTCAGGGTGTGTAGCAATGCCATCTGTACCTACATGCTGAGACCACTCAGCTTTTTCTCCTCCAGGGTAGGAGACTTAAGCAGATCTGTCTTAGCTGAAAGGATAATTCCTCTGGCCACAAAGAAGGTGAGCTGTGCATGCCTGAGGGGACGTGAGATCTTTGAGACCTCAGGCACAGCTCATAACCATGGGTAGGAGGAGGTGACGTGGATGTAATGGGAACACAGAAGAGGGAGGGTCGCAGTGACAAGTTTCAGGGGCCTGGGTGGTGGATGCTGCAGGTGGAGTGAACATGGTCCTAAGTTCGGGCTGATGTTGTGAACACCATCCTTCAGACAGCCATCAGCAGGGTTAGAGCACGGCACTAGGGCCTTTTGGGCATGGGGCTTTCCTGGGGAAAAAAGGAACATGCAGAGGAAAGAGGAGAGTAAAAAAATTCTCATATGAAAATAAATGAATGCGGGTAAATTAGATGTGACCTGAAGAAGCCATCAGAAACATTGTGTGAGAGAGGTTTGGGGGTGAAGGGAAGAGGCAGAGAACCCATCACTGCTAAGGCAGTGCTCTGGAGGAAGCAAGACTTAATCTTAAACCTCTACAAAATCGCATTGCACCAAGGCTCGCCCTGACTGGCTGTGCTGAAGCTCCTGGTGTCCAGAGAGCTGCCTGGGTCAATCGAACAAGTGAGGCACATGGTCACCTCTCTTTCCTGCTGCTGCTTGTGCCTGCAACATTGCCCCAATTTCCTGCCCCCAGTGGTTAATTCATGAGCCCCTGGTGGGTAATTCATTCATCAGCCCTCAAGGCCTCTCCCCTGCCTGAGCCTACCTCAGTGGCAGCAAGCAGAGCACGGCTCCACATCACCTCCTCCAGCTTTTCCTGCTCCAACCCAATCCAGCTTGCACTGATGCAAGAGAAGAGTTGCACCAAGTTGCTCAGAAACAGGCCCCTCCGGTTATTTCCAGCAACTCCAACACTGTTTGAAACCCTACACCAAGACCTCCCAGGGCAGCTTTTCCCCGTTCTCCTATTCTTTTGTCCTTGCCTCCACCTCGGTGGCGGAGGTTTCTCCAGCACCCAGCCACACACCCAGAGCTGCTGGGAGGAAGCAGCAGCCGCCGCAGCCCCCAGGTCCCACTCAACACCTTCTCAGCCAGGCTGCAGCACGGAAAGTCAAGTCCTGTAGCAGCAGTGGCAGCAGGGAGGCAGCAGCAGCTGCTGTGTGTTGAAGAAAAATCAGCAAATTCTCTGCTGAAACAGAGAATTTGTTCCCCCTGCTTGAATGCTTCTGTCAACTATAATAATAATGTATTATTAATATTTATTATTACTGTTATTGAGTCCAAGGATGGTGTCACTTCACCACTGCCTCACTACCTGTCACTTCACAGCATCTTGGTTTTGCAGGCACCTCTCACCGCTCCCCTGCAGACCACCTCTGCCGCAGCTGATGGATCCTGGGAGCTGTTTTTGGGGTGTCTAAGCTAAGAGCTGGCAGTGCCATGCCAAGCTGGCTTGCTGGGCATGACTTGCTGCTGTGGAGGACAAGCTGCTGCCTCCAGGGCCCCCATGGGGCGACGTGTGTGGGTTTGAGCTGAGGTTTCGGATGCTCCAGTGACCGCAGCATCAGCAAGGCACCCAGAAGAAAGCTTCACCACAGGCTTTGGATTTGCTTCTGGGTGCCTTCCAGCTCCCATTCTGCCACTGGGTCTGGAAACTCCACTGAAAAAGCTGTTAGTTGCCCACCACTGCTGGTGACTCAGTGCTTGGCAAATTTAGGCACTGGTCAAGCAGTGTTCGGGGACCTGCTCTCTTGAGGAGTCCCAGCACCTCCGAGTGGGGAAATCTGCATGATCCCGTGTACCAAGGGGTCTCCTTCCTTCGCTAAGGAGTAGGAAAGCACTCATAAAAAACTTACATCTGATGTAGGCATAAATTGTACAAATGCTTTGTGCTCCCTCTTTCTCAAGCCCCTTTATTCTGGAGGTTAAGAAATACTGTATTTCTATCTTCTTTGCCATCTTCTCCCCTTCCTTCTTGGCCTCAAGCCTCACACCAGTAGCCTGCTCTAATAAATAATGTAACATCTGTCCGGGCAGTCATTTGTGGTCTGGTCTTATCTGATGGATCGTGTCAGTGGAAGCGCTGAGCCAAACCTGCTCTGCTCTCTTCCATGTAGGAGATCTATTCCAGTGACCTCTGGGAGAGGTGCTCTGTTCGGGTATTGATCCTGTATCAGAGCTACCAGCAGGCTGAAGCAACATTTTCCCTCTCTGTGCACGAGCATCCTGGCTCAGCACTTGGAGAAAGCGTACATGGCTTGAGGGAATAAAACCTCAGGGATTTAAGTATAGGCCTAAGGTTTTACAAGTGCCTGACTGTGTTTCTGAGCTGGGGCCTGAGGGAATGGTGTTATTGTATTACCCAGCCTTTACGGGATTGCCATGCTCTGGTGGTAGCAGCCAGGCAACCGTGGAGATTTCCTGGGGCACTGGGCACATGGCCCGTTTGAATTCCCTTCAGTATTAGTGGGGTTGGGTTGGTCTCTCAGGACAAAGAAAGCACAAGGAAACCTGCACTGGAGACGCTTTCATAGCCAAAACTGTGTTGCACGTGTCAAACTCTTGCCTTATTTCCCAATGTTCCTTCTATGATCTGGGGGAAAGGGACTCGCACCTGCATCAGAGCAACAAAAAGCATCTTTTCAGGGCTGTGTAGGAGGAGATGCAAAGCTGGACCTATGGCAAAGGTGTATTTTCATATAGCTGGGACTCCTTAAACAGGCATCTTTATGTCAGTGCTGGACCCCTCTGAATGCTGAGACCCCTCTGCTCCCAGCCAAAAGGACACCGGGGTCAGGACATAGGATTCAGTCCTGAATGTCAGGAACACTTTCTACAAATAAATCTTTCTCACCCTGAAAAAGCAGTGAAGCAATGCATCATGTGCACATTGGCACATAACCTCTGTGGGAGAGGAAAAAGGCCATCTGGGGTCAGTGGTCTGGAGGAACAGGGGAAACCCCACACTGAGCAGGCCCTTCTTGCACAGGACTCCCCACAACCTCCTTATTCCTCCTCCTGTCATTTGTGCCACACAGGCTCAGCAGCCTTCTTTCCAATGCTACATAGCTTATACTGATATTTCCCATAATAAACCGGTTTTGGAAAAAAAAACCCAAATTATCAAAATAAAAACGTTTTTAAACAGTTGAAATGTTTAAAAATATTTTCAAGTAACTTTGCTTTTGAAATTATCTTTGCTTTTAAAAATTACTTCAGTCCTAATTGAAAATGAGGAAGAAGCTGATTTTCAGGAGTTAAATGACTTGGAAACAGACTGAAATAACTTTGCTTCGAGTTATCAGGCACCTAACTGCCTGAGCTGAAACAAAAAAATAGAGGGGGAAGGGATTGCATCCTAAAAACTAAACCAAGCCCTAGATGGGCATTGTGGGTTCTTTTCCTGCAGCACCAGAGGAAGAGGAGGAAGGAGAGGCTCTGAACACCCTGAGAGTTTTTCTGCAGCTAGGGAGTTTTCGCGTGGCTGCCTTCCAGTGCAATAAACTCCAGTGGCTGCAAACTCAAGTCCGCTCCAATCGCCTTTTAAGTGTTTTATCTGCTGTCCTGACATGTATCTTTTGTTGCCAGAGCTCTTGTGAAACTGTTTTGAAGCCTGTCCTGCTGAGCAGATCCCCAGCTGAGTGGTTCAGCAGTTGCACCGAGGGGAAACACGTGCTCATGAGCCCTCTTAAATCCGTAGGGAATGGCAGCCTTTCCTCTGGAAATGCTCCTTCGGAATGGTGTCAGTCTTCAGCAAAGGCAGGAGGAATGGGAGAGCTGGACATCTCATGGCAGGACAGATCTGTTTGAGGTCCGTTAAGATCTAAGAGCAAGGACAAAGTTCAGCTTGATCCCATCTCTCCCTGAAGGAAAGGATGAAAATCAATCATGCCCCATCCATGGTGAAATGATGGATAGTGTCTGTGATAACTTTTCTTGTGAAAGTAATTTGAAGCATCTCTCCTTCCATTGCAGCTGGGATCAGCCCAATGGCTTGAGCTTTAAATAAAGTTCTGGACCAGCAGTGAGGCCCTCTCAGGACCCAGCAACCTGCACAGGGACCCTTTTCCCGGGGCCACGCACAATTTTTTCAGTCTCATCTATTATTACACGGCTCGTCAATCCTCCCTCAGAGGACAAGTTTGCCTCAGAGTACTCAAATTTTCCTCCTCCCACCTGGTGATTTACTTTGGCATTCACAGCCCTATTACCTTCTAGCTTTTGGTGGCCTCTGAGTAAGAAGCCACCACCACTGCTTTGCAAGTCCTTTCATGCTCTTTACACATCTCGGGCTTTCTCGTGCATGCAGCATTACTGGGCCTGCCTGGTCTCCAGATACTTGTGTGTATTAATGTGTGTGAAGACGTCTACTTACTCACAGAAGAAAGTACAGCGAGAAATACCTATTGTGGCAACCTCCAAGTCCTTCCTACGGAGCTGTTTGAAGAGATGCCACACGAGGCAGCACCAGACTCTTCTTCTGGTTCCTGTTGGGATTGTCTGGGTCTTTGTCAAGCAGGAAATATTTCAGAAGCATATGAAAATGGTTCCTGAACTTCAGTGCACACTTGAAGCATGTGAATTTTCCTGCTGAATACTTTCCTCAGCCACCTCCTCTTGAAATGCCGGCTAATCCTGTCTTCAGGCAGAGCAACCCTCTCCCGCTGCCTTTTGCAAGAGGAAGCAGATCTCTGCCTGCCCTCAGACTTCCCTCTATTACCATAATTCCTTCTCTCCCCATTAAAGCTGTTTTCTTTAAATATAGTGAGAGAAACCCTTTGGTTTTGGCTCACCCATCCCCCATGGTCAGTTTTCCCCAAGTGCCCATTCCCTGGGAGCCAGAGACTGCTCCATGCAGGGCATGGTGGCCAGGGGCAAGGGTTGTGCTGTATCCTGCCAAGCTGCACCAGGTGGTCCTCAAGGCTTATCTGAGGCTGCTCAATGACTTCCCTCAGTGGTGTCGTGGGGCTCTCAGAAGCTGCCCAAAGAAATACATGGGTTTGGGGACAAGGTGCTGGTGGCATCAGGCAGGAGCACACCTGGATGCTCTGCCTGCAGGTTCTGTACATGCAGAGATGAAGACAGGCAGCCTGTTGAGCAATTCGTGTGTGGAGGAACTCATCCCCAGGCATTCACATGGAGTAACCCTGCCATAAGGTGTCGTCATGTATGTGGTGTATTTATGGCTTCTGTAAACCATTTTCAGAGCCATAGAAGAAATCATTTTTGGGATGCTCCGAGCTGAAATCTACTTCTCCATGGTGATAATTTCACGTTCCTGCTATGCTCAGTGATCCTGGCTTCGAGATCATTCCAGCTTTCAGACAGAGGCTCCCTGTGTTTCTATCAGTGATGAGGTGGGTTGAGAGCCTCCTCATGGTGCTGTCACCTGCGGTACAAGTTTAGAAGCTGTGTTAGGTGCCCAACTGCGATGCCAGCTGAATGCTGCCCCTTGAAAAAGGTCTCAGCTCACACTCAGCACAGTGGGATGAAGGGTATCAGTGTTGTGCTGCACTGTTCACTGAGAGCACTGTGTTGAGCACCTTGCACAGCTCACAAGGGGATGCAGACCAAGCCTCCAGGAGGTTCCACTCTGCAGCCCCAGCTTTGCTTGGCACCAGCAGCTACCTGCCATAACTGGGCTCACTTGTCCTGCTGAGAGGACACCAGTCTTTCGCTAACAGACCCAGTCTCCAGGACCCTCAAACCCTGTCAGCCAGGCACCAGAGACATCTCTGGGCAAGCAAGACAGCTCCTCCCCTTTGAAGCCCAGTGAGCACCAGGTGCCTCAACCCCAACACTTCTGCTCTGGGACAGCTGACAGTGGAGCAGACACCGAAGATCAGTGTCCCCATGTCACACTGACAGAGGCTCACGTGTTAAACCCCTTAGAGGGTGTGCTGGCCGTGATTCAGGCCGGAGGACAGGCTCCAGGAAGTAGCTCTGTGTGAGTGGTGCGACTTGGATGGTTCCAGCTCCTGTTGCCTTCCAGCTTCCTGGAGCTGCTTTGGCACCCCTGGATTTCCATGTCGTGACTCTGCAAGCATCTGCAATGACAGCTGCCAAGCAAGGTGCTAATAAGCATGACTAAAGGAATTCACAGCTGGCCCGGGGACTGCCGAATCTCTGCCTTTGACTGGAAACATGTAGTGCTTTTCACCACTGTCACGTGCCCATGGAAAATAACACCCACAATAAGATACCTCAATCCATTCTTGTCCCTGCCTTGACAGCCTGTGAGGATTTCAGGAGCTCTGGGTCTCAAAAGCAGCTGATGAAACCCCAGAAGCATGACCTAAAAGCCCAGGCTGTGGGATGCTGAGGTCGTGCTTGCAGATGCAGCACTGTGGGGAGGGGGAAGGAGAAGCCAAAGAGCCCAAAGTCAGAGCTCACCCTCTGCTGATGTGGCGGCTGTGCCAGGCTGTGCCATGCAGCCCCTGCCCAGCTGAGTGCAAACAGAGAGGTCTCCTGCCGCCTTGCAAGAGCACCCTATTCCCTTAAGCATGAGCATCCAGGGAGCCTGTGCTTTCACATCCAAAGCAATTTGCACCTGAGTGCTCAATTCACTTACACATGAGCAGCTGAACTACTTACACATGAGCACAAAGAGTCATTAACAAGTGTTCTGTGCTGAAGGGAGGACCTTGGTGGGTAACCATCACTTCCTAGCACTGAGCTGGAGCAGGAAAAATGAAGTTGGTGACTTGGGAGAACAGAGCTCTGATGGAAAAAACATTGCATTTCAATTGCCCTAATGTGGTTTTTTTGCAGGCACAAGGCCTGACATCCATAATAGGTGCAAGGGTTGGGGCTTGCAATGATTATTTGTTCAGACTGCTGTGGCCTTCCTGGCTGAGTGTTTTGCAGGTATGAGTGTTTGCAATAAGTATTGCATCCAGGTTTTTACAACATTAATTCCTCCATCCTGGTCCTCGAGGACAACGGGAGAAATCATGACAAGTACACATATTTGGACTTTGGTAATGTTGACCCTGATATTCTAGTCCATGGTGTAAGGGGTGGAGCTCAAAACAGACAAAAATTGGGGCTGTAATGCTGGTAACTCCCAGGCTCTGGTCCCTGGGGGCAAGGAGAGAAATTTTCGTGCATATGCACACATTGTTTCAGTATTAACCCCTGTGTCTGGTGTGCAGGAAGCAAGAGGGGAACTTGAAATCATTATGTGTCAGGACTGTGATGATGTTGAAAGGAAAGTTGATAACGGATTTGTGTTCAAATGGCTCTTAAGGATGATCTTCAAGGAGAGGAGTGAGCTGGTCATGAACTGCAGGGATTACTGCACTCACCCGTGGGTTCTAGTTAGCTCACACAGGAGAACACAACAGGTTGATGCATGATCAGCTGGTGAGTGCCTGCACGAGCACCCTATCAATTCATGAATGAGTCGCCAGCTGGTGCCTGCCCGGATCAGCCGTGCCTGGGCAGCCCATCCGTGTCCCCGTGGCTGCCTGACCAATGCACGTGTGAGAGCCCTTTCTGTCCCTGCACGAGCGCCCGGATGAGTCACGCCTCAGCGCCTGCCCTGCTCGCGCATGGGCACCCCATTAACCCGTGGAGCAGTGCCAGGTTCATTTGCGCATCGCCACCCAACCGGTTCGTGTCCGAACACCCAAACAGCTCAGAAAAGGGTGGTGAGAAGGTTGTGTTAGCTGGTAGCAACAAAAACGCAGTCAGAACTCCCCAGGTTGAGACTGTTTTGCCTGCAGTGCTACGGAGTCCTGGTCACACAGCAGCAGGGCCATGTAGGATGTGTCTCTGGGCCGTGGAAAGGAGCTGGAAAGAGGGAGGCAGGGGTAGGTTTTGTCCTGATGGTGATGCTGAGATCATTCCCTGACTCTCTGTGTAAAGGGACTCCTGCAGCACCGCAGATGAGGACAGGACCTTTGGGAGCATCCCCTTCTACCTCCTTTTTTCACCCCTCATCCCAAGATGAGCTTGGTGGCACATCCTGTGGTCTGAAAGGCTTTGCCAGCCTCCTCAACCTGGCCTTTTGGGGGAGTGGAAACCCCAGCTGTGGGCGAATGTGTTCTTTAGACTACAGGCTCTGGGGTGTCTTGACTGCCAATTTTTAATTGCTCTGCAGAAAGCACATCAATAGGGGATAACCTGTCATCACCCAGCCACTCAGAAACTGGCCTTTGGGCTAAGATCTGAATTTTAGATACCGTGGTTTCTACCTCACAGGGGCCAGAGCATCATGGCTGTGACTGCCTCTGCCCCACAGACGTCTTATGGGGGTCGGGTATTTCCCCGGGGCTTTCTGCACAGCACAGCACAGCACAGGATCCTCCACCAAGGCAGGCGCTGGCTCAGATGGCTTCCTTCTCGTTCTCTGCAGGCACACACAGGGTGAAACTGCTGGCTCAGGCAAATGGCCACCCACAGCCAACCACTGCCTCTATTCAGCTGTTTGGGTGTTACTGCAGATGCTACTTATTTGGTTGTCTTTCTGTTCTGCATTGCGTGACCCAGCAAACACAAATAATTGACAGTTGCAGGGTTGAATGACAAATAATAATCAGGTAAGCAAAGGCATATTTGCACAAGAAAGTGACAAAGTAGGTGGTGCCGAGGCTGGAGGCATTAAATCAGTTTAGGAACAAACTCAGCAGAAATCCCCATTTATTTCCTCTACTTCCATGCAGACCTGGATCCCACTGAACCCAGGTAACTTGGAGAAACCCAGCTCAACCTTAGCAAAGCACCGACAGAGCTTTACAGGACCAATTTCAAAGCTCACACCGCCACAACCAGGGAGTGCTCATTGCAGACATGGACCCTGGAGGCCCAATCCTACTTTGGGCTTTGCTCCTGGATGCTCCTGGACAGGGAAAACCAGTTTGGTGTGGTCGAGTTTGTGAGTGTCTCTGCCGGAGAGCCCAGCTCAACACAGCAAAGTGAAGGGGTTCACACAGGGAGCAGGAGGCTGGGGGGCTGTGCTTGAGTGCTCCAGCGGGCGACGGCCACCCCGAGGTGTTCCCTGCCATCTATCCCTGCCTGGCCATGGATGGAGCAGCCTTGCCCTGGCATGGTTGTTTTGGGACTGGTACTTCAAGGGAAGGTGCGCTTGAGCCCACCTTGGAGATGGAGGTCAATGCTGGGAGGATGGGATGGACTCTGTGCTCCTCATCCAGCTCAAATGATGCATCCATCTCACATTCGGGGAAGAATTCTTCTCTCACACATCTGCTGCCCACCTGGCATACTGGAAAAAACCCCACTCTTTTTCTCTGCCCTTTTCTAATCTTTGTCACAGGAGAAAGATTGTGACTTCAAAAAAAAAAAAAAAAAAGGACAAGGAAGCCTAACCTTACGGAATATTTAAAAATAAATAAAAATAAAAAGGGTTTTCTCTTCCCAAAGCCAAAACTAAAATGCTTTGCTGTCTTTTTTTTGGGGGGGGGGAGTGGAGGGGGGGGGTGTAATAGGGTAGTTTTTTGGGATTTTTTTTTAAAGTTAGGCAGCTGCTCTGTCCCGGATAGACTTGAGCTGGCCACAGGGGCTGAATGACCTCTCACAGCAACTCCCCAGCACTGGGATGGAGCACAGGCAGGCAGTGGGCAGGAGACTCTGCTTTGCATGGACACTGTGCTATCTGCCAAACACCCCTCCTATGGCCAAGGTCGAGCAGAGCTAGCAAAAAATTTTCTCTTCCTCAATCCAGATTTACAACTACTCTGCTCCAGGTTTGCCAAGCACCATGGCAGCAAGAGCTGGCAAACCTTTCTCAAAACAAAAGCTCCGTGGGGCTGGGTGAAGCTGAGAAGGGTCCTAAATTAATAAACGTAAAAGTAGAAGAAATCCACACCAGGGCAGTTACTTTAATGGAAATAAGCTGTTTGATTTTGCCCTTGAAAGTTTATGGCGTTTAAAACAATTGTAAACATGTCAGTGTACATGGATACGGTTTCTATAGCAGCACAGCAACAGTTAAGGGCTTGCTCCCAAACATACCCCAAAGGAAACTAAAAATAGTGTGTCTGCTGGATCAAAATCTGTATACATATTCGGGAAGACATACAGAAACTAGGAGTTTGTGAGCCTCCATCGTTTTTTTTTTCAATTTTTTCCCCTCATTTCCTCCCCCCTTTCTGAAGGGACTGGAAGGAAGGTGCTGAGTTAAGCAGCAGAATATGGGGAGGGGTGTGCCCAGTGCTGGCAATCCTGTCCCTAGTCCTTCCCAGCCAGTGCCAAGCCGGTAGGATGCCGTGTCCTCCTCCCCACCCTGACACAAACAGACCTATCAGCCAGGGCTTGAAGAGATGTCTCCTTCTCTCCCCTCCGCTCTGTCCTCACGGTTGCCTGGTTGCAAGCAATGCCTGCATGTTCCTGCTGCTCTGCCGCAGCCTGGGAACCAGCAGAGCCTCTGGTTTCCCCTGGCAGCACGGAGAGGGACACAGCAAACACCGTGCACCCCCTGCCTTCCTGCGGTGGGGCGGGCTGTAGAGAGGGTACATTCCTGCCCATCCCTGCAGCAGGGTGGGAAGGGCAGTGGGCGTGGGCTCGTATGGATTTAAGACTTGGGGAAGTTCACTCCTGCCTTTGAAACTGCATTAAAACCAGCTCGGGAAGCTGGATGCTCTGCCAAGCAGGACCCTGCTGCGGCAGAAGTGCCTCCTTCCTCGGCCAGCCCGGCCCAGGCACCCGTGTCCATTCCTAGGGTGGCTTTTGCCCACCAGCCCTGTCACTGGCAGCATCTGCTCCGGCAACCCAAGGCTGCCTCTGAAGCAGAGTGACCTTTGCTCTTGTGGTTTGGCAGCGGGAAAAAGGCTTTTCTGGAAAGGAGGGTGTGTGCTCCTCAAGAGGAGCATTCAGAAACACTCCTGTGGCTGCACGGGAAGGGTTTGCAGTGACAACATCCATCGGAGTGAGAGTGCAAAAGTCCATTGTGCTCCTCAGAGACTGTGTGATGCGTGCCACAGCAAAAGCCAAGATGTGCAGCAGAGAAAACAGCCAAAATATGCAGCAGATACAGCACGTCAGAGCCAGCACCGAGAAATCTAGCTCGATGCAAAGCAAGGATTTTCAGTGTAGAGAGAAGCACTCAGGACATGCCATGGGCAAGCTCCTTCCCAAAGAACAGGGTCTTAATATTACCCTTTTTTTCCATGCACTGTCACACTCAGGAAAATGCCAATTATAAATGCAGAATAAAGGAACACTCAAAATTCCTCGAAGTGAAACTGTCTCACATCTTCCTTCTTTCCTTTTTTTTCTTTTTTTTTTTTTAAAGCATCAGTCCTCTCATGACAAAGCACCAAAGACATAATGGCATTTAAGTGTCCAACTACCCCACGGCAGCGGTGCCATGCCCAGTGCACCATTCATAAATGCAGCATCCCAGCGATCGTTTCAGGAGAGCATTACTCACGTCTCCTATCTTGAACAGCTCTACTCATGCCAAAATGATGCTGCTTTTACAACATAAATGTTTTATGCTTTTTATTTTTTCTTGATTATAAACAGGTGCCTTCCTATGCTCTGAACACGTGCTGCATGCCACAGCAGTTAATGAGTGACTGGTCCCTGCTAATAAAATCTGCACAAGTGGATTTATTGTGGGCATTAGTTTGCAAAATAATACATTCCTAAAGAAACGTTGCAGGGAAAGGCTTCAGGACTGTGGTCAGTATTGGGGAAATGGCTTTGCTAGCAGGTTGAAATCATCACCCTGTTCAGCTTTTTGGAGATGATAATTAGGATCTCTCACGTAAGAGTGACAAATGGCATTTAGCATTGTTGCAGCATCTCTAACTATAAAGTAATAGCATCTCACCTCTCTCTCTTTTTTCATTCTGCAGAGCTCAAATTCCTCTGTTTTGACAAATGGCATCACTGAAAATTTTGTTCGTGTTCCCTGAGCAGTATTCCTGGTAAAATGAGAAGCACAAGCTGGAAACAGCACAACAAACCATAAGGAAGGAAAACCGAAGCAAGCTGCATCACAACACTTAATTGCCTTTGCGATCTGTCTGGGATTTTGTGATTTTCCTACATTTCATTCTGGTTTAAGATAAGCAAAGCACACTGCCAGCAAGGACAGCGTGGCCACAACAAGGGCCTCAGAGCTGTGGGACAGGGTCCAGCTGCTCTTTGGCCGTGCAGCCCTGTGCTTTGAAGGATGGCTGCAGCACCACGTGTCCTCCTGCCTTTCGCTTTGCTCTTCCAGCTGTTCTATCCCCTGCCTTCAGGATATGGCTACCCTCAGTGTGACCTGAATTGCTGTTTGTTTGGGCACAATGGCCACTGGGGCAAAAATGCCCGTGGGCTGAAGCCTGGCTATGGCAGGAGCTACTTGTTTATACAACAGAAGATGTAGCAATGACACCATTCCCAAGGCAACTGGGAAGATGGTGCCATGGACTGGACTTCTTGACTTCACCTGGTCCTTCCTTGCCCATCATCCCCACTCTCCACTTCTGCTCTGCCATTGCTCTCAGTGCCAAAGAGGAAAGCTCTCCCCACACCAAGACATCCAGAGAAAGATCGTGCCTGTGCTCAGCCAGGGTTAAACTGCAGTTTTGGCTTCAGTCTTGCATTCCCAGCCACCTCCATGCAGGCTATGCCAGAGGAGAGCCCAGACACACTGTCTCCCAGCTGATTTTACTCATGGGTTATTTAAAGCAGACATTGATAGCTCTGAAGTCGCAGCAGCTGAGCGTGGCCGCCAGTGGCTAATGAAGGTGAATGTCAGGAGTCATCATCAAAGTGATTAGTATAATTAAACTGAGCTGTGAAATGCCAGTTCCAGCAGCAGAGAAGTCCCTCTGAGGTTTGCTTCACTGGATCGAAAACTAGGTGCTTCCTTTGTCTCTCCTGATGCACTGTCTGGTTTTCCTTCGGTTTTCCTTCCCATCAGTTCTGTTCTGAGGCAGTTGCTGAGCACTGCCCCCATGATGACAGCTGCTCGTGCTGTGACCACGGACAAACTGCTGCTTTTTTTTCCTGTGGTCCCACTGCCCAAGCTGTAAAGCACAGATGAAAATATTTAGCTGCCTACCTGACAGGGCTGATGGGCAGATTAATTAATATTTCTCAAGTGCCCTGAAATTTGCCAAGTATTATTGCTACATAACAACTGTTGCTACGTAGGGAAAATTGCTGCCACCAGACTCAGGTGTGGACACCGCACCTACATTTCCTGGCTTCACAGGGGTCAGAGCCAGGCTTTGCTATGAGTCTGCATCCAAAAAAATCCTCCTTTTGGCCTCTCTGATGCTTTGCTCATGTTGCTTCTGCAGTTTTTGTTATTCCCTTTGGCTCGCTGGGCGGTACAAGACAACACCATTGGCTGGATCTTTGTGTCCCATCCCAGAGCAACACAAGGGATGGGATCTGCCAAGGCCAGGGGTGGGCAGCAGCTGGTCCTGGCGTGGCTGGGCTGCGTCAGAGCACGGCTCACTCCCAGCGGGATTTGCTGGGCTGTGGATGCTGGGTGGCCCTGGAGCAAGCACATCTTCCTGGGTGATCAGCTGTACCCAGGAACGGTTTCAGCACCCAGCCCTGAGAAACTGCTTGGCTCCAGCCACGGGGGCAGCGATGCAAGGGTGGATCTGCCAAGCTCTGTGACACCACACCTTAGTGCCTGAGTGACTCACGAGGCGTTCCACGACTGTTTCATTTCTCTTCCCGTTTTGCACAACTGGGGGATGAGGTTTTAAAAAACAACACGTTTGCCCCTCCGCTTTCCAGTTTTCCTGCTGGGAAAGCCTTGTTTCCGATGGCTGTGAACCTTGGCTTGGTGGGCCATCGATCGCTCCCCCTGAGGAGCATCAGTGTTGTCAGCACTGAGGAAGAGGATGAGCTTGGGTTACACCAGTGGCTTTTGGGCCATCATCAAGCCCCAAAGACAACACATATATTAATAAATCAAGTGTGTCATGGGTGGCTTCCTGGTCCTGAGTCCAGCTGTCAATGTCCCACTGCTGCCAAAGCCTGCTGCGGCCCCAGACGAGGTGACCCCATCCAAACTGCTGCCTCTGAGTGGTCTCCAGCTCACACCGCTTCCTGACCATGCCCGGTCAGTGCTTGAGTTCCCCAGTCTGCTCCAAAGTGGTTCTGAGGCTCTGGAATGGGATATTTCGTTGTCAAGGGCACTGCCAATGTGTATTAGGGGCCATTCATCACCAATCCATTAGGGACCATTTGGTGGTGGTGGGGTTCTGGCAAAGAGCACCAGCAGTGGGTTGAACGGTGTTGCGTCTCCCTCAGGATGATGCCAGACCCAGTGGAGCCCCCAGAGTCGTGGCTGGTGGGCAGGCAGTGCTGAGCACTTGCTGGGAAGGTGGGATGCTGGCTCCTGCTAGTGAGCCTGTACTTTCACAGCTCTGATTCATTCTGGGCTGCAGCAGGCTGCCATACCCCAGCCTGCAGACACCTTCAGAGCAGGGCTTTTTCCTCTACAATATCCCAGTGATTTCCTTCAGCAGAGCCCAAGTGAAACCGAGGGGCTGAAGGAGGGAAGTTTTCCCAGCTGAAAGACAAGATCATGTCCAATGAAGTCCAGTGACAGTAAATGCAAATTAAAGAGCATCATCAGGAAACGTTTTGATCCTTTAGGTGAGAGCAAGAGGATTTGATATCAGTCATATCAGTCCAGGAATGAAACACAGCTATGAAAGGCCAAATACTGACTCCAAAATCCAGCAGTGCCCTTAAAAGCAAAGAGAAATCCCAAACCAGTGGTAGGATCCAGGTGCAGACCCCAGAGAAGGGGCAAACACAGTGGGCACTGGCAGGTCTAGAGAAGAAAGATCAAGAGCTGCTGGTGGCTGTGTCCCACAGGATGCCTCAGCTGAATGGAGAAAATGAGAGATCCGAAATACTCGGCACACAACCCTGGCAGCTCATTGCCAAAAACCTCTGCAGTTGGTAGGAACCTTTAAGTTCCTCTCCCAGAGATGTCACCCATGTCACCAGTGGTGTCCGAGCCTCCCACTGGGTGCTGCTGGAGCTGTCCAGAAAAGACTTGGTGAGTCCAGCCACAGCCAGACCACTGTGGGGCTTGCTATAGGCATCTCAAAACCCTCAAAATGAAGGGTTGAATGTGGCTTTGCCAGCCTGGCCTCAGGGAGACTTTTAATCAGGTCCTGGCTGCAAACCTCCCTGGAGCAATGACTAAACAAACCTTGTTTCGACAGAGCCCATGGTGCCCTCCTTCCCTTTAACTTCTTCCTTGGATTGACAGACTTAAACCATCCAGAAAACACTGTGTTAATCATATTGTTGGAGCGAGAAAGCCAAAGAAAGAGTATTACTCTGTTACCACGCAGCCAGCTCATGTGGCTTAAATCAGAGCTACAACAAGCAGGCCTTCTGGCAGATGAGTTCTCAGGCAGAAAGCAGAGGTTTTTTTCCATGACATGCAGAGGGAGAGAAAAATAACACAAGTCAAAAGACAAAAAACCCCCCAAAACAAGCAAAAAAACCCCCCACCACCACCAACAACAAAAAAACCCACCAAAAAACCCAGATGAAGAAAAAAAGATAGCATTGGCTGCTATACTGAATGCAGGCAAAAATATATATACATCTGTGGTTTTGTGTGCTTTCAAGGACTCCAAATTTGCTTTGTTTCTTCAACCAACCCATGGTTAGATATCTTGGACTTGGGCATAGCATAGACTTGTCTCTAAGTGTTAAATTGATAAGGAGACAGTGGCTGTTCCTCTCAAAGGAGGATATGAGATGGAAGGCTGAAGCATCAGGATGGATGTGGGTGCTGTGGGTGTCCCCACTGTTTGCCAGTGCTCTTAAAATATGGGTGAGGTACTACCTCAGCGTGTCCCTCCCTCATGCTCCTGTGCTGACCCGAATGCTGATGATATTCTGGGCCAAGCCCCTTCATTTTCTCTGCCTCAGTTTCCTGATGTGTAGAAGGGGCTGGCGAGGTCACCTATAAACTGGACTCATCCTTTGGGCGCTGGGAGCACCCATATGCTGATGTTTACATACAGATTTTCCTACTCCTTCGCCCTCCAGACGGGTACAGCAGCTGTAGCGAGCAACACGTGGTGTTTTCATTTCGCCTCATTAAAAGCATTTGAGTATGCCTTGCTCAAGTAACACCTGCTTCCTCCATTTTTCGGGTTGTGCTGTGGGTTGCGTGAGGGGGAGATGCTGCCATATCCCCCTCCCTGGGAAAAGGCTGATGTGCTTCCACATGACACCTTCAGAGATCGTGTTTTAGGAAAGAACAAAAGAAAGAGAAGAGCAGGAGGGAAAGACTTCAGTTTTGGGAGTGGATGTCTGGGAAATCTGGGATGTGTGTTCGCATGGTCCACGGGAGGACAGCTGTGGTGCTGAGCGGCAGCCAAGCACGTTCTCCTGCCTGAGCAACCCAAGAGATGCACCTGGGAGGTGCTGGTGGAGGTCTTGCTTACTGCACCAAGTTGGGCAGAGTTGGTGGAGAAATCACTGCAAATGCTGAAAAAATCTTTTCCTCTAGATCCACATTCAGGGACAAGCAGCAAAAAACATCCCAGAGCCCATGGGGTGCAGTTCCGTCCTCGGCAAAGAGACAGCAGGAGGCTTCATGTTCTGCTTAAACCTCCTCTTTTGCAGTTGTATTCAAAGGGAGTTCACCTGAAAGAACTCCAGATTTGGTCCCACATCATTCATTAATTAATGTATGTCAGGGGGATAGAGACATGTCCATCCAGGTGGCCAACTCCTGTGAAACCCCCTGCAGCCTCCTGACTAAACACTGTGCTGGTAACACAGCTCCATCCCTCCTTCCCTCCCTCCTTGCTGCCATTATGAAGTGCCCCTTGATTTTACAGCTCTGCAAATACACTTTGAGAGGGTAGATATTTGCTTATTAACTTTAAGCAAATTACATTTCTAAGAACTGGTGGAAGAACATAATTTAATCGGTGTACACGATCGGCCTGATTGATTGCGGATGATTGCAGAGCCACCCCTTTACTCTGCCTGAGAGCAGTGCAGGTGCAAGTGCACACCAGCAGGCATGGAAAAGAAGGAACCACCTGCCAGGCTTGGGGTGCCTCAATTTTTCAACCATGAGTTGATGTTTAGTTCCTGGTGAACCCAAGGCCGAGTTTGTAACAGGTCGCAGGAATTAGCACGTTCCTTTGGAAAAGCCCAACACCTGATGACCAGGTGATGTCTGCGCTCGGGGTTACAGCGTCGTGTCTCGTGTTTGACAAGCTCTGATCTCGTGTCTGCCAGAGCTAAATACTAATTTCCTCAACCCTTCCAAGATGGAATTCAGCATTGACTTGTAATCTCAAATATTTTCACGCAACTGACTAATGGCTTAATCACAGCTCGTGGCACTGAGCCACGCTGATTACCCGCGCAGGCAGGAATTGCAGCATGTCGTGGCACCAGCAGCTGCCCAGCACCCTGTCATCATGCTCAGTCCCAGCAGCATCAGTCCCCACTGAAATTTGCTCAGGTGTAGGTTTGAATCCCTTGGAATCCTACGGGCTGGATGAGAAAGGTGATACGAACTTCAGTTTTGTAACTCAGGGAGGCAGCTGGTTTAGAGAGGTGTGAGGATCCCCCTTCAAGACACAGGTTCTCCTCCAGGAATGAGGGGCCTCTCCAGGGCTTTGGGGAGGGCTTGGTGAAGTATCCTGGCAGGCTGAACTTGGCAGCCCGGGTCTGGAAAATGATCTGGGCATGGCCAGGAGATGCACAGAAGAGTTTTGGACCGGCCATGGTGCTTTAGGGGACGCAGTGTTTAGCAGCATGGCCCTGAGCCCAGGCAAGCCACTCTGGCTGGGGATCGTTTTATTTAATAATACAGACAAGGGCAGTGAGGTGTGAATGAACTGTTGCTGTTGGGGCCATATGCAGTTAGGAGCAGCACAGAAACCTGGCCAAGAGCCTTCTCTGTTTTCTTGTTGCTGCAGTGAGATCACAGGACGATACGTGCTCTGATGGGAACATTAGAGGGGACCATGTGTCACTTCATTTTGCATCTGACTCAGAGAGCCTGTTCGACACGAACGCTGGAACAGTGTGTGGCTGTCAGAAAACAGAAAATAGTTGTTTAAATATCAAAGATGATTTCAGAGCTCCAATTCGCTGAGTCGCAGCTCCAAGGTTCAGTTCTGGGAGGGATAAACTGGTGTGAAACGAAACAGATCAGCAAAGGTGATGCTCTTTGTACCTACCCTCCCTTCTCCAATGACTTATCCATGGTGCTGGGTCACCTCAGGCCAGCTTGACTCCCCCAAAACATTGGGTGTTTTATGTTTCAGCTCCCTGCTGTCTTTCCACGTAGTGGTACAAGCTTATGGTTCAAGGGTACATGGGAGGATCAGAGAGAAAAGCAGCCCCCAGGCTTCCTGCTAGCAAGGAGCTGAGTTCTGAGGCCCAGTTTTTAGCACCAGCTTCTCCAGACCTCTGAGCATGTCACAGAGGACTGTAAGCCTTCAGTGGTGATTGCCCTTTTTCTATGGTAAGGGACATGTGTTAAACATAAGGAAATACCAAAACCAGTCACCAAACTCAGCTGTTTCCTTTTTTTTTCAATGTAGGGAGAGAAAAGCTTTCTGAAAATTGTTCCTCCTACAAGAGGAATGCTTTGTAATGCTGATTCGTCTCTTAAGCTTCCTCTGAAACGTCTTTGAGAAAGAAATGAACCCTGAGGCAGGATCGAGATGAAAAGGGAACCAGAGCAGTGCTGAGCCAGGGGGTTGTGCAAAGGATAAATGCTCGTGTGGATATAAGAAGGGATTGGGCCAATTCATGGAACAAAAGTCCATCACGAAGGTGCTAATCTAGAGTTAAATGAAAGATGGTCAGCAATGGGACACAAGCCCTGGTCCAGCTGCAGGTGTTCTCCCAGGACAGGGCCAGGCTCAGCACTGGCATCGCTGGCACCTGGGGCTCATCCTTGAGGCAGCTGGGACAAGGCTGCAGCAGGGATGCTGGGATACTGGAAATCCCTCATCATCATTTTGCCTTCTGCAGGAGGGTGGTACGGCCAGGCAAAATCAGGAAAGAGCCTTGAAGGGTCAAAGTGATAATCCCATCAGACACTGCAGAAGAGCACAGCGTGCGACAGCAACCTGGAGCCGCTCTTGGGAGCTGAAGGGAACCCCATTCAACACAGCAAGAAGGACTATTTGCTGTGGCTGGACACAAAGGCTAGGGGCAAGGCTCTGCACTGTGAATGCCAAGACCATCCTCTCCCCACCAGGCTTTCTTCAGCATGCTCTGTGTCTGCTTCTGCCAGCTGCACTTAATTCCTATATGGCTTAGTAAAGTGAGCATGGGATGGCAGCGTGAGGCCTTCTGTAATCTGGTCTCAGAACGCCCCAGGCATAATATTCACCTCTCCACACCTCAGTTTCCCCTAGTAAATTGGATAATAATGAGATCTATTACCACTGTCATGTTACATCACATGTGCAGCAAGTGATTCACTACACGCAAAGCTCTGAGCGCGTCAGGCAGCACGCAGGGGTCAGGCAGCAGCCGCTCATTCCAGCATGATGCCTGTCCGTGACCGCAGCGGTTTTCCATCTATCCCTTGCCTTCTTCCCCATCCCATTTCCTTCAGCTTTTGCCCACCATGTCTGGAATAGAAGCTCTTGGTCGCTGGGTTGAGGCATGACTTCCTCGCAGGCGGGACTCAGCAGGTTTTCCATGTCGGAGTTGGAGCCAGGAGTTTCTCCACCCATGCCTCCACACTGCTGTCACCTGCCACCCATCTGCCACGTGCCTGCACGTGTGTTCCTTACTCCCTCGTGCCTGAGTCCCATGGGAATATCCAGCAGCTATGGGGATACACTCCTGCCCAGGGGTGAGGGTCTGACTTGCACCATATCGAAGGGTGAGGGGATGCTGGGATCGGGAGCTCAGCAAAGAGGAGGCTAAAGCATGCCCCCATCAGAGGGCTGGAAACACCTGGGTTGGAAATATGGCAGGGAATAACAAGCTGCCGAGCACAGAGTTACAGCAAATCGAAAGGCAAACCAATAAACACTCTGAGGAGAGCTCAGTTTTAACACCGGGCTTTGTTTGCAGAAGCCACCAAAAGCCAAGGCGTGACAAATTTACCATCAGGACTATATTTATCTCAGGTGTTTTAAAAGAATACTGCAATTGAGGAAAAAGCTATTTTTGGGATGCGCAGGGTCATGCCAGAGATCATGAGAGATGACCACCCAGACCCCTTTTGTTCTTACAGTCTGGGAGCTGTGAGTTATATCTCTTAATCTCTCCTTAAAAGCCCCAGGGCCAGTGAAACTCAGGTTAATGACAGGTAGAGTTTACACAGCCTGGCACCACTAATATTTCTGACCCTGGATAATCCTTCAGCAGCTCATGGTGTGATGGCTATGAAAGCATCTCAAATGACTTTATATATTGTGCTGGGGCAGGACCGTGTTCTTTTCTGAATGATGTGGTGACAAAAGCTCCCATTTCCCTTAAAAATCTGTTTCTCACCATGTGTAAGAAAAAAATATTTGAAGACCACATCAAGGCTGTGATTTCTCTCAAGCTATGGAAAACATAGAACAAAATCAATTAATACAGTCTTTCTTTACGTGGCTAGAAGGGTCTTTCAGTTGAAATATATATATATATACATATACATACAAATATGGGCATATACACATACATTTTTCTATACACCTGTATGTATGCATACATACACACACAAGTGCACACACAGAATTGTAGAATTACAGGATGTTAAAGGATTGGAAAGGACCTTAAAGATCCTCTAGTTCCAACGCCCTGCCCTGGGCAAGGATACCTTCCATTAAACCAAGTGGCTCAAAGCCTTGTCCAGCCCAGCTTTGAACACTGGCAGGGTTGGGGCATCCACAACCTCCCCATGCAACCTGTTCCAGTGGCTCACCAGTGTCACACTAAAAAAGTTCTTCCTAACACCTAATCTAAATTTCCTGTCTTTCAGTTTGTACCCATTACTCTTTGTCCTTTCGCTACAGCTTCTCTGGCTTCTCTGGTGGTTCCCCTTCAGATACTGGGAGGTTGCCATGAGTTCCCCTCACAATCTTCCCTTCTCTGGCCTGAACAGCCCCAGCTTTCTCAGCCTGTCTTCATGCGGGAAGTGCTCCAGTCCTCTCATCAGCTTCATGGCCCTTTTCTGGGCCATGTCATTCTTGTGTTGGGGGCACCCAACAGAACCGTATGCAGTATTGCATGTGGGGTCTCACAAGAGCAGAGTAGAGGGGGAGAACCTGCTGGCCACGCTCCTTTTGAGGCAGCCCGGGGCTCTGTGGGGCGCTGGGCAGCACACGGAGCGCAGGTCAGTGGATGCACACACACACCTGCGCACAGGTGCGCGCATGTGGGGGCACACGGGCGCTACTGAGCGCGGCCCGGGGGAGATGGGACTACAGCTCCCGCCATGCCCCGGGGCGGGGAGGGGGCGCGGCCCCGCTCA